>VXBU01006347.1:498093-644144 GCA_013400315.1 Bombycilla garrulus
GGGGGGCGGGAGGCAGCTTTGTTTTTGTACCGGGCGGGGCGGGAGGGGACGGGAGAGGCGGCCGGGAAATAACAATGGTGAAATAGAAGTGAAAAAAAACCGGGGGAGGTAGGGTTTGTGGAGGGATGGAAAAATAAATTGGAAGAATTTAACAGCTGTTGTAAAATTACCCCCTCGGAGCGGTTGAAGGGTGGGCAGATGAGCTTGTGTTTTTGTTTTCTGCAGGAGGCTTTGGCAGGGAGAGTGGAGTGAAGTTGTGAGGTTTAAAACAGGTCCTGAGAACAGCTTTTGTACCTTGGATCAGCTCTGAAACTGCAAACAGGAGAGTTTCCGCTGCACATTGCGACACAGCCCTTCCAGCAGACGCTTATATGTGTATTTTTAGGGCAAATCCCCAGGCAGAAGGATCTGTGTTACCACTCCTGCGGTGGGACATGTCCTTTTGTCAATTTCAAAAGGAGTGCGGTTGTTTTGGCTTCAGCGCTTTGTTAGGTAACTGTTGTTTGATCAGAGTAACATGATTAAACATATCATTGATGGAAATTAAGAAATAACTGCGGGGAAACGGTTGCAAGGCTGCTTCCCAGCTACTGGCAAAATGAGTAAGAGTTAACAAGGTAATAGGATTTTTGCGTTATCAAAGGTACAGCGAGCTTGAGAGGAAGTTTTAAAATAACACATTTCACTTTTCGTTGAAAAAATAAAAGAATTCAGTTGTGAGACAGAAAAATACCCTGAAAATGGATATCCCCATTGACAGATAGAATGTATCACCATGGCTGGTCCTGTTGGAATGGTTTGGATTGTTGACAGTATCTAATGTTGTTGTTCTCAATAATAAGTGCGATTGAAGCAAGGCGAAGGATAAAATACACCACCTGCCATTCTTTCTATAAGAAAAGACGTGTTCCTTTTTAAAAAATAAATAAATAAACAAGTGATACTTGGCAAGTTTGCATTATTTTCCAAGACTGATGGGTACAATAGGAAGGCTTTAAAATAGTTTGTGTTAAATTTGGTTGTTTCAGTACTATTGAGCCATAGCAGATTGTGAATGGAGGCTCCATTTTTTTTCTCATTTTCTATTTTTTTTTTTAATGGCAAAGCTTTTGTGATGGGAACAGTCTGTGAGTGCTGGGCAGGTCTATAGGGAGGAGCTGATTTGGAACATGCAGTTGAAACTTAGAGGAGGGGAAAGTGTATGAGGGACCACCACATTCCCTCCACCTCCTTGGGGTGCAAACCCAGGGCATCAGACTTTGGTAGGCTTGGCTTTTACAGTGCAGAAATTGTGGGTGGCAGAAGCTGACTTAAGCTTTTTTTGGTTGAATTTTAATTAGCAGAGCAGTTTTTCTTTATTGGTAAGTGAAGGAACATTTTATGTGTTATTACTGATAAATTGAGTTCTCTTTGTAATTTGTTCTGAAAGCAGAAATTACTTCTTTATTTTTCCTAGCTGAAATGACATTTCCTTTATCACTCTTCACCTCTGTGATTTTTTTGGACTTATGAAATGTGCAGTGTGTTTTTCCTCTTTTAATTCATACAGGCGCTGTGCCTTTTTAGGTGAGCCAGATGAATTTTTCTGTGGTAGAGGCTTGTTAAAGTCATGGCTTAAAGACTTGAAAGGTTGTAATAGCTGATTTTGTTGGGTTTTTTTTGTGTATTTTGGGACTTTTTTGTTTGCTTGTTTGGGGGCCTGTTTTTACCTCTTCCCATCAGACTAAAACTTAAAGGGAGATGTGGAAGCAGCATCTTATTCTCTAATTTGTCCCAGTTCTGCTTCTTGATGTGTCATGGAGGATCCTTTACCTTTGTGAAATCTCACTGGTTTCAGAGGAGTTCCTCCTGGGCTTTGGGATCAGTGTGAGTAGATCAGGTTGTAGAAGAAGGGCTGTGGTTTGGAGAGAGCTTCTGCTCAAAGGCTGGATTGGTAGAGAAATTCTCATCTCGAAAGATGTGAGTCAGAGTGTCTGGAAAGCTTGAAGAGGGGATATTCCCAGGTGGGTAAGGTACAAGTCTAGTGCTTGAGAGATGTGGAGAGCCTGATGCAAATCACTTCACCTGTTTGTGCTTCCTTGTGAAGGAATTGAAAATAGGGAGAGTGAATCTTACTGCCTTGTAAGGAGTCCTGATGCCTGTGGATGAAAGAGCCCGTGTAGGAGCTGGACAGTCATATTTCTGATGTTTTCCAACTCTGTTAATTTAATAGTCTGATGAAATATTTTCTCCATTGTTGGCAATTATTTTTGTTAGTAAAATCCCCTTTGCATTTATATCTGGATATTCTTTCTGACTTTGAGTGTGTTGGTTTGTTTTTCGCTACCATTTTATATTTGCTGCTGAACATTATTCTTGGTGTTTTCAGTTTTATAATGGCAGAAACAATTGCTGGAACAATTCAGGTTATTAAAGCCCTTGAATCTCTCACCTCACTGGCATGCCCTCCTGAGATCAGTGGGACCTCACAGGTCTGGTAGCAGGAGTGCAATCTAAATTTCAGAACTTTTGGAATGAGTTTCAATGCATGCCCTGTGTGCAGCCTGGGTAAGTGGGGCCATGGTGGGAGCTGGCTTGGAGCAGGAGCAGGGAGGATGGTGTGACACTGCTCTGGCTTAGGGACAGTGTTGGACAGCTGGAATTCCCCTGCCTGTGGATCAGTAGGCCAAGAATCCCAGCGAGCCTCAGTCCTGTCCTGACGTTTCTCCTGGCATTGCTGAAGCTTTCTTCCTGGAAGGAAGCAGATCCCCTGTGTTCCTCTCTGTGCAACACTGCCAGGGGCTCATCATGGGGGGGAAATTCCAAATTTTGTAATCCCAACCCTCCCTCCTGCTCCTATTTCAGCTGTTGAATCCTTTCTCTCTTTCGCTGAGCTGCTGTGGCAAAATCTCATTTTCACTGTATGGCACATGTACTTTTCCCCCATAAATGGAAGGATTGTGAGTTAGATTTTCAGAACAAGCAAGGCCTTCCTTTTTCATTCTTGTTTGTCTTGCTATCTCTTCCGTGGCCTTTGGCAGCAACGCAGCACTTGTGTTTATATGTGTCAATGACATATAAAGACATGGTACTTTATATGTTGGATTTCTTCCTCCCCTTTGTGCAAACTTCTGTGGTTGCCATTCTTTTCAAAAAGGAAGAGACAATGTTTTAAAAGAGACTGTTTTTTCAAAAGTTTCCACGCAGCATTGGTATGGAATTAAAAAAAAAAAATCTGGAGGAATGCTTGGTCTTCTGGAGATACTGACTGGGAAAATAAACATTTGTTTTCCCCAAATGTTTGGGGTGGGAGAAAATAGCTAAACTTCATAGACAGGGAAATTTGGAGTCTGCAAGGTCAGAAGCTGCTCCACAGGAACAGGCCAGCTTCTGGGGATTTCATTATGGTGACACTGATATGTGACTCAGGTTCCTTATTCCCAAACAGTCCTGCTTACTGAGCTTTTCTCTTCACACGAATGTTTACAGCATGAGACTTCCAACAGAAGCAATCACTCATGTCTGAGAAACCCAGAAAAGTGAATGTTACTGTAGGAAAAGAAGGGATTGGGAATTTAAGCTGGGAGATTGTAATTACCAATGGGTGGGAATTCGTTTTTCTGTTGCATTTCTATTGCACTGCCAGTTGAAGTTAAAGGATACTTAATGGGGCTATAATGTAATACCCAAATATTCCTCTATAATTTTATATGCAAATTAATTCTTGTAAATTAGAAATGGACTGGGTATTTATGCAGTCTTTTCTCAGAGTCCTCCATAATACCACATTACAGCCTTATTACAGAAAAGCCAGATAAGAAATGATGTATTTCAATCTTTTTCCTCCTTAAATGTAGTTTTACTACATGGAGAGGTTCCATTTCGTGATTACAAAGTTTGAGTGGTGACTGTGGCCCCATCCTACTCCTGAATGAGTACAAACTGTCAGATTTTCTGAGTGGCATGGAGTCTTTGTCAGATGTTAGAAGGCTTGAACCTTAGCAGGAAGGAAATTTAGAATTAATAGCACTGAACTACACAGGTTTTCCAAGAAGCAGTGGATACACAGTGCTGCTGAGCTGGTAGCAAGAAGTTTTGGAGGTGATGTTATGTAGAGATACGTTTTGGAGATGTGCCTCAGAGCTGTTCTGCCATTTGTTGCTGTTAGGCCTGTGAAATATCACTTGCATGAAGAATGATGTGTCTGAGGTGAATGTTTTGAATCTTTGGCTTATGTGTGGTTTGGGGAAGTAAGTTTCATGCTCCTGTTTGTAAGCAGTAGCAAGGCTAGTGATTCTTGGAGCTGTAATGATGAAATATTGGAAGAAAGAGAACAGTAGGTTTGTGTTTGGTATGAAACTTTGAATGTTGCAGCAGCAGGAAGTGAAGGACAGAAATGTGAGCACTGTGCCGGCTCGTCTGAGCTGGTTTTATGGTAGTTAGGGTAAGTGTTACTTAGAAATGATCTTTCAGTCTGTGAATTTCACAGTCTGGGTTTTTTCCCCCCATAGTTATATATAGCAAAAATACTGTATTCATCAAAACACTAAAAATTACGGTGCTTAAATATGCTTAAAAGGTCTTTCATAGCCCTTCAGACCCCACTCGCAAGAGGGAAATCTGAAACATGAGCTGTTTTCGAGAATCTTGGTTGTTAGTAATGCAGCACAAGTGTTTAATTTGCTGGAGAGTGTTTAGTGGTTCAGCAAACCAAGAAGGTAACAAATCTTTGTGGACATCATAAATGGAGAATTCCACAAATGAAAAGTGTAGTGGTTTTGGCAGCATGTAAAATAACCCTTCTTCCCTGTGTATATCTTCATATAAGATAATCTCTATTTTTTTTTTTAAGTGAAAACTTCATTTTATCTTGGGGTAATTTTGGGAGGACAGGGATGGGCAGTTGGCCTCTGTTCCCAAGTAATGTTCCTTCACGGGTCCCAGCTATATTCCCCCTCGGCTGGGATTCCCAAAGGCTGTTGGACCAGCCACGATAGCTGCCTTGCATCTACTCCTCTGCTATCTTGGGAGCCAGAATTTGTTGGATTTCTCTCATTATCTTCACAGGAAGGTCATTAAGGAATGTTTTTTGCATATTTCAGAATCTGTGCTAACGCAGTGCCGTGGGTCTTTTATCCAGTGATGTTTTTAATTATAGCTGTTTGTGCAAATGGTTTTGGGGTAACTGTGCTCTGGCCATATCTTGAGACACTCACACGTTTGGAATGGTGCAGGACATTTGTTTTGTCGTTTGAACTGACTGATAGTACTTGGCTGTAGCTTTGTTTATGTTTGTTTGGCTGGGCTAGGCACCGCTCCTCTGCTTCCCAAGTTTTGTCAGGATTACGCCGTTAACCGCAGCAGGATCATTGCTCATTCCTGCTGATGCAGTTCTTTGAGTGGGGTTTCAGATACGTGACTGAATCACTAATGTTCCTTTCAAAGGGAGTGAGGAGGGCGAGTTCTGTTGGGAAATGTGTTCTGGATGCACGTTGTGCTATTGCTTGTAGGGTTTGCTCTGAAGGGAGAACTTGGGAATCCATAATCTGTTCTTGAAAGAGTAATTGAACCTGTTGGTACTGCCATGGTCAGGCATTTGAGGAGAGAAAACAGGGATGTTGTAAAAGCGTTATCCATATGCAGAAAGGTTAATGTAATTAAAATACAGAGTTACAAGACAACTCCCCAAACTAGGCTTAACTATATTATGCCGAACTATTTGAAGCACGGTCATGGAAAAATGAATTTCAAAGGTTATTTAGAACCAAGATAGCAGTTTTTAGAGGTGGTGGTCCTTTGAACTTTCAAAACTGCGCACAAAAATACCATGTACGGTTACATAATAGGCATGGTTTGGGGAAAGATGTGTTTGGAGGATCTGTGGGTGGCATGATTGTGTTATTAAATCTGTTACGGTAGGACCCTTTTGTGCTAAGCGCTGTGTAAATGCGTAACAAAAAACTCAGTCACAGTATTATTCACTACTATAATAAATTAAAGTTCATTATAAAAGTGCAATTAAGGCTGAGGTATGTTGAAATAAATTTTTCCAGTTTTGTGCCACCATGTTCTGGCTGATTCCCATGTTCAGTTTGTGCCCTGTGCAATGTACCTGAGGTTTTTTTTACAATCTTTTGCCTTTTGAACGGTTTGGAAGAGTGATTAGTATTTTGCAATTCAAACAGCAAATGAACGTGGGGCTTTTATTTTCTTCCTCATTTATCCAACTGTAAAACTGTGATAGATACCTATAGCATCTGCATTTGCCCTGGGGATCAAAGCTGTGCTTTTCAGCTAGATCTGCTCCCAGGAGGGTGTTGCTTTGCAGTATCAGATCATGTCAGGAGTGGAGAAAGTTCTTGTGTGAAAGTTTGACATTTGAGGGAAGACTGTTTCAGCACTGCTGCAATATCCTGTTACGAAGAGAAAGTTTGGATTGAACCACTGAGCTTTGGAGCTGCTGAGCTGCTGGGAGTGGGGAATAGTTTGCATGGAGTTTTTGAAAAGGGAATATGCTGTGATAAATAATTTCCTGGTATAAAAACACTTTTATTTCTGAAATCCAAATACAGCTGTATTAGATGAAGCTGTGAATTGAACATGAGACTGAGAGGAACTGCTACTTTTGATTCTGTCTCTGAGACTGATTAAATCGGTGAATTTGGCAAATAAAGTATGGTCAAGTGTTCTCTGCAGACAGTGCTGAGTGAGTGGCAGGTTCAGTGAGCACTGGAAAACTTGGTGACGTGTTTTTGCATTAAAATTTCTGAAATGTGTTTGTAAATCTAGTGATATCTGTCCTGTGTTGAAATGATGCTTGGAAATCTTTGACTTCCCTTTGCATTCCTTGGAAACACAGTTTGGCACTTGTTTGGCATTTTGAGAATGAGGTGGCACATGTTCAGTCACATCGACACAGGTGTGACTATGTCATGGAGCAGACATTTCTCAGAGGGGGCTTCTGGCACTACCTTATGATTCAGTGAGGAATAATGTTAGGAATTGCAGGACTGGGTAAGTCCTTAAGATGTATAGTGTTCATTTCATTTTTTTGGTTAAAATTATTACTGAACACTAATGCAGAGACAAGAACAAGGCCGTGTTCTGTTATTCAAGTGTTGAGAAGAGAGGTTCTGACACAAGGAAGGCATGGTTTGGAAAGCTGTGGATTATGATGTTTAAACCAGCTTTTAGAAGGTAGCTATTGTTCTGTAAAGTGTGTTTGGGTTTGAGTCCTGTAGGTTGGTGCTGCTCTGTGGAGAGCTGGCTGGTTGTGCAGTGCTGATCCTTCCCTTTGTTTTTATCTGGAAAATTTCATTAAGAGAACCAAAGATTAAATTACTCTTCTAATGCATTTTTTAAAGTAAGTAATTGGTGATGTTGTTATGGGGATAAAATGGTAACCATGGGACAATATTTAAATTAAAATGCCCTCATCTAGGGTAAGTGTGAGGAACTCTATTCCCAAAAAGCAGTGTGAACGCAGAGGCATATGGAGTACAAATTCCTGTTGTTAACCAGTTGTTATGAAAGATTGTTTACGTAAAGATTTTCTAGGAAGGAGCCAAAAACTTTAGGTGGGGCAGAAGCACCACCTATTATTATGTTACCTGATGCTCACTATGACATACTCCTCATCTCACTTGGTTATTGCTTGCCAGATTTTAATTATTTGGGTTGAAATTTCCCATGGTAGGTGTCTTTCATAGTCTGACTTTTTGAGTGGTGTTGAGGAGAGAAAGGTTCTGCCAACGTGATTCCATCTTTTCTAGAAATTGGGCAAAATACTTTCTTGTGCTCATGATAATTTAGAAAAGAAATAATCTAATGACCTATAGTGCTGCTTTGTGAAAAGCTGAGATGTGTTATTGTATCATGTTTCTGTTTTGTGGTCAACCTTGTGAAAATCTTCTCAGCATTGGTCAAATCAGCATTAAGTACAAATGTAAAAGATAATCCCTGCAGCGAATATGCTTCAGTCTCAGTTAAACAAGATTTCTCTGTAATTTGAAGGCTGAGGCTCCTGCATTCCTCCCTGGTGTGATTTTGGATAAAAATGAGAGCACAGAAAATTACCTTTCTGTTCTCCTGATACCAGGTTCCTCTTTCCTCCCAGCTCTACCTTCCTGCAGCACAGAGGAAGCAACGACTGGATTTAAACAGAAGGTGCAAAATGCAGATTTTTGCAGAATTATGTACAATAAATGTAGAGATGGGGGTGGTTGAATGAGGAGAAGGATATTGAAAAATATTAGTATTCGAAAGAAATAGAAGAGAGGCTGTACAGTGTGGGTACATATGATTTATTTTATAATGCTAATACAGTTGTTTGTTGGAATACAGTTTTGCTATCTGCATAAATTAGAAAGTGTTTGTGAAATGGAGTAGGGAATAGCAGAAAAGGAGAAGGCAAATCCTACTTAAGCCCCATCTTTGCTACACTTAATTTTCTGTATTTCTAGTGAATTTTCCCATGTTGTGATGTAGAGAAATGCAGGATGCTCCTCAGTCCCTCTGCAGACGCCAGGTGCTCTGTGTTGGTCATGTAAAAGGGCTGTACAGTACAGGCAGAGCGTAATGGGGAGAAATCACTTCTGGATCTCTTAATGTTAATATAAGAAGTTTATAGAAACTTTTGCCTTGTGTGTTCTTATTTTAATTCTCTGTAAAATGAGAATGCTGTCAGAATGATAAAGGTACTTAATTCTTTTAAAGTGGTCGGTCGCAATATTGTAGGTGTTATTGAAAAGTTAATGAAAACATTCAAATACTGTCTTTTGAATAAGATTTGAGTAGCAAGCAGTAGATAAGGCCTCCAGCCCCGTGCTGCAGTATTTCACTGGATGTCCATTAAGCAGCAGCCTCCGTTCCGCGCGCTCATTCTGCCAGGTAGCCCTTGGAAAACGTGCTTTGTGATGAACACAGTTAAAGGCAATATTGTAATCATGCAGGCACACAGGAGGCCAGCATAAGCTTGTACAGATGCTTTTGTCCTCACACAACCTCAGAGTATCGAACTTTACAACCCGGTGTTTGTTCTGTGAAGTTAATGAATGCAGTATGTGTGTATATATTTGCTTTGTTTAAATAGGAACCATGTATCTGTTGGCTGGGAATGGCTTTCAGATAGCACCACCGCATGTCACGGAGATGCTGTGCTTTCACTTGCCAGGTGTTGTGCTTGGTTTCTTCAGGACAGGTGATGTTTTCAGACAGCGGTGTGAAAAAGGATCTTTTTAAAGGCAGGATGTGAGGGTATTAGGGATGTGGTGGATGGGGTGGTTGCAAGTGCTGAGGCCGTGAGTTATTTCCAGTTTTGAGCCAAAGATAGCCAGTCTGTCCATGTCTGAGTGTTGCTGCTGCTGGCTGCACAGATTATCCTTTTGCTGCTATTTCCAAAATGAAAATAAAAGAGATTAGTAAAGGTAATAAAGTGTTAATAATCACTTAGTAGTCTGTACTGAAGTCATAACTGGCATGCAAAAAAAAAATGTAGCTTGTTACTCTCTGTGATGTATGTAAAATGGTTTAAAGCCTGCAGAGGATCCAGATGCAGAAGGCATTTGCTCTTAATCTCAATTGCCTCTGTCGTTACGTGAATGATAAACCACCCACAGGCTCTTGTTCCTTTTTCAGTAAATGTGGTTGTATTTATTCTATACTTTAAGTTTACAGGATCAGACTCAAAGCTTTGTTTATGTGGCCAGAGATCACTTGCCCTCCTCGTTTATGGTGCTGTCTGATTTTTCAGTGCGGAAGGATGGTCTAAGCATTTAATGGTCAGCGGCGTTATGAGCCTCTTCTTTCCCCTTTTCCCTCCCCAGACAGGCATATCATGTTCCTCAGAGGCCTTGGAGCAGGATTCTTGCTGCTGCTACGCTGTAGAATAAAACCTTGAAATGCGCTTGCCTCATTCTGTATGCTCCATTTCAGATTTAACATCATTTTTGGAATTGAAAGTAGGGTCATTTTGCCTGGAGTTGTACAACATTAGCCAAAGTAATTCAGTTAGTTCAGAAAACTGATTAGATTGTCCTCTCTCAAGGGTGGAGGCTTTTGTTCTGTAAGGTGTGCAGTGCATTTCTGAGAACTCCTTAACTGTTATTACGGACTTCAGCCATAATTACAATAAATGACTGCATGAGATCTCTGCTGTTATATTTTTCTTAAAAAAAAAAAGGCAAAAGCACATTTCATATAATTCTTTCTTGCACCCTGTGTATGAAAGATGCACCATCCTTTTCCTATCTGTTACGGTGGTACAGTGCACTGTCATTATCTACTCTAGTTTTATTAAATGATTTTTTAGACTGGGGTTATTTATGATGTGTATGTCATGACACTAGGAAAATGCATTTTTTTTCTTTATGTCTCTGTAAGTAATTTCTTTATTTTGTGCAGCTCTATTTTATTCCATCCTGGAGGCTTGAATAAAGGGAGTTTGGGTTTTTATTATATATTTTTTTTTTTTTGTCTCAAGGCAAAGATTGGGTTATTTTACCACAATAGGTAAGGAAAATGAATGAATATTTAATTTTGTTTTACTGATCTGAAGGTATTTTAGTGGCATTTGGTAATAATACAGAACCAATTGACATGTAGAGATGCAGGCATGCCTTAAGATGGGATCACAAGAGATGCCAGAGTAACTCTATAACATGATTCACCAGTGGACAGATGTGCTGTTCCCTGTTTTAGTGTGTGGATTGACAAATGCAGTTTGTTTGCAGAGTGTTGATAGTTGAATTCCAGTGGCCCATCATTTCTAACTGTAATGTTGGCATGTTCACAGTAACTAACTTTTTTATTGTGTCATAGTCAATATGTTCAGATTATATCCTGGATCTTTCCATACCTGTACAAACTAAAGTGTCCTGTCACTTATTTTCTTGATAATTTTGAGTGAAAGGGAAACTATTAATCGCAGAGATTGTAGCTGTACCAACTTTGTGACTTCCCAAATATTAGTTGGATATATTATGGAAATAAAAATATTTATGTGTGAGTTGCTTACATCTCAGTTTACCAGAAACAACTTCGAGAAGGGGATGGAATGTGCACTGCTTGGGTCTGTAGTCTAAAAAGTTTGGAAACTCTGCTTTAGTGAAACCTGGAGATTGTTGGATGGATCCTGGAGCAGTTAAACTGATGAATGCAGCCTATGGCATTGACTGTTATGGGCAAGAAAAATAAATGAGACTTTTCTTTCACTGGTGAGTGACGCTGCTGCAGCTCTTGATGGCAAATGGCAGCACATGGCAGTAATTGATGGGGTAACTGATGTCTTGGTGTCAATAAGAGGCTGAGTTACAACTTAACCTTTCCCTGGGTCTGTTATCTGTCTTGTTACACATTTTTCACGAAACCTGCAGCATCTTCAAGACCCTTCAGACTTCTGGGAAATTTGGTTCCAATTGACTTGAAGCTCAGAAGTTACTGAGGAAGGACAGAGCAGCCAGCCTCGTAAATAAATCTAGTAGGTCTCTTCTTGCTCTTAAAAGGAATTGCTGGGAAGTTCTGATAAACCAGCTGTCTTTTCTTGAGTATTGCCTGAATTTATTGCATGTTTAAAGCTTCCCTCCAGTTTGGTGGCCAGCCTTTCCAGTCTGTGAAATGGGCTGAAATATCCCAGAGGACTGGGAGCCAGAGTGCTTGCATTTCTGTAGAGAGGGGCAGGCTGAGGGAATTCCTGCTCTGTCGTCTCGGAGCCTGAGCCAGCTTGACCGCAATAGGCAATGGAAGGGCAAAGGCATCTCCTGCCTCCCTTTCCTGCAGGAGAGAGGGCTGCTACAGGAGGACATGGCTGAATGGCCTCGGCAAGGAATATTTAGTGCTTATTTCCCTCAGCAGAGCTGTTAGAAGGGTTATGGATTGTAATGGGAGGCAGCTGGAGAGGCTCTTCCCCTGCGTGTTCCCCATGGCAATGGGTCTCATTCATTTGCTTCACTCTGCGATTCCCAGGATGTGGCTCTTGAAGTAAATTCAATTGACAGTAAATCCCTACCAGTCTCACTGTAGGACTGCAAGTTGAACATCATTGCTTTAGCATAAATCTTTACAAGAGATGTTAATGTTTGGTTAAAATATGCAAATATTTACTGACTTGTCTACTGTTTGTCAGCTTGGCATGCGAGACCTTGGATCTGATCCTTCTGTCTTGGCAGACATTGGGAATTTTGCCAGTAACATTAATAGGAACAGCATTGTGCCCTCTAATCTGTTTGTTTATGAAGTACAGCAAGAGTTATCTGGCTAGATGCTTTACAGTGAATTGAAAAAGCATCTGTTTGAAATTTTTTTAGGAACTGTCACATGCTTTAACTTACTATTATCTTAGTGTATGGACCCTTTGATTCCATGAAACACACCAGTGAGATGTGGAGCATGGAAGTGCACAGTCATGAGTTAAACTGCCGTGAAACACTGGAATTTTAGTTCATGATGTTCTCTCCTCCTACATCGATTTTAATTTGAAGTTGGACTCATCAGACTGTGGAGTAGTTCTTCAGAGCCTCCTGTGCTCCAAGCAGGCGTAGTGTTTACTTGGAAATAAATGACTGTGTGGATCATGTTGTTTATCACTCTTCTTCCTCAAGCTGTCCCTTCTGCCTTTCCCAGCCCCCTCTGCAGCTCTGGAGGGGAAATGTGCAGCTTTATTTGGAGATTGGATTTTAGTTACTCTTTTCATGTTTGTTTACAAAACCCCTTTGGCAAGAAGGTGGAATACTCATTAGGAATATTGAGCCTGAAAATGATTAGTTGTAGGGGGAAAAAAAAAGAGTTGTCATGGTTAGTTGTAAAAGCCACCAAGGTTGAAGTTACACTAGTTGGAACTAATTAGGTCTTTGAAATAATATTTTGTGGAAGATAATCTGAGTACAACTTGGTTTTCAATGAAATGCAAGTTCTTTTTTTGCCAAAGTTTGACTCTAGATTATGTATTTATATATATATAATTTTCTTAGGTATGTCCACCTGTTTTAGATACACGACTTTAGATAGTGGGAATATGCCTTTCTACTGGTTCTTCAATATTTTGAAGATGTTAAACTTCACTAGAGGGTAAATTATTTCTCAGAATTGAATTTAGAATTCTTTTGGCATGTGGTTTTCCAGGTTTCTTTGAGAAAGTGAATAATCCTGATGTTTGTTCTGTTACATGTTAGTATATTAATTTCAGTTTTGCAGACAGAAGTGAAGCTCGTAAGTAATCTGTTCAGTTTTGCAAAGAGAGTTGAGAATATAGCACAGGCCTTGTGACGCTTCAGCTTTCAGTTCTAATCTGTAATAAATTCTCCTTTTATAGAGAATGTAGAAATTCCAATTTTATGCCAGAAATATTGAAAATTAAGATCTGTAGAACTGAAAATAAATTTCTTTTAACAACTGCCTTCGCTCCTTGGCTGTTAATGATTCTATGAATACTTTAAGGTTGGAAAAGACCTCAAGCGTTGAGTCCAGCCTATGACCAAATCCCACTGTGCCAACTAAAGTATTTGGTGAAGTGCACTTGTCTTTTGAGCACTTCCAGGGATGGTGACCCCATCACTTCCCTGGATAGCCCATTCCAATGCTTAACCACTCTTCCAGTGAAGAAATTTTTCCTCATGTCCAACCTAAACCTCTCTTGTTGCAGCTTGAGGCCGTTTCCACTTGTCCTGTCACTTGTTCCAAGGAAGCAGAGCCCTACACCCACCTGGCCACAGCCTCCTTTCAGACAATTGTAGGGGTTAAGAGGGTTCCCCCTGAGCCTCCTTTTCTCCAGACTGAGCCCCAGCAGCTCCCTCAGCTGCCCCTGATCACATTGATGAGCAGTGTGCTTCCCCAGATTGTTCTCCTGTCTGGGCTTGGTGCCCTTCTTGAAGGGAGGAGCCCAGAGCTGGACGCTGGACCTGAGGTGAGGCGTCAGCAGAGGGGAGCAGTCATGTTCCTGCTGCTGCTGGGACTCAGGAACTGCTCTGCATGATTTTACATGTAGGTAAGTCAGGTGCTTCAACAGAGTAGAGTTTAAGAAATGGTAGTTGTAATTCACGTTCACAAGTCTCAGTTGCTAATTTAGAGTACCAAAACTAGGAAAAAAAGGTTTCTAATGTCAGTAGGAAAAGTCAAGTGTGTCCAAGGAATGGTCTACAGCACCTGGATTGGAGTCTGAAGTAGATGGCACAGATACATAATAAATGTGCATGTTTGAGTCTGCATGTATGGCTATAGATGGGATTGGAATGAAATCTGAGAGCCTGAGTGCATCATTTTCCATATGTTGTCCACATACTTGTTTTGTTTGTTATAATTTGATTAAAAAAAAAAATTACACCCCAGTGGCTCCTTTTCTATCAGTGTGTCCCATGCACTGTGATTTATGTGGATTTTTTACACTCTGAAATATCGTTGGTGTGACTTGGTTTAGCCAGTTATCCAACAGCTTGGTCCTTACTGCTCTTGCTTCCACTTAATTCACAGGATTTTGCTCAGGGTCGTTTGTGTCCTCTGAAATGCTCTGGAATCTTCAAACTGACCAAAGAAATTGTGTGGGCACTGTTGGGTGTGTAAAATCCAGCTTCTCAAACAGATGAGTTCTGTATTTCTCCAACCAGTCAGCATAAGGCAATTAGTGAGGAACACCTTTGTCTTTGACGTGGTGCTGGGTTGGAGGAGAAGGGCTTTCAATTCTGTCAGCTCTGCTGGCCAGGTCACTTCGGATGGGATCTGTGTTTAATCAGCTCTTTGGGAATAAACACACAGAAGCTCTACTCGGCCTGTTGGTCAAAGGAATTTTGGTTATATGTCAGCCAGGAAGTGAGGAAATCAAAAGTACAGCAGAGTTCATGGAGTCCTCTGTTTTCAGTCCCTTAGGAAGAAAACAGAATGTACATGAGAAAAACATCAATTAACTGTTGTATCAGCAGATCCTAGCTTTGTGAAATACACAGTGGCCTAAAATGGTAGTGAAGTGGAAACCAATTTTTAGTTGTATCTAGAAAAGATCCTTGCACACACGGCTTAGGAATACCTAACATTTACATAATTGAAAATACGTGCTTAAGTGATCCAGGAGAATCTTTAATATAATTACCTCACAATGAATTTACTCATATGTATGGAAATGCAAAACCTACTTGCCTGTGCATATCATTTGAAAATGCAGACTTATTTTTAGCAGAAAAAGAAATATCTGGATGAATGAGGTAACATTTTGTAAGACTGTTATTAAGAAAGAGGCACATGTCACAGATCTGTACCAGGATAACTGCAAAATATTCATGCTTACGTTGCTTCATTTTAGAGAACATTTTCTTCTTTTTGTTGTATATGAAATTTTTTTATATTAGTGTTGTAAAAGGGAAGCTGGTTTAAGTCTTGAAAAATCAATATTCCTTTATGTAATTATTTTGATACTGAATGGAAATTTAAGAATAGAAGGGAATACATAGACCACTATGTTGTACAATATATGAAAAGACTTGTTTACATTTCTTCTCAACGTTGGCTTGGACATGTGTTAATGGGAAAAGTGGGATAATGGATTATTTTTCATATGAGGAAAATGCATTTATTTGACTTTAAATTCTTGAAGTTACTTTAGCTTTGGTTTAAAATCTGAAAATACTAAGTATAAAGAAAGCTTTTAACAGTGAATTTTTAAAGCAGCCTAAAAATAGTTATTTGAGACAATTTTAATAGTTGGTCTCTAATCACAAATATTGACAATATGCTGCTTGCTAAAAGCAGAAATGAGAACTCAGGATTTTTCCTCTTTCAGTTATCAGAACCCATTTTTGTGAAGTGATTTAATGCACAGTGTCTCTGGGGATGTGTATCATGTATTTAAATATGTCAGTGAAGGGAGAATGTGGATGTGGATTGTAGAAGTGCTTTGCTATTGTGCTGGTGGTTCAGATGTGGATAACCATTTGTCTTAGTTTATCGGGAGATAATGTCTGTCTGTGGATGGATTTTTTTTATAACTGCCTTAATCCCCCCCAGATATTTACTTTAAAATTATTTAAGAAGTTCTGCACAAAGGTGTTGGTGTGGCAGGGGTATCTAGACTTTCTCAGCCGTAAATGTAGCTAAACCAGCAGAAGGAAGAGACAATGGTTGGTTTGCTGTTGACCCCTGTCAGGTCTTTCCTGTCCTTCCCTGTCCATCCTTGTTGTGATTCCCCCAGAGGAGGTGTCTTCTCCTCCTGAGTGTAGGTGAGAAGTGAGGCTTGGAAGAGATGGTGTTGTGGAGTACGTGGCTGCAGGCTCCGAGACAGCACTTAGGGGATGAATCGTGTTCCTTCCAAAGCAAAGGTCCTTTGAAGACCCAAAAGCCTCTGCTTAAATCCATGCTGACTTCAAAATTTGAAACCCCTACTTACGTTCTTAAAATCAGTCGTGGGCTTTAAGTACCTTCTTGAATTAGAATCAAAACCGAGAGCTGGGAGCGATGGAGAAAAGCCTGGGAGGAAATCAGTTAGTGAGAAGCTTGGTTTAGGAAATGTGACTGGCATAGCACGAGGGGGATGTGATACAGCACCTTGAGACGGGAATGGAAGTTGGTTGGCAAGTTGTCAGTGCCATTCCACAGCTAACCAACGTTTTATCGTCCCCTCTGCCCCCGCTCTAGGATTTCTGTCC
This sequence comes from Bombycilla garrulus, assembly GCA_013400315.1. Classification (NCBI taxonomy): domain Eukaryota; kingdom Metazoa; phylum Chordata; class Aves; order Passeriformes; family Bombycillidae; genus Bombycilla; species Bombycilla garrulus. The sequence goes on from VXBU01006347.1 coordinate 514,695, forward strand.
CTGAGTCATGGCAGACAGAAGACCAGAGAAGGCATGTGAACAAGCATGTGAATCCCTTAAGCAGCAGGATTATGAAGTGGCAGTGAAGCATTGCACAGAGGCTCTCCTTTCCCTCAGCCAGTACCCCCCAGCTCACCTCCCGGAGCCCTGCCAGGCAGAACTCGACCGCATCAAAATCGAGACTCTTCTGTATAGAATTGCTTCCTTTTTACAACTTGTGAGTGTGACTCTTTATAGTATCTAGTGAACTGGAAAGAAAAGTCAAATATCTTCTATTGTCAAGATTTAAATACAACTCAGAGTTTTTGGCATGTTGCTCTGCCCGCAGAATCCCTCTTGCTGTAGCATCTGTGAGGCTTCTGTCTTGTAGTTCTCCTTGATCCATTTATTTTTCAGGATTGGAACCTCTTGGTTTGGGTCTCAATCACAGTTTTCTAAACAAATAAGGAAAAATACTTTAAACATTTGAAAAATATGTATGTATTCCAGGAAGGCAAAATAGCTGGGTTTAGGATACGTATGCTGAATTACACAACAAATTACCTTATCTTTTAGGAGCATGAAATTAAAGTTTCTGCAAATAAAAACACTCAAAAAACAAAGTTAAGAAATGCCAGAATCTAGTTCATACCTGCTTTAGCTCCGTTTGCTTAGGCCTAAAATTAGTCTTTTAAAGCTTAATCCCAGCTTTCCAGGGCTAGGCTAGAGCATATCTGGTGAAAGATGTAGCTTTTAGGCTCTGGTAGATATTTAGTGGCAAGGTGAAAATGGGTCTTGTAATGGTTTGTAAGTGCAAGAGGCATGACCCTGAATTACAGGTGACCCCATTGCCAAAGTTGTGTCCTTCCTTTAAAGCATCAGAGCTACAGTTCCATAAAGGAAAGGACATTTCAGTGCTTAAGAATAACCCTACAGCCTGCTTTTTCTTACCTTTCTGAAATGCTATTACAGATTTACAGCACCCTTTTCCACTCCAAATCTTCATGTATTCAGTAGGAGCAGTTTCATCCCAAGTGGAAAAAGTTTGGCCAAGTCACAGGATCTTGCTGGGCAGCTTTAAGACAAATTTTGCCCATCTGATTAAGGGAGTAGTTTTAAGTGTTCTTTAAATAAATATCTGGGTTGGACTATTCAGTGTGCAAGAAAAGAATTGGGAAACCTCTTAAATGAAAAAGTTACCTATCTTATGGGTCCTCAGAGGAAGAGATGCACAAATAAGTGAGGTTGGTTTTTCTAGTAGAAGTTGTGTTACCACAGGCTTGACCTCTCAAAATTATTTCCATGAGTCAGTATGCAGATTGGTGCTTGGATTATTTAATATTTCTGACATCACTGTTTGAAAATCCTCTCAGGCACCTCTCAGGATGTTCATCATAGTGGTATTATTGCAGTGAATCTTCAGGGACTCTAGAAAAATACTTGAAATCCAAACCTTCCTATTAAAGATTTGAATTATATAGATACATGAAGTCTTAAAAGAGGAAAACAATCCAAATTTTCCTTCTTGTTTTACTAAACAAAATAATCTTTAAAATCACTACTGAACAGACAGACTAAAATGATGACCATATCTTAAAATTTCAACATAACTATATTAGTGCTAGATTATAAAACAAACAGCATCTCAAAAGTTAAGTTTTATATTTTTTCCTAGGTATTGTGAGCCACCCACAAATATAAAACACACACACCTTTGCCCATTCAGGCTCCTCTTTTAAAATGTCCATGTGCTGAGAATTTGAGAAAAAGTCAGCATTCTAAGAATTAATTCTATTATAATTGACATGTGACTTATGTTCTTTACATGTTCCACCCTGGAAAAGACAAGGTAATGGTTTCTAAAAAGTTTTAAAAAACTTGTAATTCAAGCATGTAGTTGTTTATGCTAACTGGAATAATGCTATTTTTAAACTTTTCATGTTTTACCTTTCAGAAAAAGTATGGGCAAGCAGATGAAGACTGTAGGCATGGTATGCTTATTTCTTTTTTTATTACATAGTGTTATGAATTGCAGTCAGTTGTCTGAATTTTTAAAATCGATGCCCAGATTTGTTCGTTTGCTAACAATGGTTTTTATCCTATTTAAAATTATGTGTCTGCTTATAATACTTTTTCTGCTTTTATTTTTTCCCTTTATTTTTTTTCTTAAAGAGAGATCTCGGTATTTTTCAGCTCTTACTCAAGTACCAGGAGTCAAATACACGTCCTTGGCTCAGTGGTGCTATTTGCCTAATAGTTATTTTAGTGCACAAATGTAGGAAGAGTTGATAATGTCAGGATTCTCACAAAGATGAAGACGCAGAGACAGCTGATTGTTCCGCCTTTCTTCCCAGGGATATGGTGGATATTTTGGTTTGCATTTGGGACTTAGTTCAGAGAAAATCAAGATGATGCACATTTGTTAAAGCTCCCAAATGTGCCTATGTCATGTTGAAGTTGAGCCTTTCATGTGTCACTGCCTTGTTCAGTTTGGGTATTTTTGAAGGAATTAACCATCTTTCCTAATCCTCTGTTGTTCATCTATAATGCAAATTATTCAGAGTTCACCGAGAGCTCACTGTGTTTGGAAAGTGTTGGAACAGAGTTTATCATTTAGATTTGGAAAGAAAAGGTGGCTAGATCCCACCTTTCAGTTTTAATTCTTTAACTGTTCCTGGATGTTGTAGGAAGCTTTTTCAGGTGACAGTTTTGTTACACAGGCTGTGATCTACTCTTCTGACATTGCTATGCTAGCAATGATAATGTTTAAATTCTTCCTTTCTGGGTTTGTGTGTTTTATATTGTTTTGGGGTTTTTTTAAATATTTTTTTTAATCAGTTTGTGTTCACTGATAGTCAAGTCACAGTTTGGGGAATTTGTGGGGCCCTGCAGCCTGCTTAAAAAAAATTGACTAAGAAAAATAAACTTGCTTTCTGTAGGTGTAAAATTAAAGTTTAATACCTTAAAAACACCTGATTGTCACTTAATCAGTACCATTCTTGAAATAGTCTGAAATTAAAAAAAAAAATTCTTTCACCTTATTGATGTATGCTATAGGAGTGTAATATTTTAACTTCAGAGTTGTCTTTCATGATGGCAAATAAAAGCGAGAGACATATGGAAAGCTGAGGGACGGTTAAAGGAGGTAGGAGGGAGAATGCTGTTTTTAATGAACAGAGTTCTCTTCAATGAGCTCTGATGGGTCTGTCATAGGGGACAGGGGTGACTTTCATCTGTGGGACTTTCTCTTGGTGTGTGTGTCAGTTACCAGTGTCTCAAAGGAGCTGTCATGGTAACTGCTTGTCACCTCTCACTGGACAGGCGTAGAAGTGGGTGGAATACAACCATTGATCTCTATCTTCTTTTTTAAAATTAAGTAGAAAACACAGCCTTTAAATATATATTAGTTAACAAGGAAGTAGCATCCAGATGAATGTTAATTTACTTCATTCACGCCAGCATATTCTGCACGTATTACTTTCCAGATCTAAAACTGAGGACATTTTTGAACTGACTAATGGCCTATTTATGTATGTACATAAAAATGTTGTGAACGTGTTTATATAAAATATATACACACATACACGCACATACAATATTTTCATGAATATATGAATGAGTGATTTGGTTGTGCTTCTCCATGATGTGTGGTTATCAGTTGTAGCCCAGCACCTGACATTCAGAGAATCTGCATTTATGATCCCAGAAGGTCTTAGTTTTGGTTTTATGTTTGAATTATTGTTGGGAAGACACAACTAGCAACCTTACTTGATACTCACACTCCTTGATACTCACGGGCTTTTTGTAATGGGCAAAGCTTTATTCGAGCTGCTGTTCTGCCTTTTTACAAGACTTGACATGTTGCACAGCTATGATGGTTTTATTTGAACCTGTATGATCAGTGTATTCTGGAATAGCTGGAGAAATACACATTCTTTATAGTATGCTGCTTGCGGTGTTACAGGGAATAACGGTAACTTAAAATGACAACTTTAAATAAAATAGATGATTCCACAAATCTTTTCCAAGAGATAGTAGTTAATGTATTGCAACTTTTTATGTGCAACTGTATGTTTTAGCTTGGTGATATTCTGCAGATAGTGATATGAAATATAATGATTGGAGATTTCATCTTTGAGATTAAAATAGCAAACTCTCAGACATGTCAAAGCTATTTTTGGTGCTTCTGCTTCTGATTTGGGAAGTAAGTTCTATTTTTGGCAGTGTGGTCTATGCTATCACAGTGGTGAATTCAGACTAATTTCTGAGGCACTTTATAAAAAAGGATTTATTTACCATTGCAGTTTCAAGAGCTTCCTAGTTGTTTTTATGAAATGTTTTGTGGGACTATTTATTTATTGAGTTTTTCATGCAATTTCTGTTGACAACGGGAATGTCTCTTGAGTGAGGAGTTTTGATTTGTTATTCTGAAATGTAATCCTGAAGTTGTGAATGTGAAATTCTGTTAGCACTAAGAGGGGCTGTTTGCATCTGCATGAGTAGCAGTATAAACACAAATGTTGATGTTGCCTGCAATAACAGTTATTTTATAATTCCTTAATTTTAAACAACTGTCCAGTCTTCTTTTCAATTCACACGCTTAGCTTGCTAAGCTTTTTAGTCACTCTGGCATTTCGTTTTCTGGACAGGTAGTACTTGTGATTAAGTGTTGTTGCAGCTTGTCTGAAGCACGTCTGTATGGTGAAATAAATCCTGTCCCTGCTGGAAGCGCTCAGAAAGTGTCTGGCACTGCTCTGCCAATCCCGTGCTAGGGAGCATTCACAAAGTTTCCTGTTACAGGGAGCCCGTAAATTTCTGGCCTCAGACAATCGTTCCTATATGCCACACATTGCAGCATAAGTGAATAAAAGCCCTTTTAGAGGAGCAGGAATTGCCCACGAGGAGGTTGGCTATTTTTGGAAACGACAGGGCATGTGTTTTGTGAGCATGAATGGATCTTCCTGAGCATGTTTGTGTTTCTGAGAGGTTGTTGGTTGCTATTTTCTTTTTTACCCTTTCTGTGAGAAGAGGTCCTTTGTGTCTGTGTCAGATATTTGAATTTACCCTTCTCATATTTAATTTATGTCTATTTTAGTATGTAAACATGACAACCTTTTTTGAGCTCATGTGCAGCATTTATTAGCTGGTGGGAGACAAGCTTCAAGTAAATATTAGACAACAGCACGTGATACTTAATTTACATCCAACAAGCCATGGATTTAACCTGAGCTTCAGACTTTGTTTTCTTGTTAAGGGTGAAGGAAAAACTGTATATGTGACTTAAATGGATGTTGTGCTGAGGGTAATAGTGGCTGGTTTGTGTTGCAGTGCTGGGAGAGGGGCTGGCCAAGGGCGATGGATCTCTCCGGGCAGTGCTCTGCTGCATGCATCTCAAAGGGAAGCTGCAAATTGTGTCTAATGTTCTTTCCAAATCACTGATGGGGGAATCACTGGTAAGTGGGTTTGCTGCAATCTACATGGTTTAAAAAACCAAATTTTTAAATTTTCTTCTTTTAAAAAATCTGTTTAATAACAAACTTCTGAACATACGTTTCACTAGCAGGTTGCAACAAAAATGATTTGTGTGGAAAAGATAAATATATAGGCACGCATATATCATCAGGTTGCCAGGTGGTTGCATAACCGGTGTTTCAGAGTTGTGGTGATTTTGAAAAGTTTTTTCATTGTTGGCTCTGAATCCTCAGGGAATGTAAAATAAATTTGCATATTTGTGCGATTGACAAGAATAATACAAATCTCAAACTTTTGCTTATTCTAAATTGTACCTGACCCCATTTTGTATAGACTTCAGGAATTCTAGCCATTAAAGCAGAAAAAAATACTGATTGGACTTTTAAATAACTGGCCCATAATAAATTGTAAGGCAGCATGAAAATCTTTTCAGGAAAAGAAAAAATCTTTGCGTTTCTAGATGAAGATATAGTTTTGAGTTCAAAGCTTCTATTTTACCTTTGAACTGTTAAAACTTGTAAAGATGCTTTTAACCCCAGATATGTAAGGAACTTCTGACTTTTATGTGACTACTTGTATGGGGAAATTAGGGACATATGTAAGTCTCTAAAGAAAAGTGTCCTTTTAATTTCTGTAATCTGGATTAAATAGGCAGTTCATCAGCATGAACTGGTGGTCTTTACCCCCAGAAACATGGTCCTAGCTTGGTCAGACTGAGGGGAATGTGTGACATCAGAAACTTGCAGGAAAACCTCTTACCTTCAGATTGGATCCCGTCTCCTGTATTTTGGTGCTTAACTGAATCAGTAGGTTGTTTTTGAGAGTTCTGTTTGTCTGTCTGGTCTGTATCCTGAATTCCCTTCCCCCCGGCCGTTGGCTATTTTTACATAAAGAAAGGGGTTTTTTTCTTTGTTTAGCTGTTTTCTAGTGAAAAAATGTTTCATTGAAAAATTCCTGGTGAGGTTGAAGGAAACTTGCCTTCAGGAAAAATTAGTAAAATAGTCTTATTGGAGGGAATGTGGAGTGCCCTTGTTTTGAGCTGTTGTTGTGCAAATAAAGGTACCTTTGTCTAGAGTTCCAGAGTGTCATCCCAAAGCAGGGTTTGAGAGGTTTTTACAAGCTTTAGGTTGTTAGACACAGTTGTTTTCAGTAGGAATATTAAAATCAGCAGCTAATTTACTGACTGTGCCATTGTCTGGAAGATGTGAAACAAAGTTTTGGAGTGAATTTATTGAAGAGTTGGAATCCATCCAGTTTCCTCCCCAGTGGTTTAAGAGAATGATTCTTGGTAACATTTTTTTGCTCTAATACATTTAAGCTCAACAAGTTCAATTTTCAGCCTTCTGCTGAAAAAGTGAAAAATAAGTTTGGAAAAAGCCTAAGTGTGAGGATTGTTAAGTGTGTAAGTTTTCAGCAAAGAGTAGTTTCTCCTGCTCGTGGTGCAGTCAGAATGCGGAGAAGTCTAACAAATGTAGTAGCACATAATTAAATTTCTGCAAGAGTTTATTGAAATAAACCCCACAGGTGTGGGTTCCTTTAATCAAAGTTTTGACTTACAAGAGTGTGAAATTGTTGCAAATACCTATGTATTTCACATAAATTCAGTTTTGAAAGATTTTTACTTCAGTCGTGCTTAACTATGAAGTTAGTCACATGACTAATCTTTGCTTTTGAGGGTAAACTCCAAAAATTACACAGTCTCCATCAGGGCAGGAAGAGTTACGGTGCTGCAGAAATTAGTGATCTGTAAAGTAGGTCCTTAAAAAGAAGTGCAATCCATCACTGCAACAGCAGTGAAGGATTGTTATATTAATTTTTCAGAGCTAAAGTGTTGCAGTAACTATGGTGTATTTTTTTCCTCAAGTTCTTCTTAATATGGTGCTTGCCTGAATTGTCCTGTATTGATACTGGCTGTAAGTCTAGTGCTGGTTTTGGCCAGTGTAGAATTGCCTTTTTCACCACAATGTTTACTCAGTTTTATTTAGTGTCATTTAAAATTGGTGTTGTAAGTCAAACTCGTTTTTCCTTCTCCTGGTGTTGAGGGGGAAATGAGCTTGGTTGCTGTGGTTTAATGCACATAATGAAGGTTTATGTGTTCAATAATTAATATTCTTTCTGCCCCCAGAACGGGATGGTAACTAAAGATCTCACACGACTGAAAACACTTCTTGCTGAAACAGAGGTAATAATGAGGATATTATTGGGAAAATAATGAGCAGTACCTGAAGCAGCTGAAGGGCTGCTTTCCATGTGTCCCAGGAGATCCAGGCTCACTGGGACCTGACTGATTCAAAAATTACTTCAGGAGCTTTTCATCATCTTGCAGGATGTATGAGAAAATAAAAAATGATGCTAAGAGGTTGTTGGTTCCTGAAGTAGCACGTAGAAGGAATTCCAAGCATTTAGATCTGCAGTATTTATTTATTTATTTATCTGTCACATTTTCTCTGTTGGAAATTAGTCTGAAGTAATAAACCTGACTTAAGAAATTTCTAAACAATATAAATACCTTCTCCCTCACCTTTTTTTCTCTTTTTTTTTTTTTTGTACTGGAGGTCAAACCCTCAGGTCTGCTGATTAAGTTGTCCCCTCTCTTTTTTTTCCCCTTATGCTTTGTTATTTATTTGAGCTTTATTTTTGATGTAGATTGAAAGCTGAAAGACTAATCAATGCAGTTTAGTCTTTGATGTTTTAGAAATTCACTGCGGTCCACACTAAGTTGATTGCAGGATGGAATTTGGTCTTGTAAAAAATCTCTAAAAGTTTTTTCTAACCAGTTGACTCAGTGTTCCTGTCAGAATTCCTGTTATTATCAGAATCCCTGTTATCAGCAGGGTTTGTGACTGGTAATAATTTCAACTTATGACTGATATTTTTGTAATAGCTGTTCTAAAACCTATTTTGACAGCAGTTCTTGTTGATGAAATTGTTTTGTGTTCCTTTATAACTGTGGGCTTTTTTATTTAATTGTAGGCAGCTGGTAAAGTACCATCAGGATATCATGTAGAAGATTTAGAAGAAGGTATGTAACTCAATTTTAAAGCTACATAATTTCCTAGTGAGAAGACTTGGATCCTGCTGACTGCTCAGCGCTGCATTGCAGGCAAAAGGCAAAAAAGGGGCTTGTTGTGATGAGCCCCAATGAGACAGAATTATCTCAGTGTTGGCTGAATTTGGAGGCAGAAGTTTCTGTTTATTGACCATGGGGCTCTATCAGAGCCTGCTCTGTTCCGCAGATGGTTTGAAATTCCCCTTCACCACCTTTGCCCTAAATGAGTTTGTCATGGATTGTAAATTGGTTTGGGGGGGGATAATTTTGCTTGTATTCAGATACACCTTGGGTTGATGCTTAGAGATGTGGATCCTTGAGCAGTTTCTGTCTGTCTGGAAATCTGAGAATTGAGAAATAACCACAGTTGTGTCCCACAGGGTCACGGGATGGTTGGCACTTCCGCCCCCCTCCCAGGGGCGTCACGAGCAGTGAGGAGTACACCCTCTGTAAAAGGTAATACACCCTCTGTAAAAGGGAATATACACTCTGTAAAAGGGAATATACACTCTGTAAAAGGGAATGCACTCTCTGAAAAAAGGGAATGCACCCTCTGGAAAAGGTAAACTCTGTGCTTCATGTTAACCCCCTCCCAGGGAACAGAATTGTTCCTCTTCCATTTACCTGCTGACAGAAGGATTAAGAGGCCAGGAAAGTGAAGGTGCTTGTTGGAACAGGAGTTGACCTGTTCACAGGTTTTTGGAAGGGTCAGTTTATCCAGCAGCACTTCAGTTTTTAGAATGGAATCACTAACTCAGTTTTCATAATACAGTGGTTTGAGGGGCATTTTTCTAGTGACAGGTCAGCATTTGTCTTTCTCCCCTGCCTTTTGTAATGTGGATGATTTCAGAGGTGTGAAGGTTCCCCAGGCTGCAGTGTAAGCAGACTGAAGCAGTCAGGGTACAGTGCTGCCTTCTGATAAATGAACTTTGTTGGTAGATGGGCTTTGTCTTCAAATAAAAAAAAAAAAAACAGAATTTCCCTCAGATCTCATTATTTTCCCTTCTGCATAAACTTGAATACACAGAGAAGATCCAATGGCTTGTGTTGGTGTTTCTCCTTGTCTTTTCCTGTCATCTGGTCAATATTGCCTGTACTTTGTGTTGTTAATTGTCATTGCTCTACATAAAATTGTATTAATAGTTATGGGGAGGAACCATCATTATGCACTTGATTCTGCCTTTTATGTAACTAATGCAAATTATTTTCAAAAGCTCTGACCTGCTTTTTAAATGACATGACTGAATTGCTGATTTTGAGCTACTTTTGGCGTGATCTTCTAGAGATGCTAAATCTTGGCAACTCTTCTTGACTCTTAATCATGTCTGGTGCTTATTCAGCAATTTAAAAAAAGCAGATATTTACAGTTTTTAGCTTGTGGTGATCTTTTGTTGAGTAACATCCATCCCATGTTTCCAACCATTGCTCTGGAGCATTTTTCCACTGAGGCTGTAATGAGCTTTCTGCTCACTGTTAACCCTTCCAGTGAGAAGGATGTGCCTTGCTCAGCAAATCCCTGTGAACATTTTCATTCTGACCAGGGACTGAAGATTTTAGTTCCTTTTGAGGAGGCAGTTGCAGGTACTGAGTATGAATTTTTGAAGCTCTGGTTTATTTTTCTCCTGCGTGCCATAAAGCAGTAGGAGTGCAGCATATTTATTCTAGATGATGAAGCTATGGAATTGAAGGAGGTATTAAATAAGAAAGTAAAATCGAGGGGAAAAAAAGTATTAAAAATACAAACAATGGGATCTTGGAAAACCTGTATAATGATGACAAATTTTAAAGTAATATGCTTTCCTGTTAAATAATGAAAAGGAAGCTCACTTTATTTTAAATTTGCTATGTAGGTTATAAGAACAGATCAATTTTTTTTGCTTGCACTCCTTTTACTTTGGGAAGTGAAAATCCTAATTGTACTTTAGCATTCTAATGCAGTGGTGAATTGGAAAATTGACAGTAAGAATACTGAAATTGACTGCCAAGAAAAACATTTCAATTTAAAATACATTAAGAAACATAGCTTGAAAAGGCCTTTAGTGATATGGTGTTATATGTCATGTTTATTTTGTTTACAGTTTGGGTGTGCAAACTTTCAAGTACATTTCTTAAAGAAAAAGTGTATGCTAAATCAAATTATAGCCACTGATGCAAGTATGACCTAGATGTGCAGGTCCTTGTGCTGCAGGGTTTTCATGTCACAGTCAGGTGTGGCTTGGTTTTGTCTCACAGCTCGAAGTTCACAGTTTAATTCACATTATATAACCACATGTACTGTGGAAATAAAAAATGTGATGTTTGCATTAACTTTTTATAGTCTCCTTTTGCAAAACAAACAAACAAACAAACCAGTCTCCTGGCCTGATTTTATGCTTTCCAGGTAGCTTCAGAACTTAAGTCTCTCCCCCTATTTAATTTTCATTTTGTCATCTATTTTTTAAGTGCTTCAGTTCTGAAGAATGATGGAGCTGCAGCTACTGCCTTGTGGTTTATAATTTTAACACAAAGTTAAATTATAAAAATAATTCCCAAGTTACACAGGCATTTGCCTAGACTTGCAGTAAATTCTGAGAATTAGAGTGCTTCGAATGTATACAGGCCTTTGGAATAGCATTAAATTGATGCATCAGCACATGCCACTAAGTGGAAATTGTATTTCTTTAAGAAATTCTTAGTGTCTGCAAGAATAGATCTTTTTAGACTAACACACCCTTTCCATAGAAGAGGATTAAACCTTTTCCTAGAGGTTTCTGTGTGGATGTATTTAGTAGAAGGGACCATGTGATGTCACTGTTGCTCCAGGAAAAACTGCTGATTGGGGTATTTATCAGCTAATAATGTAATCACTGGAAGGAATTATGCTATGTCTTTCCTTTGCCCTTGATTAACAGAGGGCTTTGTGCATATTAATAAGTGCCTTTTCAGGGGTGCTCTGTGATCTCCTTGTGTTCATTGCTGTACAAACACTTGATTCTGTTTTCTTTAAAGCTGGAAATTTCCTAAGACTTCCATCCCCTCTTTTTCTAAGAAATTTAATAAACTTTTCTGGGTTTTGCAATGAGAGAAGCTGCTGCCTCCCTTCAAAAATGCTGTAGAAATATATCTATTTCCAAATTAGTTCACATGGACTAAACTGCCTTTAGCTCTGTGAGAGAAACCTAAAAATGTCCAAACGTCCTTCTGGCTTTACAAGTAATTTTATTTTTTAAAATTTCATTTATTTTTTTTTATTGGATGCTGAAAAGTTCAACGTGTAATGGTTTTTCCTATTTTCTGTAGATTTTTAGAGCAAGGGATCTGCAGGTATGGTGCCCAGTGTACTTCAGCACATTCCCAGGAGGAGCTGACGGAATGGCAGAAGCGATACGCTTCCCGCTTGATCCGACTGAAACAGCAGAAGGAGAACAAGCAGTGCTCGGGCAGTTACATGGAAACCCTGATTGAGAAATGGATGAATTCTTTATCTCCTGAGAAAGTGGTAAGGAGAATATCCTGCTTCTCTCTGTGTTCATATTTAACATCAGCCTGGTTTTGGCCCTGACTATCAGAGCTGGTCGAATCACTCCTCCCCAAGAAATTGTCCAACCGGTTTGCTCCCCTTTCCATCCTGCCCTAGGTCTTCTTGCAGAGAGACTTAAGCTGATTCGTGGGTTAATGACAGCTCGTTCATTTTGCATATTCACTATTCCCGGTGTAGGATGGGGCAGGCAAGTCCCATGGTGTTGTTCCTGTTCCCTGACGAGATGGCAGAACTTCTTAAACTGGGGAATAAATGGCAAAGCTTTCACTGCTTAGTGGGGAATGCTCTTACTTGTGTGTGGCTCCTTTTCTTTGCCTGCAGCTGCAGGCACTGGTATAAAAAACAGCCAATCCCCCAAAGACTCAAAAGTGTTTGAGTACCAAGGAGTGTGGGATATGGATATGATCAAAGTTAGCAGCTCTTTGGAATTAGAAAGAGCATTTTTTGTGGCATTTTACCAGCTCTACTTACCCCTGACCCTAAGGAGTTTTTGGTCCATCTATTATCGATTAAAATCTGGGAAAAGTGAACTTTATGTGAAATGCATTGAGGAGTAGAAAGCCTGGTTCTCGTTTCCTGTTGTCTCAATAGTCTTGTTGATGTCGTTGAGATCTGGGCTCTTCTGGGCCTCAATGTATCACAGATCCTTTTTTCCAAATGAAATTCTGTCCTACTTTAAACATTTACAATTAAGTTGTTTATTGAAAATCAAGTCCTTTGGTTAACTGTCCCTAAATTTGTCCCTAAATTCTTCACTTACACAGTGTGATCTGGTAGATTTACCTTGCTTGTCTCTCTACATTAGCAATATTTATATTAATTCCTGAGTGGGACTTGCATCAATCCTGGGAAACCATTCTTTCCTCTTTTTGATTAAACAAAATGCTACCTTTTCCTGAATGTTTCTGTTTTGATACTGCCTGTAGAAGTTTAATGTTATCTTCCTTTTCTTTTAATCTAGCTTAGTGAATGTGTAGAAGGAGTGAGAGTAGAACATAATCCTGAGCTCTCGGTAACTGTCACCACCAAAAAGTCTCACCAGACATGGACATTTGCTCTCACATGTAAGGTAGGACTACTTATTTTTTGAAAGTGAGTCAGTAATAACTAGAATGCAATTAAGATTTCAGTTGCATCATTCTTAAAACAAGAGAAACTTCCTAGCACCATCTCTTCTCTCTCTTTTTTTCCCAGCAGCTCTGGTGGCTGTGTATCAACTGCCCAGATTTCTGGAAATCAGGCAGGACCTGCAGCTGCTCTGAGAAACTGATAGTTCATATTAACCCCCTTTATCTGATTCTAAATGAAGATAATTCTGGAATAATTTCAGTATTCCAACTTTTGCATTTCTTTTGCAGCCTGCAAGAATGCTGTATCGAGTGGCATTGCTTTATGATGCCCATCGCCCACACTTTAGTATCGTTGCAATATCTGCTGGAGACAGCACTACCCAGGTATCACAAGAAGTTCCAGAAAACTGTCAGGAATGGATAGGAGGAAAGATGGTCCAGAATGGAATAGATCACTATATATACAAAGTCAGTATAGCCTTTAACACGGAAATCTTTGGGACTTTTCGCCAAACTGTGGTGTTTGACTTTGGATTAGAACCAGTCCTCATGCAACGAGTGATGATTGATGCTGCTTCAACTGAAGGTAACGAACTAAACCTTTCCTTTTTTGGTGTAGTGGAGATCTTTCATGAATGTTTCATACTGTATCTTATGTTCTTCATAGACGTGAATAGAAATAGTGGGCAAAAGCTTCAGAGGGTGCAAATCAGGCAGATAATTGGAATATGACTTGCTCTGTGTCAGGATATGGCTCCTAAGTATGATTAGAATGCTGGGAATTTCTAGTTTGGTGTGTGTCTGAGTGTAGCACTGGAAGTTCTGCCTTTATAAAAACCTGTTTGTGTTTTTATAAACATTCTTATATTGATGAAGACATTGAATATGTCAAAAAAGGTCATTAGAGAAATGAAGTGTTTCTGTATAAGAATACACAGGGTAATAAACCCAGTAATTAAAACAGACTGTCTGAGAAGTTGGTTTGTATTTTTTTTATACTCTTGCAATACCTGACTAGGGATGTCAAAGGCAAGAGGCTGAGTATAGGCTTGCAACTCAATAATTTTCTGCTGACATTAATTCTGAAAATGTAAAGAAAGGTAACTATATTTGCATTTTCAAGTAAAAAAAATGAGCTACATGTTACTGTAAGTGTTTAATCTGTTTCTTAAAGTGATTTGTGTCTCTCAGTTCAAACCTGAAATAACTCCAGTATGAGAAAAATGTCAGAAAACAGAAAGATGTTTGAAGAGGTGCAAAAAAAGAAGGAAGCACTTTGATTTATGGTGTAAGAGAGCTAAATATAGGTCACTATATCACTTGGCAGTAAGCCTTTGGGTGGGATACAGGATCTTAATTTTTAATGAAAATTTGAGAGATAAAAACACCTATGAAACAGAATTGTAGCACTGGGATTTAAGCAGAAAGAAGAAGAAAAGGGAAAAAGAAAGGAAAAAGATGAAGCTGAGAAAACAGCAGTGCTCTGTTCCTGGCCTTTACTTTCACAGAACAGATTAACATTTGCAACATTAATGGAATAAAGCTGTAAATAGCAAATACCGAAGGTCGTGATCTTTTGAGATGACCCAAGAGCTTGTAGCCAGGAGCAGGGGGCCTGGTGGTGGTGTAACATCTCTGGGAGCAGAGGGGATGGCAGTCGGAGCTGTTCCATGGGCTCCATCCATGCAGCATGTGGTAATCACATTTAGATTTCACTGGGCCTGTGGAGAACAGTCCTTGCCTTGTAAACCTGGGGGAGATCAAGGGAACCACGCCGTGAGTTTCTTTCAGAGTCAGAGTTCCTGTCAAACCCGTCTGTGGTCTGGGGCCTTAAACCGAGGGCTGGCCGCAGGGATCCCAGAGGAGCCGGCTGAATGCACGTGGAGGTGATGGTGAGGTGGGGTGGGGTGGCAGCCCCCAGCACCGGCTGCTGCTCTTTCCTTCCCTTTGCTGTCTGTGTGCACAGGGAACTGCAGTCTTCAGGCAGGTCATCACTAATACTTCTTTCAAATGCAAAGAGTGTTAAGAGCTTTACAGGTAATTGTGACTACAGAATCCTGGGCTTTTTGCTGTGTGATCTAAGAGGTGTGGAAAAGGCAAGGGAATAAGTGCATTGGATCTGTGTCCAGTTCCAGCATTGCTTTTACTTTTTGATATATGTGAGTTGGGATCTTGTGGAAATGCTTTTCCAGAAAGATGCCCGAGGTCTCTATGTTTGCGAGTAATTCAGGGCCCTAACAAGATGTTTAGGCAGGAATGAAAGGCCAACACTAAAATATTTTAGTAGAGGAGCCTCCATTCTGCATTTACAGCAGAAAAATGGAGCTGTAGGAAGTTTTCTGTGCACTGATTATGTTCTAACTGCTCTTTAAGAAAGTGTCACTGTGTGTGCAGTCTGTGCCAGGAACTGTTTATGTCAGGCTTCCAGGGAAAGCCTCTCCAGTGCTGGGAATTAAATGGCTGTTGTTCCAGCAAGCAAGGAGTCATATTCCATATTCCAGCATAATTACGGAGCTTTTGGGATCTGAGGTGTGATTTGTAGCAGAGAAAGCTTCATGTATGGTGATGTTATTTCAGACACACAAACCACACAAACTTGGACTTTTTCTTGCTGTACAACTGTAGCTACTGATATGGTTCAGGCTTGAGTGATATATTTAAATGTGTCTTCTTAGTGAACACATGAGATCAGTGAGTAAGTTAAGCCATGTTCCTGTAGTCATAATCAAACTGAACGGAGATTTCTTTTGCTAAAATTCTGGGTTTTTTTCTTATTTAGACTAAAAACAGTCAAGATGATGTGAAGCATTTAATTTGAATTTGAAAATGTCTTTTTTGCACATTTTCAGCGTTGGTGTGATATCCTGGATACCTATGTTCAATCTTACTCAGAGATTTTACATTAAGATAGCATAGCTTGACTATAAATGCCAAATATTTTCAGCTCTGCAATTTAACTGCAATTCTGTTAACTGATTCACTCTTGTCATAGTTGTTTTGTGGTATTAATGGATATATTCTAGGTGACTGTAGACAGGTTCTTGTAACTCATCTAAGCTATGTGGTCCCTGAAATCAGGGTATGCTGAAAAGTTAATTTCCTTTGAATTTTCTAATTTTATATCACGTTAGGTTACATTTCCCAAGTTTTGCTTAGTAAAGTAGCCTCAGCTGCTTTATGTAACTGTCTGCACCACACACAGATTAGGGGGCTGTAGAACTTTTTAAAAGGCTTTCACAGTGTTGCAACTGCAATGATTCCTTACCAGCTGATTAATCAACTTGTTTTTATGACCTTCTTAATTTTATATTATACATTGTAGGGTTCCTCACTATTTAATGGTTTTGAAATGAGGGGATGCTGCAGTTGCATTTTAAAGCGTATTGCAGTGTCAAGTCCTTCAAAGCCGTCGGTGATTATTTAAATAAAAGTGCTTTTTTTTCATCTTTATTAATTCTAATTGCTATCTGTAGAATGTTTTATTTTCTGATTCTCTTGGAGAGCCTGCTTGCACACCTGAAAAGCAGGGATGGTAAATACCGGCAGTGAACTTCCTAAAGGTGTTGTGGGCAGAGGAGACTCAGTGTGTTTCAGTATCTCTGAGGGGGATTGGTTTTACTAGTGGATTTTGTTTGATGCTTTTCTTTTTAAATGAAAACAAGCCAGCTGGGGTTTGTAAAAACAAGCCACACCTTGCCTGCTCTGTCTGTCCATGCAGACCTTGAATACCTGATGCACGCTCGGCAGCAGCTCCTGACCACAGCCAAGCGCTGGGATTCCACGTCCAAGACCATTGTTGAGTTTGAGCCTAATGAAACTACTGAATTGGAGAAGAGCCTTCTCACCAGATACCAAATCCCTCTGTCTGCTGACCAGCTGTTCACACAATCTGTACTGGACAAATCACTGACCAAGAGTAACTACCAGTCACGGCTCCATGACCTCCTTTATATTGAGGAAATAGCACAGTATAAGGAAGTTAGCAAGTAAGTGATTCCTTTATAAAAATATTCCCATTAAAATGAGGGTTACAGCTTTTTTTATTAAAGCTATCTGCTTCTTTAAGATACTTAGGCTTCCTGTTTCTTTGAACTGAATCGACGAGTCTGGGAGTAGTTAATGTTTGGTAAAGGTCACTAGCACTTAAATATAAATTCCTGCTAATTCATTGAGAACAAACAGTGTGTATCAGTCTGTGCTTACAGTTGCAGGAACTAAGCAGCTTTTGGACATGGTTTTGTTAATTATTTTTGTTTCTAGTTACATATATTAGTAGTAGTTATATTTTTTGTTCCTGTGTGAAAGTAGGTTATAGCAAAGGAATACAGAAAATCTGTGTAAAAAGGGTTGAATTGTGGATGGATCAGACTGCTCTTGTGATGATGTGGCAGCTGACTTTATTTATTTATTTCCTAACTAGATTGACACCCAGTTTCTGAATAAAAGTTCCTAATAAAGGCATATGATATACATTATTTGTTTCGTTGTGTCTTTAGGTGTTATGTACAAATTACCCAACTGGTGTAGTTGCTTGAAAAATATGGACTTAGGAAAAGGTGTGAAATTCCCACTTACAGACAGTTCCTGTGGACTTTTTTTTTTGTAGTTTAATATTTGTGGTCAAAATTTTTTCCTGCATTCATGTGATACTAAAGAGTTTTAGAGTTTTGTCAATACTCAGAATGGAAAGTCTAAAAGATGTAACATCGTTTTAGCCTAATTTGGTAGCAAATTTTGTTTTATCAATTACCTGAAGTTCCAAATCAGGAAGTCTTTTTTAAGATGAAGAACCATCCCTGAAGCTACAGAGGTTCAGTTGAACCTCTGGAACTTAGCTGAACCCTCTAGAACTTAGAAAGAAAATATGATGAGTAGTTATATTTCCATTGCTTTTAAAGCAGAAAAATGTTTCAATTTCTATTTTAAATCTCAACTGTAGGGCAGTATTTGAGCAGTTTATCTTTTATCACTGCTGCATTCTGCTCGTGAGCTGGAGTCTCACACATGGAGGAATGGTGCTTGAACACTGTTTCCAGCTTATAGAAATAGTCCCCATCATGCATATTTATAAACAGGTTGACTCTTCTAAGGCCTTTTGAAACAAAAGTGTATTTAAAGTAAATATTATGAAATACCATTAAAACATGAGCAGTGTTTTTACTGATAGAATTTTCACGTTGGGAGTTGGACTCTCATGCCTCATAGGAAACCAAAGAGCAGCAAACCTGGAGAAATGAAAGAAAAATAAGTGTATCCTGTATGTAATGCTTCCCCTTTGGACTATTTGGTGCAGCAGTAATTTATTACTTGATAAGTTATAAGTAAGTGTTAATAATGTTCTTGAAATCTTCTGTTTTGCTAGTGTTGATGACAAACATTCTTTTGATCTTGTAGCTGACCCACTTTATTGCAACAAGGCTCCAACCAGCAGACATTTCCACTCCTCTGTGGCTAAGATCACACACTGCTATTCTCTAGTGAGGTGTCAGGGGTGCAAGCCTGGAAACGGGCTGAGAAATCCAGATGCAAGTGGGTTGTAACACCTCTGAAGTGGTGCCACAGTGACAGTGTTGGTGAGCTGCTGCACTTGCAGGGTTTGTGAATGTGCGCTGTAAAAGTGGCAGGATTGGCAGCGTGGTCTTCTGACAACACTGGAGTAACACGAGTGTCTGCAGTTCAGACTGAAGTGGATCCTTGGGTTTTAAGAGTGTTGATGGTTTCTCAGTTTCTGGGAAAGTTCTGGTTCAGAATTGCTGTGAAATCACCTGAGTGGAACTGGGCAGTATTGGGTGAGAGTCGCAGTGGCTCGAGCATATATTGAATTCAGTTATAAGTCAGCCTCAGAGAGCTTTACTTTTAAATTATGTTTATTTTAGTATTTCAAGAAACGTTTATACAACTTACTCCACATGAATATCACAAAATAGAATAATAAGGGAATAATACTTATTCACTTATTCATAAATGAATAATAATTCACTGCTGTTGTATTTCCAAGTGCAAACACACTGTTTCTGAGGAAAAGCAAAGCAGTGTTCCATTCTTGATGGTAGTTGGGTTTTGGAGAGCGTAAATATCTAGTAATGGTTTTAAAACTCTTCCTTTCTCTCTTGCATATTGAAGAGAAAAGCCGTATATACTTGTCAGAGTGACTAGAACATTTTCTTGAACGAACAGTAAAGGGAGTGAGGTGACAGACAGCTCCTTCCAGAATTACAGAGCAGATTGATCCTCAAGGCTGTGAACACATCAAGTACTGGCTCTGATGGAAAAGAACTTTGTTTTTGTCATTACTGTGTGTTCCACTGATCACTCTCCAGGCAGGTGTCCCACCGCACACCCTGCAGGTGTCGGTGTCACAGCAAAAGTGCTGAATGTGCTTTTGCAAAGCGGCACCTTTGGCCAGGATGGGTTTGTTTGCCTTTGGGGAATTTATTGTTTGCATTGGTACTGGATGATTAATGATTTATGAAGTCATTCTTCATAATTATTCTGTGGTTTTAAATATGAACAACAGGTTTCCTTGTAGCTGCTTCATGAACACTGCAGGTAGGCTGGCATTTGCAGTGCTTAGGAGGAAATTAAAGTTTTTGTGTTTTTTAAAATTTTTTTTATTAGTCTGACTGAAAACCGTATTTTGTCTAACCGTGCAAAGCAAGGGTGAGAAATGGAAGAAAGAAGCAACTTGTGATTTTTTTAAAAATCAAGTCCTGAGAGGGTTTTGTAGTTTTGTAGTTTGCCAGAAGGTGTCAGCTTGCTCAATGGAAATTGCTTGATAATCTAAACTTGAGATTCCCTTTAGCACAGCAGATGCAGTTCAGTCATTTCTGAAAACACTAACCTGTGCCTTGTCTCAGAAATGCAATAAAACTGTTTTGCACCAGGTTTTTATAAATCTGAATTTCAGCTGATACATATTCAGCAGCATTGGGATCAACTTTAGGGAAATTGCAACAAAATAAATTCAAATAGCAAATGATTGTATCTCAGTAAGAATTCCCAGCCCTTGTTATTCAGTTCAGTGTTTTATGTAGTGTTTTAACAAGGAGATATGAGCTGTTTCAGAGGTTGCTGACTTGCTGATAGCTCCTTTGGAATAGTGGAGCACTTCAGTAGAAGAAAACTTGGTTTTTGTTATGGGTTTAATTGGTACGTGTGGAAATGGGAAGGGTTGGGTGAATGCTTTCACCAGAGCTCGTGCAGTAACCTTTGTGGTCAGTGATAACCAGCTAAATCCTGTTAGGTAAGAAAACTTCCCTTGCTTTTGGAGAGGGGAGGACTGGGAAATTGCAGTCTGACAGTGCCCATATCATGTAAAGATACAGCTGTTACCACACGGGGGCAAACTTGCAGTTTTTGTGCACGATTCGTGATTTGCCAGATCTGAAAAATACATTTGATTGTTTTGGGAGATGTTTAATTACCAAGCTAAAGTGTTGGATTTTATTGTTAGAGGCTTATGATTATTGATACTGCGGGGCTTAAATGAGCAATTACCAGTTTATTAGGTTAAAATAGAAATTATAAGAAGAACAGATCAAATAAAACTTTTCATATGAGTATGAAAAGTATTATAAGAAAAGAATGTATTTTTCCAAGAGTTTTATTTCGTTTGTGAATGGGTTTTACTTTTTTCTGTAATTTGTTGCAAATTTAGGAAAAAGTTGCTGATGAGAAAAGAACTGAATACTGTTACTCTATTGTCAGGCTTCTTTCCCCTTTGTTCTTTTTAAAACCAGGTTGAAGCAATCTGTTTAAAAAACCCCAACACACTAGGGAGAGATTACTTTTTTATTGGTGAGAGGTCAATAAAGTGTGCTAATAAGTCGCTTTTAATGTGTTGTGCTTGTGACTTCTGGAAAATGATAACTGCAAAGGATGAATTTGTTACATGTCTGATTACAGGAGGAAGCTGCTGCTGACAGGAATTCTGTGGATAGATGGTTTATGGGGCTGAGCCTGTGATGCTGTTCCCTCATTTCAAATAAAATTACATTATTTTAATGCCTATGGTCTGATTTGTTTCAATGCATTTTAATCAATCCCTCTGAATGATAGTTATAATAGCATTTACTTTTTAGGATGGAGATTGCCCTCTTTGGTGGCAGCCTGGAAGAGGCAGATGGGATAAATAGGAATCTTGCTCTGTTCTTTGCCTGCTGTCTCCCTTTGCATACCTACCATAAGATTACAGACTAGTTAAATAGAAATTTTTACTCTTTGGGACATGTAATTAATTTACTCTAAGCTTTTATTGGTATCTAGTATTTGTTCCTCTCTTGTGAGGGTTCTTTTTTTGAACTTCATAAATGTTGATTCTTTTAAATACTTACTTTATAAGTTGCAGTCAAAAGGAAAAAATGTGGATATTTGACAGCTGCATACTTACAAAGGGCCAGTTTGACTGTACTTGTTCATACTTAAAAATAAATTGATGAAGAGAATCTTCCCTCTGAACACCTGAAATTTCAGAATCTGAGAGGGTTTTTGTGCACTGACTCGATGCTTTCTCGCTTAGGTTCAACATAAAAGTGCAGTTGCAGATTGTAGCAAGCTTCATGCTCACTGGTGTTTCTGGAGGTGCAAAATATGCCCAAAATGGACAACTTTTTGGCCGCTTTAAGCTCACTGAGACTCTCTCTGAAGACACTTTGGCTGGACGGCTGGTGATGACCAAAGTCAACGCTGTTTATTTATTGCCTGTCACTAAAGAAAAGTCAGCGCAGACCCAGGGAACCAAAGAGAAGGTTTATGAAGCAGCTATCGAGGAGAAGACAAAGGATTATATCTTCTTGAGGGTGTCCAGGGAATGCTGTGAGGAGCTGAATCTTCGGGCAGATTGTGAAATGCAGGTGGGTCTGGTGGAGGTGGTTGTGGTGTCAGAACTCTTTGCCTTGGGTTTGTTTTGCCTCCGTAACTGATCTGCTTACCAAACACAAATAACCTCGGCTTAAGGGCACTGGAATTGCCTGGAATAATGAATGCATTTCCACCCAAGGTTTATCTCATCCCATTTATTTTGTTTTGGGGAAACGTATGCAAGAATTCTAATGTCTTAATTTGACATGGATAATTGGCCTGGGAAGACTTATGTCGTTCTGATCTCTTGGTTTTGTGTTTGTTTTCTTAAAACAATAATTAAACTTACTAATTAATTATGTTTGAAACTTGACTGGAATGCAAAATGAGCTGGGGCTTCAGGAACTTGCTCATTTTTCCTAGAGTGTCTTAATAATCTTGGCCCAAGGCAGCAGATCTCTTCTGCATTAGAAATTGGCTCCTAAAGTTTGTAAAATCATTTAGTACTTCATATGTTTATCACTGAAGTGGTGGTCAAATTCTTCAGGCATTACCTATATTTGAATGAATTTTAATTATGAGAAATTCTTTAATTATTCGTTATTAACTGAAATTTTGGAAAGCAATCCTCAGTTGAGAACTGAGGAGGTTGTAATTTGGATGTACAGAGTTTTTGTTAAAGGTGCTGGAGGTTTTGCTGCTCTCTTCAGTAGAGTTGATATTTTTTCTGTATTCTCAAACACTGATAAAACTGCTTTGATTTCTGTGGATTTTGGATAGTTTCTTTCCTTTTTCTCTTATAATTTGTCTCAGAAATTTGGTGGTGCCTCGCTTACCTGCTGTTCTGGCTCAACTATAATAAATTCACAATTCTGCTTTTATCAGGTAAACCGTCCATGAAGGTGGGGTGGAGTGAACTTGTGGCTGCTGCCACTCTCATTTTTGGAGTGGTTCCTCTGTTCTCTGTCCTGCTCTGTGAACCTGGCAATGGATTGACTTCCTTTCCCACTGTTTCCTGATTGTGGAATGTATATTAAAGCAGGTTACATGCCTCGTCTTCCCAGATGGTCTCATTCAGTACTCTGCAACAGCAGATAGAACTACTTGATTCCATCCAAGTAGCAATAAAAGCAAAACAAATCACAAGCTGTTAAGAAAGTGGTGAATGCAGGTAGAAAACAGGAGGTATTTAATGCCAGGCACCTTGCCTGGACTCCCAGAAGGGGCTGTTCACGTGTCACCCAGAAGAGCATCACGCTTTTTCTGCATTTAAATTACCCTCGTTAGGTCGTGTGCTCTTTTGTCAGCCTTGGGTCTGCCTGGGCAGAGATATTTCACCCAGATAGATCAAACCACGAGTGTGGGACCGTGTCCAATGGAGGGGCAGCCTCTCCCAGACATCTGCAGGATGTGGCTGGGGGACAAACCAGCGCTGGGGAGGGACAGGTGGGACAGAGCTTGGGCAGGAGCTCGAGGTGCCCATCAGGCAGGATGAGCTGTGCTGCCACTCCTGGGAAGTGCCAGCCCTGCTGTGCAGAATAGGTCTGAGGGGCTGGGTGGCACCGATTGCACAGGGTGGAAAAAGAATTCTTGAATTTTCATGTGTCCTATTTAAAAAAAAGTTTTCTTAGCAGTTCCAAGCACCTCTGTGAGCTCCATGCTTAACGCTGTCAGATTTGTTGCTGCCCTTCTCTTCAGACTTAACGGTTGTATGTCTTGCTGTAAAATGTGATAGTCAAGATGAATATTTAATGTCTCTATATCTGCCAGAGATGGAAAGTTAATGGCTACACTCTGCAGGGATACAAACAAACACTGTTTATTTACAGCAAAGCTAGTGTTGATTTTACATGCTATCTAATGGTATGAACACTGTAATACTGAAATAAGAGTAGGAGAAAGAAAATGCTGATCCACAAAGCCTTTCAAAGGAGAGCATGTGCAAGTAGTAAACAGTACTGGTACACCAGAGTGATTCCTGTGATGGGAAGGGGCTTCGTGGGCAGATGAAGGAGTGTCAGGTACAACAGTTAAATCTGAAAGTATAAATTATTCCTCTGTACGGAAGGCTCCTGAGAAAAGTTTATATGGCTTTGAAAGAGAAGTGATCACTTTTCCTTCCTTCTGTCCTTCCTTTTTAACTGTCAAGGACTTCTTAAAGTTTTTATATAAGTTGTCAAGAAAGATAATTGTAAAAATACATTCTAGTTTTGCTTTGTGATTGTTGAACTTTCTGGTTGGTAGCACTAATTACCATGAGATTAAAAATGATTAAATTAGAATGGTCTAAATCAGTGAGTGCTAGAGGAGAAAATGATTAGCTCTGAGGGCAGGTTGTTGCTGTGGGTGTGGGGGTACGTTTGGAATGACTGCCCCCTGCATGGCTTTTCTCTGGGGCGATGTGGGGGCTGCACCTTCAGCTGGGATGGTGCTAATGCACCACATCCAGCTCCTCTTTGCTCTGGTTCTGTTCTTCTCATCTCCTGATTGGTAGGACAGAGCCAGTGTCTGTCAGGTGGTTGGGAAATCTCTTGGTACAGATGGCCATAGAAATTGTTAAATAATTGATATTTCCTGGTAAATGAAGGGTGCTTTTCCAGACGGGTTGCAGTAATGTGGCTGCTCTTGGTAACACATTCACACTCATTGTAAATCTCAGGAAGAGACTTATTTAATCAAAAATGCTTATTAGATTTGTAGCACAGTAATTACATAAATATATAATGACAGCAGTGCTTTGGAATTAAACCTAAAAATGTGTATTAGTCTCTTGAAGTTCTTCAGCAGCTTTTGGTGGTTTTATGCTGGTTTTTATTAGTGCAGATCTGTGTCAAGGTTTGTCTAAAGGCTTCTGTTGTGTTGTGAATGTGGAGTTCTTTGGCATAATACTCTGATCAGATTCATTTCTGGAGAGATTAATTGTTGCAAGTTTAAATATGTGTAAATGATAATCTGAGTGAACTGTTTTTATGAATAATTTCCCCAGGAGCTGCTTTTACCCCTTGTTCAAATTTAGAATGTACTTTTCTCTTTACCCTTTCAGTGTGTGTATATGTGTCAACTCCTTTCACTACCCATTGTTCCGTTCTGAATTGAATCAGGAGTGTTAAGTGCTCTGCGTGATGTTTCTGGCTTCCCACCAGAATTTATGTTGGCAATATCTTTTATTTACTAGCATTTAAACACCTGTAATTGAGAGAACAAAACCAAGAATAGATTGGTAAGCAGCTAATTGTTAGAAATTAACTTTTGGGGAGTCCTAATAACTGAACAAAAATGACACATTATGCTATTCTGGAGTGTTTGATTAGAAGTAATGTTTGGAGTTTATCTTTGCTGATTTATGTCGTCTGTTGATCTGGTAAAATTTCTGGCCTGACATTTTTTTTGAGGTTGTTCTTACAATAAGAGATGAAATCTTACAATTTTAAAAACAATGTTTTAGGACAATAATATTTTCCAGGAGTGTTTTTCGTTAAAAAAAAAAAATTACAAGAATGCTTTCCCTTTATTTTTTTCTGAAAGTACAGTGGAATCTAATCTTAAAACTCAAACAACAAAATTAAATTAGAGAAAATGCTATATTTATCTTTGATTCAAAACAACAACAAAAAGAAGCAAGTTAATTTTATCACAGATCTTTGGATTTGCTGTTTTCTTCTGAGAGCCAGTGGTGTGCAGGAAGATAAAAATGTATCATGTACAGCAAAATCTAATGAGCATTTTGTAAATGAATCCTTTTTGTTCACCTCTCTGTTTATTCACTGGTTTGTTATGCAGGTTGAACTTCAGTTCCAGCTGAACCGCTTGCCCCTCTGTGAAATGCATTATGCCTTGGACAGGATTAAAGACAACGGCATTTTGTTTCCAGATGTCAGCATGACTCCCACCATACCCTGGAGTCCCAACAGGTACAGGAACACTCTAAATGGAAGGTGGGGTGGGACTGCAGCACTGAATTTCTCAGAGCGGGTGGCTGAAGTCTGTCCTCGAACAGCAAACGAGCTGTGCTCCTCATTAGTGCTGAGGGCTTCAGAGGAACTGTGCTGAATAAAACAAGAGGAATGATGGTCCCAGGGCCAGAACCCACTGAGGGGTTTTCCTGGGGCCGAGCTGGGGGTTTGGAGGCATCACAGTTCTGTGCCTGCAGAAAACAAACCTGCTGCTGTTCACTTCTGTGCTGCTGTCCTCCTCTGAAAACGCTGTGCTTTACAGGAATATCAGGGCCAGTTCCAGGAGTGCTGTGCTGGCTCCTGTTGGCGAGGGCTGATCCTTAGTACCTGTTGAGCTGCGGTGAGCCCAGGTTTGGCCATATCCCAGAGGCTGTGCTTGTGGAAGGTGTGGCAGTGACTCTTAAAGAACCAGCCCTGTGCTTGCACGCAGCCCAGAGATTCTTTCTATACACATCTCACAGTTTCCTTTATGAAATAATAAACCCCTGTGCTATATAAATACTTCTAAAGAAACTTAAGACTGATGCAGTGAAAATAGTTTGTCTGGAAGAGGAAGCTTCTGGAGGAGAAATGTGAGGCTGTGTGGCTCAGGGAGTATGGTCAGTATTCTTGCTCTTGATAAAAGAGGCATGAGGTTTCTGTGCTTGGAGACCAGGGAAATGAGAGGAATGTGGAACTGAGGGTCTCTACAGCCTGGCTGGAGTTGAAGGTGAGAATTAGGAGTGTGATTGTGATGCAGGACAAATCAGGAGATAGCCCAGACATTGAAAGGAAAACCATCTGTCAGAAAGCCGAGACAGTGAGATACTGTAAGACAAAAAACACTGAAAAAATTGTAGTTTGTCTGTGGACGTGTAAGATCAGATCCAGTACAAGGGCGGGATCAGTGTTCTGGGTGGGATGATCACTGTGCCTCAGAGCTTTGGCAGTACTGAGAGGAACAAGGGAGTAGCTTCTGTTTAGAGTTACACTACAGAGCTAATGGAGGACAGTGACAATCTGTTCACCGACTTAATTAGGTTTTGAGTGAATCTTACAAGGAAATAATATGTAAGAATACTTTGGAAGTAAGCGGTGATTTCAATAAAATGTAAGCAAGTCAAGTAGGATAGAACTTTTATCTTCTATGTACATACCAGTTGATATGTTGGTATCATGTTTTGTATTTTTTGTATGCATAAATAAAATACATAATGGTTATAGTTCAGTTTAAGTCACTTCCATCTGGTGACTTGATTCCTTAAGAATCAAACTAACTCCAAACAGTCTATCCTGTTTTTCTTCTATTTTATGTCCCTGTTCCTTTCCTGTGTTTCTTACTCTCTTGTTGTTCATGGGTATCTTAAAAGTTAAAATTCAGTCAATTCCCTCTTGATGTTACTCCCTGTTGCTAGCTACTTCTGAACAGAAACTTTCCCAGTCTCTAAGAAGTGTGGTGCTTGTACCAAAGCAGATCACATTACTGAAGTATGGCCATATGTGCAGCAGTGACAGGTGTTTTTTACTATGCATGTCTACTTTTAAATCTGTCACTGGGAATATTAAAAACTCTGTCTAGAAGTCTTTCACTTCCTATGCTCATTGGAATTTTCTGAAAGCATCTTCCTCTCAGTGCTGGCATCACTGGCTGCTTACAACAAAAATCCTTTTTTTTGACTGCTTTCCCATTTGAGGTATGTGCCCTGATGATTTTAAAGAAAAAAAAACAGGGGTAAAGAGAAGTATGTAGTTAATTGGTAGCCAGTAGCTTTTAAATTTGATTTTATATAATTTCTACAAAGCCCTGGGGTTGTGTAACTTTTTACTTTTAAAGTTGACAGTATAAATGCTTCAGGGAAAAAACATAACTAGTGGAACTATTATTTACATTATAATAGCGGAAAAATCATTGTATGTTTATCTGCTTTTGTTATCAGGGAATGGTGCAGTATGTTCTTCTAAAAAGTGCGCTCTGCAGGCTAACTGTTGTTAGGTGGGGTGATGTAAGTTGAGAATAGGTTGAAAACACCCCTCCAGCTGATTTATTGCAAATAGCCAATTTTTATGATTAAAGCATGCAATTGTTTTGCTAGAATTTGTTTCGTGTGCCTCACTGACACAATCCATACAGCAGCTCTGCAAAGGCTCTTCCATTTCTTTAAGGCTTTTGAAATCACTCCTCATTTAGTTTCTGCCTGGCAGTGGAGTGAGGGAGCTGCTGTTTGTAACCCCGGTGTGTGGCTCCTCTCCACAGACAATGGGATGAGCAGTTGGACCCTCGGCTGAACGCGAAGCAGAAAGAGGCTGTTCTGGCTATCACCACCCCACTGTCCATACAGCTGCCTCCTGTTCTTATCATCGGTCCCTATGGGACAGGAAAAACCTTCACTCTGGCTCAGGCAGTCAAGCACATCCTCCAGCAGCAGGACACCAGGTGAGAGGGGGCACTGAGCACAGAGCATTCTCTGCTAGGATTCGAGTCAAAGGTAGACATACAGAATTTCCACCCAGCTTAGAAACCGACAGACCCCAGCCATCTGTCGTCATTTGGGGTGATAAAGTAATCCTGTATTCTTGGCCTGTGTTTGCCATTTAGAATAAAGCTAATTAAAATGGAAGTTATGGAGAATGGCTGTGATTTGCTCGGCATGGGAAGTTTTGCAGCATGGTGGATAACAAAAGGTGGTCTTTAAAATCAAGTCTAGGTTAATAATTACAAAATGATTTTTGAAAACTGTTTGGTAACTGATAACTGAAGGGTTTGAGCTGAGGGCTGAATCACAGGAAGTGCAGTAGGTCAGTGAGGAGTTCCATGAAGAGGAATGTGCAGGAAGATGGCCACTGTTTCCTTTTTTTTGTATTCTACTGCTTTGAATTGTTTTCTGTTTCTTCATTGCTTTTTTATTTGCATCCATTTATTCCAGCAGGATTCTCATTTGCACCCATTCTAATAGTGCTGCTGATCTCTACATAAAGGATTATTTACATCCATATGTAGAAGCAGGCAATCCCCAGGCAAGACCTCTCAGGTATTTTTTAAGGCTTATTATGTATCTATAAAACACTATTCTTAAGAAAAGGTGTCTATAAAAAAAGGTTAAAGAACTTTTAAAATGTAAAAGTGTATTGGCATTACCAGCAGTGCTTTTAAAAACAGCCTAAAAGGAATGTGAAATATTCTAACATAATTTTTGGTCATTTGTTAAATAAAAATAAAGACATCCTTTTTTAAGCTTCTGATATTCTGTTGATGAATGTGTCTTTCCTAATGAACAAGCTTTTGATACCCTCCTCTAGAAGCTACTGTGATAAAATAAAAAGGACTTTAATTGTATTTTAATTTCTGAAGGCTTTGATTCACGATTACAAGGCTAATTTGGAAACTGGGGCTCCCCACCTGGCTTCTTGGAGAAGCATTTTGGTGTCAGAGGAGCTACTTAGAGAATTGTGTGAAAGTAGTTAGGCTTCCTCTGATAAATCAGTATGAAGTGATTGTTTATGTGTTGAAATGTGCTTACCGTGGGTGTTCTGGGGAAATTGGTTTAGGGAAGAAAAAAAAAAAAAAAGAAGCGGAATCTTAAAAGCAAAGAGGGTAAACTTGCATGGAAATAGTTAAGGAGGATTTATTTATGGGCATAAATCTGTTCCTGGGAACATTTTGCCCAGTAATCACAATGTATACTTTATACTGCTAACTTGGTGTATATATATATATTTTAAATTATAGACATCATTTTCTGAATGCCAGTGGATGAATTTATAATATTTCTAAGAAAATGACTCTGTGTTTACTTGCTAGCTATTAAAAGCCATCCTGGACTTATATTTTATGCAGTGTCAGTAAAGGCAGTGAAGTTATGTGAAAGGGCTGCATTTGCAACAGGTGTAAATTCTCTTAGGTCTGTTGGCTTTGGTTGCCATGTGACGTTTTACAGACACTGAGGCTCTGGCCAAGGGAAAGAAGGCAGTATTACTTTTTAGAAGGTACCTTTAATCTCGTTGTATATTAACACAGATTGTCTTATGGTGATTTGTAAAGCACTTTGGGATGAAAAATATCATGGAGTCATAATTTTCTGGGGGGAAAAAAATGTGTGTAACTGACCCTTTTGGGAATATTGAAGTGTGATTTAACAGTGCAAGGAGTTAAATACAGTTTTATTGTTGCCAGGATTTTGCTGCCTTGTTTTCAACTGTGTAGTCCAGTCTCAGAAATATGAAAAACGTAAGAAGTGGTATTTTTATTTTATGGTTAAAATTTATGTGCATATTTGCCAAGAGAATCACAGCACATAATTTAAAAGTCACTGAATGTTTGAATTTAAGTTTAATTGTTGTAGTATTTGTTATGAAGCCTTCAGAAAGTGCTGCTGCAGGTTGTCTGATTTGTTCAAATAATCAGGACTCCTCTATAAAAAAACTGAAGTTTAAAAAAATGGAGGCACCACTGGAGTTGTGTGTATATGTTAATGGATCCACAAGTATGTGTGGTTCAAATAAAAACTCTGACAGATAATTGTTGTTTGAGCACCAAGTGCATTAACCTGCTCTGACAGGAGTTAAAGGTCAGTTTTGCTGAATCCAAACTGGAATTGTGTGAGACTCCCAGTTCAGAATTATTTATGTATGTAACTCCCTTATTGACTGTTGTAAAGGTGTATTTTCAAATTAAAATCATTACTGTTAGGTTAAACAGGGGGATCTGAGCCTCTTGCAGTATTTTAAAGGAAACGTCACGTGGAGTGAAAGCAGTTAATTATTCAAGGTAGATGTGCTGCTTGCAGAGTTTGTTGTGTTTCTGAATAACTGAACACCTTGCTGTAGATTTTATCCCTTATTTGCTCTACAAGTGATGAGTTGGCTTAGTGGGGAACAACATAATATTTTATAATATTTATGTTGTTTTTAAAGAAGGAAAGCTAAATTATTTAACATTTTCGACTGAAAACCATGTAGATATTTCTGTGGGTAAGATGTATATTAAATAAATTATCCTGTCAGTGATGTGATATAAAAGTTTGAAAAGTAGAGTTTTTGGGGCTTTTTGTTTAAATATCATGTTATAAATTTGTATTTGCTCTTAATAAAATAACTTGCTATGCCCTTTGGAAAATACAGAGTGAACAGTGAGGATTTATGTTAAATCTAACTTCTGCACCTAAGTGAAATACCAGTGAAGCCTGAAGTCCAGATTCTCAAAATCCTGATGCCCATAAACAAATTATTACCCGGAAAAAAACTGTGCCTCTGGGTTTGATTAGATGAGTGAGCTGTATTAGGGGCACACTCCACAACCTTCTTTTCACTGGAGAAACTTGACACTGAAACAATTTCAGATCCTTATGTAAATGAATGCAGAAATGTTTCTGAAGGAGTGAAACCCCAACCCAAGCTGGGAGGAGAGAGCTGCGATGAAGTGCCTGGTTTTTAGTGTGCAGGAGCAGCCAGGCACCTTTAGATGGTGAGTCAGAGCTGTAAGAGGGAGTAATTGGCTCCTGATTTGTATATTCTTCTACTCTGAGGATGTGCCTGTCTCCATCAGCTGCTAGAACCTTCTGGAGGTGGGTGCTGAGGTAGGAGAGCACTGCAGCAGGAGAATTCAGATTATCACCATCTCCTAAAAACTCCAGCAAGCAGATAGCAGCAATTCTCCATGTTGCTGGGCAGTGGTTGAGGTATTATTATAGTATTAATTTAGTATTATTTTGCTTTCATATTTCAGATTTAGTTGTTTCCGTATGCTGGTTTTATGTGGAATACTAAGGGAAAAGGAAAAGTTTTAGAAGTTTCATCTTTTGTTTAATCTGAAGTTAAGTGCATGTTGCAGGGTGAAATGTTATGATTTGTATTAAGCTGGTAAAGCTCATTTTTGTAATTGGCTCTTCTAACTGTGAGGGAAAAACACCTAATAATGAAATTATGGGTGATTTTATTAGCCCAAGTTGCACCTGAGAAAGAAAGTCCTTGTTCAGTGAGGCTTAACTTCTCTCATGACATTTTAGAAGTAGTCACATCTGTCAGGTGTTTCTATGCCAATGGTGAATAATAGCTCTGGGATACCTATTTGATCTCACATCAAAATAAAAGAAATTAATGGGTAAGCAGCAATGCAGTTTGAAATGCTGTCAGCCAATCTGTGAGTCACCCACAGTTGAATTTTTGTAATAAAAGACAGTGCATGGTATAATAATGTCTAATAACCATAATATTTTGCATTTCAATAGCACCTTTCATCCAAGAATCTCAAAGTGCTTTACAAACATAAACTCCCAATAAACTCAGTAATGCTCACGGTACTCTTGTGAGGTGCTGGGTAGGTATTACCTCAGTTAAGGCTGGGAAAGTGAAGCACACAAAAGCTGAGGATAAATAAGCTGGGATAAGTGGAGCAGGGGTCATCTTGCTCCCTCATGGTAGCTGTTAGACCATGACTGGGTGTAGTAACAGTTTATCAAATAAAGCTCATCTGTTTTCTGGCTGAGAAGAAATAAATATCTGGGGGTAACATTAGAAACCTCTTGTTCTGAGAATGACTCAGGAGTGTGGGGGCTGCTCCTGCACTGAACCCAGTTTTACCTGGAGTTACCTTTGGTCTCCAAGTGTGGATTTGCCTTGGTTGTGTTGTCAAATAAAAGGTCATTCAGGGTTCTGAAGTGCCTTTTCATTTCATTTTGTCCAAAATGGGCGTTGTATCTCTACAAACCAGATTTATTCTAATCCTCGTACTCATTTCTCTCACATTGCATGGAGCTCAGCTGTAATTTTCAGACGTGGGTGGACGTGTGATGTCCAGAGTCCAGCCAGTGCAATCGTGCTCTGCAATTAGGTGCATAATTACGTTTTTCCAAACACTTTATTAATGATTTGGAATTTGAACTATGGGTGCAGGAGAAATAAAATAATGACCAGATAAACCGAACAGCATTAAATTCCATATTTAGAGCTGACATTAATTTAACTTCATCCTAATTCGCTTTGGAAATAAATTTAAAAACTTTAATTCCAAACTTTAATTTCTGTACAATAGTTTCTTGTAGTTTAAGGGTTCTACTTCAGATTTATAGCTCTTGGTAGAGATGATAGTGGTGAGGACCACTTGATGGAGGTGTCACAAGGCAGCTTTATCCAGCTCCTTGCTGGATGTGTTCACCCCTGCGGAGTTACTTGTACTCTGTGTTCTGGGGCACAGCCTTTGTGTTTCTCTTCCATGAAGCTAAACTGGCTGTAGCAGGTCATCCCTTCCTGAGAAAAAGTCATCACTGATCCTGTGGGATGCTGGTTAAAATGGCCTGATGTGTCATGGAAGGGTGTCGCAAGTCCAGTCAGTGTCCTTGTGTTTTAGACTCCAGCCAAACTTGTGGCACTATTTTCTCATTCTTTTATCCAGAGTATCACGGTTATGGCCCTGTGTGATACAAAGATGAATCCACCTCATGTTTGGTTTGTAGAATTCAGATGACACATGGGACAGGTGAAAGGAACAGCAGGATTTGAATATATTTCATATATCAGCTGCAGTGGCTGAGATGTGCAGGGCACTGTCAGTTCCATACTATGGGCTATAGTCACATTTCAGGTCAGGAAATGTTTCTTTAAAACGAGTTTATTGTAAGTTCCAAGTTAAATAAGCATTATGTGAGGATCACAGGACATAAATATTTGAAGAATTTACAGATTTCTGTATCTAAATCAAAACCTGCTGACTGTTCATGTGTGTAAAACTGCACTGCAATAATGGAAGGTGAATCCAAGACATTTTAGCATGTAGTTCTGCATAGCTGTGTTTTGCTTCCTGAAGATGATGTTTATTTACCAGAAAACAGAACATTAGTATTTGAAATATTTGAAATATTAAGCTGTCTCTGTGTTCCAAGCTCATGGAAATTAAGCCCCTTTTTCTTTCCTAGGGTATATTTCCGAAATCGCTGGGTAAAGACTGTTCACCCAGTTGTGCATCAGTACTGTTTGATTTCAAGCACACATTCCACCTTTCAGATGCCACAGAAAGAAGACATTCTTAAACAACGAGTAGTAGTGGTTACTTTAAATACATCACAGTATCTATGTCAGCTGGATCTTGAACCAGGTGAGATAATTTCTGGACAAAAAGTGTCCATGCTTGAGAAATATCCTCCTGTTGCCAGTGTCGGTCCCCTGGCTAACTGGTCCCCTGGCCAATCCTTGGAACTGTTAAAAAATAAAGTAAACAATGATAACCTTAAACTGCTCTTTTGTTTTTTTATGAATAAATGTTTATTGCAAAGCTGTAAACTGCTGGCATTCTAATTAACCTTTTGCTTGTTCTTTTTTTTTTTTTCCTTCTTTAAAAAAAATTAAATAAAGAAGCAGTACTATCTGTGATCTGGTGTTTCTGAGATCCAAGAGGGATAATTCTGTTTGAGATTCTGACTTTGAATATTATGCTCATTAAGGTCATTACTCAGTGGAGCATGTAAGCACAAATAACAGAGAGCTTCTTTCCCTTGTTTTGTGAATTGTTTAGCTTTGCAAACAACTCCCACACATACAAGCCCTGTCTTTGTTAACATGATACATTTAAGGTTGTTTTCTAAACTGAAATATATTAGACTGAATTTTTAGGGCAGAGGATGCTTATGGTTTATTATTTTCCTGATCTCCAAATTAAATCCATCTGCTTTTTGGAGAACGTGGAATTTCTTTATATAAGTTGTTAGGGTTGTTTTTTTTATGGCTACATTTAAGCATTTGTTGCAACAGAGAAAACTAATATGGAATTTATGGTAAATATTTCTGGGTCTTTAGATAGCAATAGCTGCTTTGTTTGGCAGCGGGCTGTGTACAGTCATGCCGTAGCAATGCGTGTGCAGCTGTATGAAATTCTTATTTTCCAAAGAAAATTACTACATTTTTATGTATGTAATATGAATTGGATGGTGCCTAAGTCCTCTAATACTTTGTTTTAAACCTTAATGTATTAACAGACATCAATGTATAAAACCACTTTTATACCTATCCTGAGTTCAGATTTCATAAAATATAAGTCTACAGTGGCCAAGTTTTTTTTCAAGTGCATGTTCTCCAGTGCATAGATTCCCACCAAACCTTTGGTCCAATATTATCATAAGACTGAATTTAAATTTTCCTTCAACTTCTGTTCCTTTTTTCCCCTCCAACATTCCTTTAAGCCCATAACCAGCAAGGTGCTCAGGTATGTGTGCAATTTTAATGGGAAATTTAGTATATAAAATATTGACTATGACTCAAGTAGATGAGGAATTCCTTCTCATTGTCACTGTCCAAAGCTCTTCAAGTCTCATGGTGGTGAAATGACTTTCAGATTTGAGAAACATCTTGAGGGATGGTCTGCCAAGAGATATTTCCTCTTGGTGTAAGGAGGGCTCAGATAAAACACGTGTTTAATTTCATGTGTATCACAAGGAGGCAGACCCGGGGGCTCCTGCTAATGTCAGTGGCAACCAGGTGACCACTGTTGGTCATTTGATGGGTTTGAAAATTGTGTGGTTTTCAGTAGTTGCTAGAAATTAATCTGTGTAAGCCATACTTTTTTAAATTCTAGTTTTGGTTACTATCAGAATGCAGAATTTTAGATTCAAGTTCTTGTTTTGTTAACAATTTTCATTTAATCATATTTCAAGTTTCATTTATTTGCTGATATCTCTGTTTTACAGGGTTTTTTACACACATTTTGTTAGATGAAGCTGCTCAAGCTATGGAGTGTGAAACAATTATGCCTCTAGCATTAGCTAATAAAAACACAAGAATTGTCTTGGCTGGAGACCATATGCAGGTAAGAGCCATGCAGTTTTTGACTATGAAATGCATATGTATAGTATTTGTATTTATCTATTTATTTATCTGCACCAAATCATATAATAGATGGGGAGGCCAAGGAGAGTTCCAGGGAAGTTATTTGAGTAAGATATGAGGATATTTATTATAATCAGGAGTTTATGACTAGTATTCTATGTTGATTTAAAAGAATTCAAGAATACGGAGAATTGAGACAAATTCAAATTTTTATTAGAAGCATCTAATCTGGTGGAGATTTGAACAGGTGGGAAATGGGAAACTGAAACTAGCCAGTGCTTTTATGGTTCTGCAAAGTGCCTGGGAGCTGCTTGGTTTGGAGGATTTAAAACATGGATTATGCCTGTCCTTTTGCAGCCTGTAGGCATGAGAAAGCATGCTTGGACAAGTCAGCTTTACCTGCTTTATTGATTTAGGCCAGATTTATTTGTTTTTTATAGATTTGTCTTTAATTGTCTTTGCATCTCACAGTAGCAGTAGAGTGGATGTTTGCTTTGGTACAGTAACTCAGAATGGTGTTGCCACCTCTGATTTAATGCTACTGGGTAATTTCAGTGATGTCAGTAATGCCAAGGACTGGGGTAGTGCTTTTTAAATAATGCTCTCAAAATGCTTTTCAAGAGCTTGGATTTCTTACTTCAGGCTTGATCTCATCAGCCCAGCTGGGTGGATGAAGTCTTCCCTGGGCCTGTGTGTCTCAGGCTGCTCTGTAGCTCAGGGTCTTAGAGAAGATCCTCTAGCAGATGTCCAGTATTTAAATTTCAAAAACTAAGATTTACCTGAAGTGAAACTCAGGATCTGAATCATATACGTTCAGAATGACTAAACAGATAGGCTTTATTTCTACATTTGGAAATTGTATTTTAAAAATCTCATTTTCATTGTCTTTGCTTCTATTTTTCCTGCTGTAATAGATGTGGTTTTATTGTTAAACAAGCCCAGTGGGAGTTTAGTGTAACAGTAAATAGGTCACTGGGTTTTTGTTTTATCAACAACATTTCTATTTAACGTTTTAATGGTACTAAAATTTCTTCATTTTTTGACTTGTACTGTTTGTGGTAATAATTGTAAATGTAGTTGTCAGAATATTGGTGTAAAGTCATTCTAAATGCAGTTTGGAGCGTTAAAGTTAGACAGAAGGGCTCTTTGCATAGTTATTGAGTATCTTATTGTTCCTTTAAGACCATGCTGGTCTTCTGTTACTTTTCTGGTAGGAAGGACGTTTCTGTGGAATAGCCATGGTCTGTATCTTCCAACGATGAGTGTCCGGAAAAGGGAGCTTTCACTTTTGGTTGATGCAAAAACGATGCAAATACATATGTTGGGAGCATGAAATTCCGAGTCCACCCATTTAGTTACATTTTCTTTGTGTGTGTGTGTCTATTACAGCTCAGTCCTTTTGTCTACAGTGAATTTGCCAGGGAGAGAAACCTTCACGTTTCCTTGCTCGACCGGCTCTACGAGCACTACCCTGCCGAGTTCCCGTGCAGGATCCTGCTGTGTGAGAACTATCGCTCCCATGAAGCAATCATCAAGTAGGTGTGAACTTTTTCACTGTATCATGTGCTTCTTCTGACTGCTGCCATGAACAAGAGAGCCAAGCACAGCTGAAGTGTTTCTGTCCTGAAATCTTACTTGTTTCTAAGTGAATTCTGTGTTGTAATTTGGTCTCTCAGAGCAGCTGCCAGGGCTGTGGGACAGACCCTTCCTTCAGGTGGAGATGCTTTGTCTGCTTGCACACTAAACCAAAGAAGAGCCAGCTTTCCCTTTTTAACCACCCAGCAGTCTAGTATATAGGCTCTGTGCTTCTTTGAACCATTTCAGAATTTTAGATTTACTGGGGTGGATTATCTTGGAATGGTAAGCTGTGGGCAATGTAAGGGACATACGGATATGCAACTGTGAATGGTAAAAATAGGTCAAATTTTGAGCATTTTTTTTTACTGTTGACATCTTTTATTACTTCTTTCAAGACACATTAATCAGTGGGTTTGCATTTTTATGCTATGATAAACTAATGGCTGCCAGTGTAATGAGCTCATCCATGAGTTGTGCTTGAAAGAATAAGTGCAGTCATGGGGAAAAATGCTAAAGTTTAAATCCTGGCTCAAATATGTACTGAGAAATATTATGTTGGTATCCAGTCATACTAATTAGGTTATCACTGTGTTCAAAGCAAAAGCAGAAATGTTTAAGTGCTCTGGGGAATCAAAAGTGAGAACGTAAAATATTTTTTCACATAGCTTGATCTGTCTTCACTTTATGGACTTTGTAATTATATGCTGAGTGCTGCTAAATTTCTTACCCATTTCTTGAGTTTCTGAGTTTGAAATGAGAGAACATCTGTAAAAGAAGGGATCATTTCAGTTTTTCTTTAGAGATCACTTCCCTGTCATTTGCCTCAAAAAGATTATGAAAATTCATTTCAGCAGCTGGAGTTCAGACAGGGAGTTCTGAGGAAGATCCACAGTGCTGGGTACCCAGCTGAGGATGCAGAAACACCACTGGGGCTGGTTGGCTCTCTGGTGACAGTCCAGTTTGCCCAATTGCACTGGGGAGTGTTGCTGTGTGAGGTGAAACCAGCTGAACACTCTCATGGTGGTCCCTTCAGGAGGTGTCTCAAGTCTCCTTTTTTTTGTATAATGTGGAATTTCTTCCCCTGACAAATGGGACCGTGACACTTAGGACAGAAGTGTAGGGAGATGAAGGGCTCGTTAATCATCTCTACCTCACTGAAGCAGAGGCACCATGAGAAACTGAGGAAAGAACAAGTCATTAGTTCAGCCTGACTTTGGAGCTGTAATTGGAAAAAAACAGCCCATACAGAAAAGTTTTGTTGTTTAATGAGATCTCGTTACTAAAAGTTAATGTGCAGAAGAGATGGTTAGTTTTGCCCCCTGGCTGCTGTGGAAGGACTGCTGCAGCCCAGCCCAGAGAGGAGCCCAGTGTTCTCCAGGGTTGTCCACGGTGAGGCAGCTCAGGTCAGGGGTGGGCTGCAGTGCTCTGATGGTGATGTGGTAGCAGACAAGTTTCTGTGGCTTTTCCCTGGGCAGCTGTTGCCATCTGAAGCTGCAGTGGCTGGAATTCTGGAAGAACTCAATGGACCCACCAGCTGCACAGTCTCCTGCTTTGGTTGTCTTCATGACAGGCTGTACTCAGGTACAGCCTCTGAGTGATTTCCAGAGAACATTAAGGTTGGAGGCTGAGCACTGAAAGGGAGATGATACCAAAATTCACTAATTACTGGAAGCCAGTGCGTTAATTTAGCTCCAATGTGCGATAGCATAGAGGATTTACAGCACTCTGCAATCTCTCCTTGCTGCCTTTGTGTCTCATGCCGTTCAATTTGCCTTTTTCACCACGAAGTACTTCTTGCCTCATTTCTTTTTCGGTCAGCCAGCTGCTGGAATGGCTGCTGCCAGCAGAGGAACTCTGTTCTGGTGGTGTTTCTGGTCTCTAGCAGCATAGATCAGCCTGCAGTGCAAGTCACAGAAGAAAAGCTTGGTTGACAGCTGAACGCTTGGCCTGCATCATGCTCAGTGCACACCAAATCTGTAGTAAATTTATCTTCCAAGTTCAATAACTCCTAACTGACATGAGCAAGCTTGTTGTCCAGCCTGGGGAATAACCAGTGCCAGACAGCAAGGGTTCTTTTTGCCCAGTTTCCAGCCATCAGAACTTCTGAGTGAACATCAGTGAGAATGTTCATAACTTTGTCGAGCTTTGGATGAGAAGAAAAGTCAGCCTTTGTAGAAAAAGTGTTGGAGAAGCATATTTTTAGTGCCTTCTGCTGTGTCTGTAGTAGGGAAATATCAGTTCAGAGAAATCATTTGAAGATGCTGAATGGTAATCAGTGGTTCTGTTTTCCTTATGAAGTATTTTTGTGGTTGCATATTTCATCAGGGAGATTTGCATATTTTATCAGTGAGCTCATGTGTAGACTCCACATTTTACCCTGTTTTGCCTCGTTACAGTTACACATCCGAACTCTTCTATGAAGGCAAATTGATGGCAAGTGGAAAGCAGCCAGCACACAAAGATTTCTACCCTTTGACTTTCTTCACAGCACGTGGAGAAGATGTGCAAGAAAAAAATAGTACAGCTTTTTACAATAATGCAGAGGTAAATCTTGTTTGCTTTTACTGTTGATTGCTTTCTTAAAGCTCCCAAATTTACTGGTTTATGCTCAGTGTGGGCGGAAGACATAAATTGTCCTCTACTAGGAGAGGGGAACATGGAGTTTGCTAAACATGATGTAATGAAAATTGCAATTGTAGTAAACATTTCCACTAATTTACCTTCTTTTTCTCTCTGCAAATTATAAGCTGCATCTCATTCTCCCAGGCTCATTCTTCAGGATGTCTTTCCTGATAATTTATGTGACATTCTGATAGATGTATCTTAGCAACTGAGAGTAACTGCAATTTGAAGTAAAACTTAGATTTCTTTGACTGTTGTAGAAATGTTCCCACTCAGATAAGAGTCCTCTGGAGTAACATTTCACATTTCCTTTAATATGTTTAGGATCAGTGTCTAACTGATAATGTGCAGATGAGATTGTTTTAGGTGAGAACTTACTCTCAGTCTGTTTGTTTCACGTAGATTTATTGGTATTCTTCAAAAATTACTTTCATTCTCATTCCTTCCCTTATGTTTAAAAGAACAAGAACAACCCAAGCCCACAAAAACAAACACATGCACCAGCACCCACCTCCCACCTTCTGACTTGGTAACGCTTTTTGTAGTGGAAGATTCCTTTTTCCAGTCACCTCCAGTTAGGGGAGGGAGGGAAAATCAAAGAAATAGCAGTAATTTTCCTAAGCTTAGGAGGAATTTCTGGTTAGTGCATGTTGTGAAGCACTGCAGAGCTGCCTGTTTCCCCTTGTTCATCATGGTGGGGTTCATCTGCTGCACAATTTGAGACCTGGTTGTTGTTGTTGTGCTGCACTTGTTAACCATTCTTTGTTAATTTAAAATACCTTAAATAAGAAGCTCCAATGACTTCTGGACCCCTGACTGCTTTCATTAATCTACTCGGACTGCTTTGCCATTTAAAAAGAGTTGTAAAAGACCTAAAAATATCTTCAGTGGCCAAGTAACTGTCTGTGAGTCATTAATGGCCACAGGCAGAAATGAAGGACGACAGCTCCTTAAACACCAGCAGGAAAAACTGAAATTAGATAATGAGGGAGTTTTTTTCTGTTTGACCCTTAATGGATGTTTGCACCGGGGCATCTTGTGGTTCATTGATGCCTATATTAAGAATTATTCTGGGAAATACACTTTCTCTTGTTGGTATTCAGTTTAACATTTTCTTATGTGGTATTAATTCTAAATACATACCCTGAAGCTGTATACTTTCAGACAGTCTTGCCAAAATACCTACAAAAGATCATTATTTTCATTCTACAGTTTTTACAGATATCAAAGTTTATTCTAATATCCTTTGTCAGTAGAGCTGGCTTTTAAATGCAAAAATTGATGTCACAGAAACATTCAGGACTTGCTTAAAAACACTCCTGTATTTTCACTGTCCTCCGAAACTGCCAAAAATAAACTATTGGTGACTTTTTAGGGATGAACAGCTATTTCTTCTTCTATAAGAGGCTGAGCTTGCATTTGTGATGCTGTAGGAAAACAGCATCATGAATTACCATGCTTTAAATAGAAATATGAGAAATATGTATTGAATGTAAATTAAAAATAAGAAAGAATCACAAACCTAAAAAGTTCTGTCTTGTGCAGTGCAATACCTCTGGTGTGCTGAAACGAGCCTCTCTGGCAGGAGGTTACTTGGAGGCTGTCTCCTCACAGGGGGAGGTTTTCAGGTTTTATTACACATTAGTCTTCTCAGGTAGCACATTTTGTAGTATTTCACAGAGAGGAACTGGCAGTTCCTCAACAGTTGATGAATAATCTGAAACTCCCAGTGGAATCCTTTGGAATGGGAGTTGACTGTGGTATACGGACCCTGTGTCTGCAGTTAACAGGCTCTAAGGTGACATATATCAAACCCGGAAGAAAAATTAAATTCTGTCTATTTAGGCAGTACATTTACTTACAGAAATAAATTGAAGTATGGCAGGAAAGGTCCTAGTGCACTTGACATTTTCCTAAGAACCTAAGAATGAAACTTAAGATTATTAATGTAATTTTGAAGTTTGTAATTTTAACTATGGCTTTTGTGAGAAACTTACTTCAAGGTAAAAAAGGGTTCTGTGTAGTGAATACATGGTGTTTAACCCAGGATACTT
Organism: Bombycilla garrulus; assembly: GCA_013400315.1. Classification (NCBI taxonomy): domain Eukaryota; kingdom Metazoa; phylum Chordata; class Aves; order Passeriformes; family Bombycillidae; genus Bombycilla; species Bombycilla garrulus. The sequence continues at coordinate 556,580 of VXBU01006347.1, forward strand.
TGGGGTATCACTGTGGGGTGCTGAGGTATCGCTGCTTGTGTAACGCTGTGTCATGTGAATGTTTCAGAGCCTTAATAAAGCTCCAGTTCCCTTTCCCTATCAGAGAGTGGTGCTCCATGGGCATAACTTTACAATCCTGCTTTTTTGCCCAGGTGTTTGAGGTGGTGGAGCGTGTGGAGGAGCTGAGGAGGAAGTGGCCCGTGGCCTGGGGCAAGCTGGACGACGGCAGCATCGGGGTGGTGACCCCGTACGCTGACCAGGTGTTCCGCATCCGCGCCGAGCTGCGCAAGAAGCGCCTGTCGGACGTCAGCGTGGAGAGGGTGCTCAACGTGCAGGGTGAGAGCGGGGCTGGGCCGGGGAAATGTGTCTGCTGCAGGAAGAACTTAATCAAATCGCCCTGTAATTTACTGAAATTACCCTAAAGCCGTGGCAGCAAAAGGAGAGCTGTGATACAGATGTTGCTCTGACGTTGACTATAAACTTGTGGATATGAGATTTACCTTTCTTCAAAAAGATATTTTTGTCTTTTTTCAGAATTAAGTTCAACCTCACTTAAAAAACAAATTGAATGAAAATTGTGGAAACTGATAGATTTTAAACATAGTTTTAACATTTTTAACAAACTCATAGGTTTTAAAGTTCCAGAACTTTAGTCTCAAAATGTTTTACTGCTTTCTTTTCCATCTGTGGAATAAACTGCAAGGAGTCTAAAAATTTAGGTGTTTCTTCCTGAAATCACATTGATAATAGGGATTTTGTGTAGGCATAGCCTGTTGCTAGGTTGCACTTCTAGTCAGTAATAAACAAAGGCAGATGATAAAGTAACTGAGTGACAGTGAGTGGTTTGCTCTGTTTTTTCATGGTGGATATTCATGTATTTGAGAAATTTAAAAATATGAATCAAAAAAGTCCAGAATTTATTTTAATGTAGAATAAATAAATTCAAGATTTATTGTTGACTGATAGTCAATGCTGTAAAGATAATTAACGTTTCAGAAAGTTCATGAGTGATTGATATCAAGGTGAAAAAGTAAGTTTTTTAAAGAGGAAATATTCTTGTAATGGAATATGCTATTTATAGTGCATCTTTTAAAAATTTTAAGTCTTATTATTCTTGCATAAAGCTCTTAATGTGAAGGGTAGCTATGAGTTCAGAACATCTAGGTGTGAAATCTGGCTGGCAAGGGCAGTGGTCTGGCTGTGGTATGAGCAGAAATAGCAACAATTATCTCAGAGATGTTTTTTGTTTCATTTTAGGAAAACAGTTCAGAGTTTTGTTCCTCAGCACAGTACGAACACGGCACACGTGCAAACATAAGCAAACTCCAATTAAAAGGAAAGAGCAGTTACTGGAGGATTCAACAGAAGACTTGGATTATGGTTTTCTGTCTAATTACAAACTTCTCAACACTGCCATTACGAGAGCACAATCCTTGGTAGCTGTGGTGGGAGATCCTATTGCTTTATGTTCCATTGGAAGATGCAGGTACTTTCTGTGTTCCTTGGCTAATCAGGGCTAAGGGTACTGGAAAATGTGTTCATTTTCAAAATGTGACTGGTGGATTTAGGAAGGTGATGGTTGTCATCGTGTATGACAGAGAAAAATGTGAGATACCTACCCCTGGCCACTGAAAACCTGTCTTTTCATGTATTTATAATTCTCAGATTTTCACATGGCAGTTTTTTTTTTTTTTGCCTGTTACATATTTTTAAACAAATGAAAGCAATAAGTGATTTGGAGTTTAAAATTGTGATGTAATGTGGTATTTTAAAGTTGACTATTATGGCAGTTGTAGGATGGTAGAAGACTTGAAAGACATTATTTGTTTTGATAGGTCTTCACAACATTAGGAAAAAACTCGTTAAGATCTGAGTGAATTTACATTTTATAGACCCAAATGAAGAAATGTGAAAAATGCTGAGATATGTAAACACTTACGTTAAAGGTTCCGAGTTCTTGTTCTTCAAAGGGTTTTTTTTCGATGGAAGAGCTGAAATTTTGAGATGATCAGAGATAAACCCTGCAGCTTATTCTCAAAGAAAGGAAACAGTGCACTGACTACATTATTAAAATAAAGCTAAAAATACATGTTAGTTGTTATATCTATGTTGTGTTCTACTTTCCTGAGCAATGCTTCTACTGTATTGAAAAGGGATGTGGTTTTCAAAGATTAGAGTTGAAAAAGCCAAGTGGAACTCAAACCTTTGTTTACTGTATTTATGAAATATAACCTGAATTTCACCACTTCCCTGCTGGGGCCATGTCAGGAGTATTTGTAAATGAATGCAGTGATCTGCTTCGAATGGCTTCTGACATCGTACTGACAGAGAAATAATTGTGGGTTTAGTTCACTTTTCTCCAACCTGGTTGGGTTTTTTAGGCAGGGGCTGGTTTATGCAGTGAGCTGATGAAAAAGAGCCCCTGTGCCTCCCAAGTGCTTCTTCAAAATGTCTGAAATAGGGTGTGTGAAAACTTAATAAAAGTATAGGCTGTCAGCATGGTAAATAAATTACAGTGCTGGTAGTGAAGGATTGAGTTTGCATTTTGAAGACCAGCAGCTGTTTATAGATGTAGAGCTGTTCCAAATTATAAAACTGAAAGATAATTAACAAACAAGGAGCACTGAAACTTTATTAAGATGTATCTCGAGCTTTTCCTTTAATACACCATTGTCTTGTTTCACTGAATAATTGAACATTCGCTCTTTGAAAATAGTGCTGGAGGGGCTCAGGGAGGCTGCTGGGAAGATGGTTCTTTTTTAGTACAACAGGAGTAGAGAAGTCTGAAAGAAGTGACATTTCGTTAGCAAAAACAGACCTCAAAAAAGTTGAGAGTGTACTTGAATTTTATAAATATTCTAATACCTGTCAGAATGAGTCAGGACTGTAATGATAGTGGTAGAGAGCTTTGTGAAGTGTGCCCAGGGTGATCATTACATTCCTGTGAGCTCCGACCGGAGCAGACACGGCAGTTGGGGCAGACACCCCCTTAAACTGCCGAGCACAGCCAGAGACAGCAGAGCTCTGCTCTCTGCTCTTAACCCAGAGCGAGTGTTCCCTGTGTAGAGAGGCTGCTTGGGGCATTCTCAGCAGGAGTGGATGGCTCTCAGAGGGTTTGTGGTACTTGGCAGTAGGTTTGGTGGCTGAATTGATTAATCAGAGGGAATTCCATCATTAAAGCATCCCGGTGATGCGTTTAATTCTACTTTTTAATTCTCATTTAAAGCCTTGCAAGATCTATTTGTCTTAGAGCAAAATGCAGAAAAAGGGCCAACTTGCATCCTGAATTTTAAAAGAGCATTTCTTGCCTCTATAAAATCACAACAGAAATGGGCTTTTAGGGAAAACTGTTTTGAATTCTTGAAAACATCACTAGCATCACAGCATTCTTGCAAGATAGACATTTGTTCTTTGTCACAAAGTCAGCAAAATGTGACACTGCTGGTACAATTACTGTGCAGCAATCTCTCATTTTGCAGGTTTTGGGGAAAGAACAGTGCTGGCTAATAGGCCAGACCTTATTACTGAAGGGTGAACGAGCAGGAGTTACAGTCAAGCACACCTTTATTCTTGGTATTTTTGAAAGAGACAGCTCAGTCAGGTTTGTTAGGTTTGTTTTTTTTTAAAGTGACATCTTCAGACCTCATTTAAATATCTTTTAAGCTTCAGTAACTTCACAAAAGTTCCTTTGAGGTTAAAAAAAAAAAAATCATAAGTGTAAAATTTTGTGTAGATCCTGCTGTGGATGTTAACAAAAAAATTTTTTTTTTTTTTATAAAACAGTAGAAAGGCGTGTCCTGAGAAAGCAGAAGACAGGGAAGAATGTTCTTTTATTACATGGTTTAAAAAAACCCCTCCATCCTCCAAAAAGTTGGAAACAGAATTTTCATAGACAAGTCATGCATCATTTGATGCTTGTTTTCCTAAGAACAAAATACTACAGTTCAAAAATAATTCTTTGTTATGTTATAGAAAAATCTGACATGCACTAAAATTTATGGTTTTGTTTGTTTTCCTCTAGAGGATCTCAAAGAAACTCCCAAGAATATTGATTTTCACATGGCTCTGAAGTGTTTCACAAGAGTGGTTTTGAGGGCGTATCTCAAAAGCCTTTGTGTTTGGTTTTTGTTAGCTTTGGTATTTTTACACTGAAGGATCTGCCTAAATTTGATGAATGTTCTTGACGTCTTCTGAGAGTCTGTGTAATTCCTGTGATTATTTGAGCTTCACTAAATGCCTTTAATCACATACATTCCAGATTTTTAAGCATTGAGTTTGCTGTTTTTGATTTTCTAGGCGAAAGTTGTGAGTTGGAGCTGTCCATGGCATTAATGTGAAGTGTGGTACCCAGGCAGTGCTGTGACCTGATGCACATGGACAGAGCTGTGTCCCTTTGGAATGGCTGGGGAGCTTTGCTCTGTGCTGTGGGGCAGGGAGCAGGTTCAGGGTGGATGGATTGATGTGTAAAACGAGCACACACAAAAAACAGAAGCGTCCCACAGTTAAATTAAATCTGTTTTCATTTTAATAACAGCCACTGAGCCTCCCTCACTGTTTGAAAAAATCTTATCTGTAGGAAATTCTGGGAACGGTTTATTGCCCTGTGCCACGAGAACGAAAGTCTTCATGGCATCACGTTTGAGCAGATCAAAGCCCAGCTGGAGGCTCTGGAGTTAAAGAAAACCTACGTGCTGAACCCTCTGGCCCCCGAGTTCATCCCCCGAGCGCTGCGGCATCAGCACTCGGCCAACCCCACCAAGCAGCAGCAGTCACCTCCAAAGGTAAAGTGCTGATGGCTTCTGCCACAAACAGGAGTGAATGTAGAGAAATAACATGAAAGGTTTATGGAACAAGCTGTTTGTTTTAAAATTGCATCAGTGCAATCAGATATGAGTGCAAATTCCGGAGGGATCCTCAGCATTTTCAAGTGGAAGCTCTAGGCCTGTATTATCATAAAGTTTTTAGCAATATAGCTTGGGGTTGTCCAAGCCTTGTTTCCTTGCTGGAACACACCTTGGCTCGCTCTGGCACGTTCATTGGCAGTTTTGCAGTGACCCTGGAGAGCTTCAGCCGTGGAAACTCAGGATTTAGGGGAACCAGATGAACCCCTCTGAGCAAGAGCCAGTCCCCGTCCCAAGCTGTGCTCTGACTGTACCCCAAGAAACAGCAGGTTGATACAGAGGGTGACAAGGAGTAAAAGAAGCCAACAAAATAATAGCCCAATGGGATTTGGTTTGGTCTAAAAATCACATTTAAAATTCAAGGACTTAAGTTATGTAAGATAACTTCTGATGTAATTAAAAATGTGTTGTAAACTGGTTTATTGCTTAGATTAGCTCAGTGATAATGTCCTTCAGAAGACCAGATTTCATTAGCATCAAGAGGGCAGAGAGATAAAATTACCTCTGAGTGGTAATTTCATCAGCACTTTGTATAAAAGCAGGTGAAGAAGGGATGAAAATACATAGCTTCCTTAAGATGATAAAGAACAACACTGCATTTTAGAGTTTCTTGGGGGGTAATATATTAGTAATGAATTTTATTTTAATAGTTCTTTGTAGTTTATATCAAAATCATTTGGATTGTAATTTAATTAATGTTTAGAGATGGAGCTGAAATGCAGGTTGTCAGCTTTGTGATGAACTCAGTGTACAGGAAGGAAGAACTGCACGTATTTCCCATAGCTTTGCATTTTTGTTCCAGGCTGTATCATTGAAATGAAATTTTTACAACAGGTTTTTAATACAAAAAGGAAAGCCTTCCCTTTGGCAGTGCTTCCTGAAAGGGAGCTTGTAAGTGAGAACATTTGGTTTCTTCATCAGGATGCGTGCATTACTTTCTGAAACAAACACCAGATTTCTAAAGCTTCTAGTCATGTGTCAAAACACTGGGCCTACAGAAAACCAGAAATTACAAAATTGTCTTTAAAAGCCACTGCTGTACTCTCATTTTTCATGAGCTCTTCACTCTTTCCCTTAATAATACAACATCATTATTAATACTTTTCATTTCCTAAATGAAAAAAAAAAGTACTTGAAAATGCAGGTATAGTACATTTAGGAAAAAAGGGGGAATGAGTGTTGGGGAAAGTGAGAGTCTTGTAAGAAGACAGCTCTGTTTATTTTGCTTTAGTTTGTTGGTAAACTAAGCCCTTGTGCTGTTCAAACTGCCAGAACTCTATATTCAGCTTAAGATCTGAGGTGTTTAAACCACCTGTATCACAATTCTAAATAAATCTTCCCTCTGAATGCCATGCTCAGTTAGTGAGTGTGTGCAGAGCAGCGAGCAGGTTATAATCAGGTACTCTGAGAGTAGGATCAGGGATACATTTTCCTTTGCTCAAGTTTTAAAAGCAGATGGTTGGTTTTGCTTATTTTAGACATCCTAAGCACAATATTTAACATTAAAAATGAAGTATTAAAACCTAGTGCTGGTGTATTTTGTAGCAAGAAAAAAACAAGAACAGTTTCCACTACTGTGTTTTGTGATGGGTTTATGGACATTGTGCAAATCAGGGCTTGTCACAAATCACAAGTGCTGAAAAGTGGTTTTGTACAAACAGTGCTTCTTACTCAGCTGAATTGCTCCTGGATTTATGTAGGGGCATTGAAAACCTCTTTGCTCAAGTTTAGACTTGAAAGAAGGAAAGGTGTTTCAGTGTTGTGTGTGTGAGAGGCCAGCGGGCAGCGGGCACCTGTGAGGGCTGTGCCTGCTCCCGTGCTCTGTGCTGGGCCCGGCGCGGCCGTGGGGAGGGAGCTCAGAGCTGGGTGGGGACAGCCTTTATTGGAGGTGATGATGTGGAAAGAGAGAGTTTCCAGAACTCGGAGCTTCCCTGGGGGAAATTCACGTACAGTAGATGAAGCTCTGAGTTTACAACTTTCCTACCTCCCACTCGCTGCCTGCCAGCTTTTGGTCTGGATTCAGGCACTTAAATCAGGGTGCATCATCATCCCAGACTGCATTCCCTGCAGCCAGTGAGGACCACGGGTCGGAATAAATCTCTGGAGAACTCTCTCTACTCCTCTTTGTTGACTAAAGGGGGATCCGAGGGAGAACGAGGCTGTTAACTGCTGCAGTCGCCCACATTGTGGTCTGGGCTTCCTCTGAGAGCCTTTAGGTAATGTGGATTTTTATATTCCAAAGGTGGAGCAAGTTTCTGGAGGAAACTGAGTGTATTTGTTCTCCAGTGTTGTCAGTCACCATCAGTTCCAGGGGAGGTTTAGGTATTCTGCAGATGGGTGGGGACATCAGTCTCGATGTGAAAATCTTTCAGAAATGGTAACAATTGAATTCGTAACAGACTGTTACAAAATCCTTAAGCCTTCAAAACTGCGAAGAGAAAAATAAAAAGCCAAAGAAAGGCAGCAGCTCCCTTCCCCAACTTCCTGGTGGCCTCAGTTGACTTTTTTTTTCCCAGTCTGATACAAGCACATTCTGAAGCTCCCACTGAGCAGGACAGCTCTTCTTACAAACTTATTATTTTCTTACAAATGTATGTAATTATTTGGTATTTCAGTTTGAAAAATATGGCCCCTATAAAACACAGGTCTGATAGGTTAAAGCAGAGGTTTGTCAGACTTCTGCACACGCTGCTTGCCCCTGACATTGTAATTACAGATACAGACGTGCTGTGTGCTGTCCATGAGTGATTAAGGCTGTAGCTCCTCCACGTTTTTAGATTGAATCTTTCTCTGTTGAATAAACAGGCTTCCTTTGTTTAAGTGCTGCAATGAAAAGCAATTATTATTTTATTTTTCCATAATTCATTTTTCAAATGAGAGGAAAATTTGGAGGCCAGTTCTTTAATCTGGTTTATGCATGAGTCAACATTGTCAAACAACCTGTCTTTGTACCCTGACTAATTTGCTCAGAGTGCTGGAAGACTGCCTAGACTTATCTCCTGGGCAAGAAAAGTTTTGCAGCATCAAAGCGTTTTTAGATTTATTTTAAATTTGTGAGCGTACTTAGGTCCAGATTAAGTAAAGTATTTCTGTGCTGCAAAGGACTTGAGAGCATACTGGCAATGGAATATGTGCTCACAGTTTATGAATATTAACTAATTAGTTGATGCTGCAAGCTCATGAGAAAGTAGGAGGGATAACTCAGGTCTGTCAAAATCCTTTTCTAGTGTCCAATTCACCGGGGAAGAGCAGCGTCCCCCGGGCACTGGGGTTCTTTACTCTCCTGCGTTGCACTTTTGGGGAGCAGTCACAGAGGAGCCACAGCCCAGAAGCTGATAAATATCTGAGATTGGGCAGGGAGAAAATGTCTCCTGGGGTTGGGTGAGCAGCTGAGTAAAACTGGGGGCAGCTCCTTTGTCCCCAACATTCTTATCTGGAACCTGGAGCAGAAAATGGATCATGCTTCTGCTGAAGCTGCCATGGCAGAGGAGTGCTGAGAGTTTCCTTGGTCCTGAAAGATGTGGGGCAATGGGAAATAAAATCGTGAGAAAAGAAACTCAAAATATCTGCTCAAATTCTCTTTGCATCTTAAAACAGGCCTTGGGAGAGAGTTTTCCCAGAGGGAGTTGTAATGACCCACTGGTTAATTGAATTAGTGGTGTTTTATGTCCAGCTTTGTGAATTCATAGTCAGGTGGTGGAACTGGATGGTTGAATGTGTAAGAATAAACTGCTGGGCTGACTCCTTTCAGACTCTGTTTTTTGTTTAATTATCGTGTTTGAAATAAAAAGCTTTGGTTTTTGTAAGAATGCAAAGATCACTATTATTGTTTTTTTTCCTTTAAAGGGCAAGGTCCATCATCATAACCAGAATGACCATTTCCCACCTGATGGAATTGGTGAGTGCCTCTGCAGTCCCTGGGGGAGTTCCTGAGCCCAGTGAAGCTGACAGTGGTTTGACATACATTGAGTATCTGGTCTCTCCTCTGTTTGAAATCCATTTCCTTGTTGTTTGCATGTGGGAATCAGATCCTAGACTGTTAAGTGGACATTTGGTATTTCCGAGGCTCTCCCTTTATGGGTATTGTGTGCACTTATTTTGAAGCCTTAACACCAACACAGTTGTTGGCCTTTGAAAAATAGCTGTGTTTGAAATTCATCATGTACAGCCCTGTACCAGGGTATTTGCACTAAAAGGGTTTGGACATTACTTTGCAGGCACTGTTTTCTGTTAACTTTGAAGTTAAATTGTTCTGTCATACACCCAGAGATTACTGATCATACCTTTGCAAGGTAGCGTGCAACAGCTGAATAATTTTGTTATTTATTTGGAAAAGCTTTAGTTCAGAGCTTGTCTTCCCTGCTAAAGAAAGGAGGGTTATTTTAGTTTTTGATGCAGTGCTTAACAGCCACTGTGACTGTCAGCATAGTTAATTGGTTCGGGACATTCTTTCATTAATGCACTTACCAGTTACCTGTTTCTCTGTATCTCATCTCGTATTTTCTGCCTCTTCAAATTTTTGAAATGGAATGCAGGATTTGATTAATGCTTTCTCTTGGTGTATCAGACCTGTGCTGTTAGAGAGTTGCGCATATACTTGAAAAAGATAGATGCTGTTAGGATGAAAAAACAAAGAAATTGTAATTTTCATGTTCTTTTTTGTATATATCTTTTTTTTGTATGTATATATCTTTTATTTTTATCTTTATTTTCAGTTCAGCCCAATCCTTCTGTTCTAATTGGAAATCCTATCCGAGCATATACTCCTCCCCCTCCTCCTCTGGGACCTCACCCCAATCTGGGGAAATCTCCAAGTCCTGTTCAAAGGATAGATCCACACACTGGGACAAGTATTCTATATGTACCTGCTGTCTATGGAGGAAATATGGTCATGTCTGTGCCTTTGCCTGTAAGAATTCATTTTCTGCTTCTCCCCCCTCCCCACCTCAGTTATTTGTGCACATAAATGTTTGGCAAAATCAGGTAGTGAAATTCTTGCCGGTGTTTTCAGCACTCCAAATCTATGAGCTTTGCTGGCTTTAGGAGTGGCAGTGCAGAGGACCACCAGGAAATCAGGACCTGAAAGCTTTGCTCCCCCAAAGAGCTCCAGGCAGGCTAAAAGCAATTTCATGTTCCTGTAATTTGGTGTGTTTTAGGCACACCAGTGGAATCTGTCTCATCTGACTTGAGACACCTGCCTGTGAATTATTTTCCTGGTTCAGTTCTTAATCATTGGAGAGACCTCAGTGATTCACACCAAGTTTGTTTCTCTTTATTGGCTTCACACAGCCTAAATTACAAGTTTTGGATGTCTGCAGTGCAAGGTGTCTGAAGTGAAGTGATAAGAAAAATAAGCATAATGGGATGTTTTTCCCTTCCAGAACCCCATAGTGAACCAGTTTCCTCTCCAATCCCTTTCCTTAATGACATTTGGGAACAGAATGAAGATCTGTAACCAGGTCTTTTAGGCTATATTTATGCATGGAATTTTGGATTACAAATAAAACTATCCCACCAAAATTTGCACACATTAAAGAAGCAGTCTCTGCTTTATTTTTACCCTTCACAGTCAACATATTCCAGGAGGAAAATGCAAGGAAAGAGCAAAGGCTGCAGAAGCTTGTGGAGTCACATGTCTGTGTTGTACACAACTCCTGAAGACTGTGGCAAGGATGTGGAACCCACACATACAGAATGTGTTTAATTCCATTCTTAAAGCTAAATGTTGGAATACCACTAATTAGTTTTTTTGGGTTTTTTTTTTTTCAATAAGTATGAGTCCTCTTGAGTCCTCTGTTGTAATTTGGATTATGGATGCTGAATAGGGGACTTGTTGTAGTTTCAGTTTTGTGTCTTAGATCAGCTGGTAGCTGTAAATCAGTTTTCTTTGCTAGGCCAAGGAATTTTCCTTTTCCCAAGCTTACTAGAAATCTGCATTTGATGGATAAATTTAAATGCAATGGGAAGGCCAGCAGCTGTATCTTTGTCATGCTTGCTCACATTGTATTAATATCAAACTAAAGTAATTTAAAAAGCTCTGTCTTATTGTTGCAAGGTTAATATATTTTTTATGTGTTTCCAATCAAAAGAAATGTATTAAAAACAAGTATTTTGAACTCACCTTCCCTGAGGATGGGTTTTTAAATAATTAAGTGGGAAGACTGAGGTACTAATGAGACTGCTACTTTTGAAAAGAAGCTTGGAGATGATTTGGGGTTGTACAGGTGCAATAGTAGCCTAAAGCTGAAGTTCAAAGTGCACATTTCAAGGGCAAATAGTAATTTAAAAAAAGAATTGGATGAAAGTTATTACACTTGAATCAAGCTAGGACTGAAGTAAAATGTGTTTATGTTGGTGGAAGATGAAATGATGTCTTTGTTTAATGCAGTTTCCATACCCAAGGTAAAAGCTAGAGGAGGTTGTCTGCTGCCACCACTAAAGGATGCTTTGGCAGCCTGAATGCTGGGGACAACTTTCCCTGCACTCACCTCTTGTTCTTGTGTTTTCCTTCTTTTAATAAATTCCCTGCAGGACGAGATTGAACTCACTTGATGCAGAGCTGTCTTTCTTAGGATTCCTTTTAGGAATAAAACTGAAGCCATTGTAAAAAATCCTGACTTTTTACCCGCTTTCAGGAGGTGGATTTAGCTTTGACTCTGCAATACACGTGGCACAGACACTTTGGAGTGTCCTTGCCTGTCACTGCTCACCTGTGGGCACTCCCTGGGTTCCACCAACAGTCCTGGCAGCTTCACTGAGTGTTCTGTGGGTGCAGGGGTGGGCACAGCCCCTCCTGCTGTGGCCCAGAATCCCAGCACTGGGTGGTCCTCACCTTGGAGGCTTTTCTTTCTGTTCCTCCCCGAATCACAGCCCAGTGTCTTGTAGCTACCAGGATAAAGGGCTTTGTATTTGCTTGAATTTCACCCATTTCTGTTTAATTAGAGAGGAGATTAATCTGAAGTTTATTAGACTACAATTTGTCCATCAGTCTTTTTTCTCTGAACTTTGAAACCACTGAATCAAGAATGGGTTTTGATACAAAAATTTTTGCCCAGAGTCCTCCTCAAAACTCTGTGCCCCTTGTTTTGCCTGCCCTTAGAGCTCTCCCCTCCCAGCACCGGCTGTAGCTGTGTGTCGGGTCACCTGGTGCACAAAAAACTCTTGTCACTGACCTAATAACAGCATGCTCGTTAGCACTGCCTTTAATTTAATGTGCTTTAACAAATCACGTCTCTCTTTCTTTTCTTTTTTTTAATTTGTGTTTTACCTGTAGGTACCGTGGACGGGCTATCAGGGTAGGTTTGCAGTCGACCCTCGGCTCATTACTCACCAGGCAGCCATGGCGTATAACATGAACCTGTTACAGGCTCACGGGCGAGGGTCCCCGATCCCCTACGGCCTGGGCCACCACTCCCCCGTTAGCATAGCCCAGCAGCAGCTCCCACACCAGGACAAGGAGCAGCACGAGCAAACTCGCAATGGTCAGTGCTTGGAATGCCTCTGCAGACTGCTCTGCTCTGGGGAGAGTTTGTGCTTCAAACAGGGGGCTGTGCAAAGGGCTTTCCTTCCTCCATCCTTGCTGAGCTTTGCCCTTTCCTCCCGAACCGAGGGATCCGCAGCTTGGGACATCACCTGGGGTTTGCCATTGCAAGTAGAATCACCGGGATATTGTGGGGTTCAGAAGGAAGGGGAATTGGGGAGGGGTGTTGAGGGTGTGATTGTTCATCTCCCTTCCTCAGTACTGCTGATGTTATTTGCAGTTAAGTTGGAAGAACTACTTAGTGGTGATTAATGAAAAAAGTGTAGAGAGTGAAGGTAAAGTGTTACTTGTGTAGATGATACTGAATGTCTGTGGTGCTGTAAATGCCACACTAGTAAGTCAATTTTCTGGTGTCTGGGTAAAAATTCCCACAATAATAATTTTTTATTGAAAAAAAATAATATTGTAAATGTTTTTAGGTAAAAGTGAAAACACTGCTGGACCTGAAATCAGTAAAATTCGAACACCTGAGAAGAAACCTCTGGAATCCAAGCAGGTGGGTTTCTCTGGGTTTCTGCTTTGATCTCTTGGTTTATTTTTTGGGGATTTGGGTATTTTTGTTTGTTTGTTATTTCATAATCTCTCTTAATGAATTTAATCATTACATTTAGTCATTCATTCATTTAGTCAAACCAAAATGTTTTTATTTCAGTTTTTCGAAGGCGAATTCTCAGAACTTTTTTCTCTCCTTTTGTAGGTTGATTTAGAAGCAAACCCTCAGCAGAGAAGCCCCGAGTCCCGTTCCAGTGTTGGTTACCCCAATGCTAAATTCCACCGCAAAGACAACCCCAACCCCAACCCCAGGCAGCTGAGCCTGCACCTGACCCCGCCCCACTCCCAGTTCGCAGTTCCCAGCCGCCATTTCCAGCACCTCTCCCAGATCCCGAGGCAGCCGTACCCTCTGCAGCAGCAGCAGCAGCAAAACCTCTTAAATCAGCAGCAAAATCACTTGCCTGAGCAACACAACCAAATGCCACCCCAGCAGAGCCAGGTAGTTCAGCAGCATAATCACTTGAACCAGCAGCCTCCACCACCTTCGCAGCTTTCCCCTGCTTTCCAGGCAGGCCCCGGCCAGTCCTTTTTTAATAATCCCATTCCCCACCGACCACATTCTCCTGCTGTAGATGCTGTGATTTCAGAACAACACCCCCCACCTCTGTTACAAGAAGTCAATAATCCTTTGAGGCCTATTGCACAGCACAACCCAGTTCTGCCAACCCACTTGAACAACTTCATTGAAGAGAACCCGTCAGGAATGCCCTTAGGGGACACTTTAGGTAGGTGACTTTTCTTTATTTAAATTCAGAGTGTGCAATTATAACTACATTGAAGTGAAAATGAAGGAGGTATTTACCTTTTTCAGGCGTATTGCTCTGAATTGGGTTATTGTTGGGTTAGTTTCCATAAGTAATGTCATTGAGCATAATTTGCTGCTTGAGGCATGTTTGAATATTCAGCACTTTATTAGAAGATTCATGTTTATATGATTTTCCATATGATTTAAATAACCAGGTTATGCACTGCAATGCAGTTAGTGTATAATAGACCCTGGAATAAACTGTATAAAAAGTATTATTTTTTTCTTTTCTGACATAAAGATCTTTAAAAAGGGGCATTAGATAAAATTTTTTTTTAAAACTATTTTTGTAGATCGTATGCATGGAAATGTAGCTTTGGAAACAATAAGGCAGCAACAACAAGCCAGGTTACAGCAATGGAATGAACATAATGCCTATCTCAGTCAAGGCACTATTCCATATCAACACCATCACCATCCTCATCTACCACATCTTCCTCAGCAACCAATTGGATTACATCAACAGCAGCAAGTTAGGGCAAACTGGAAACTTGCCAGTAATACAGAAGATGAAACAGAGGCAACATATTCAAGGTATTTGTTTACTGAGTCATCAGAGCTTGTGTAAAATTGAGCAGTGGGCACCTATCTGTAACACTGTGATCAAGTGCAAGGCACTTAAAGGTATTGCTTTTTGCTGCTGTTATTATGAAGGTTAAAATAGTTGGCAGGCTGACTTACAACTATGCTTTTATTATGTGTTATGCTTTATTCTGTTAGTATATTGGGTAGTAAAGCTGTAGTGGAAAAATATTTTTATGGAGCTTTTCAGTGCTGTATTTATGGAATAAGGAATGGATAGAGAGTAACAACCTTGTGTTTTTATGAAAGAGGTGTCTGAGTGTAGTTAAGGCCTATTTAAGTTGTAAATTCTTCAGTCTGAAGTAGCAGTCTGAGATTTGTGTGCTTGAAAAGAAACGAAACAGCCCCTCCCTAAACACTGCTTCCCAGTGAAACCTAAACTCTTCTTCCTTTTCAAAAAGCCTTTGCTTTCAAAAGCAGATTTAAAAAATAAATGGAAAAAAATAATAATAAAAAAAAAGCTTGTATTTGAGATGGAGATGTTGAACATCAACAGAAAAATGGTTCCAGTGGTCATCAACTTTAATCATGTATATTGTAAAGGCTGGATTTTTAAATTGCCTCTTTTTACTGTCATCTCCCACTATGCTTTCTTTTCCATCTGGTTTGTTATAGCCATGGTAAAGCATCCAAATGCCCTCTTACCTGACTCTTTGAAGTGCTGAATGGAATTGACCTTTTGAAGAAGTTTAGAAATATATTGTGCAAGTGAGGGGAGTCCCTGATTGTTCCGGCTTTTGCCTTGAAAGGGGCTAAAATTTTCTTTAACTATGTGAACTTTTTACTTTGTGTAGTAAAGCAGGAAATCCTTACCTTTAGTTTCTCTTAAGAGATAACAAAAAATTGATTCTTCTGACTGGAATAGAAATCTCAAGAGTTATTAAAACTTTGAGATGATTCAGGTGGGTATTTCATCCAATTAATCCTCTTGTGCCTAATTTCTGATTGCTCAGTCACATCCTTTGAAGTTAGGGTCAGTAAGTGCAAAGATGAGAATATTTCAATTCAGTGTTCTGTTCTCTGAGTTTTCTGCTCCACAAAAAGAGCGAGATTTCAGCAAAACTTTTTTTTGTTTTCTCTTCTCTTTCCTTGGTGCACTGATTGTGTCCCTGCAGGTTCCAGGACTTGCTCCGGGAGCTGTCGCAGCGCGAGCCCAGCGAGGGCCGGGACGTGGCCGAGATGCCGCCCCCGCAGTCCAGACTCCTGCAGTACAGACAAGTCCAGCCCCGAAGCCCACCAGCACTCCCTTCTCCTTCCTGCAACTCCAACCACGGCGCCCACTTCCCCAACTTCACTGAGAACAGCAGAGACATTGAACTGCCCACTAACCCGGCATTTCAGCAGCATTTACCCCAAATGTACAACCCCCCTTTCTCCATGCCATCCGAACACATAACCCCGTCTCCCTTGAAATACCTGCAGCCTGATGGGTCCTGGACTTACGCTAACCTACAGCAGAATCACCTCCTGGGGCAGGGCTTTCACTATGGAATACCTCCACTGCCCCACAGGTCGCAGCAAAGCCCTTTTATACAAATCCAGAATCATCAGCACGCAGTCGGTCAGGAGCCATTTCATCCACTCGCATCTCGAGCAGTTTCTGCTTCTTCGCTCCACAGCTTAGAAGAGGTGGGTGTTGTGTCTGCTCTGCACTCGTCCTGTCCTTTTAATATCAAATTATGTTACAGAGTGGTCACGAATGCAAAACACCTCACGCATTCAAAGCTCACAGTGGGAATTTCTGTGAGGTGGAATCGTTCTCTGCGTCTCTGCTGTTCAGCCTGAGAGCACATCCCTGGTTCTTGCTGCTGTAGGTGTAACATTTTCTCTGCTAAGTGGGAACCTTGGCTTTTAGAAAGTTACTCTGAGTTTTTGTGCAGTCTTTGCTCTGTGTCTGCTTGTCATTTATCTGCAGTGGAAATCAACCACAGCCCAGGTGGAAGCTCTGGACAGTGAGCTGGAATGACCCAGCCAGTTGACTCAGTGTTGAGCTGTGAATGTGCTCGAGTTACTTCTCATAGGAGACCAGAGCTGTACAGTTGTTCCCATGTGGTCCAAAACCTGATTTCATGATCCCACCCTGCCTGCATTTATTTGGTACAAAGCCATCCCGTGCTTTTGGGGGCTGTGTGTTGGAAACCAGAGACATCTAGCTGTGCTGCCTGAGGCTGGCTCCAGCACACACCCACGGCTGGCTCTGTCCCTCTCTGCCTTCTCTTGTCCTGGGCTCTGAGGGGGTGTGAGATGCAGACTGTGCCAGCGTGTACAGCAAGGACAGGTCATGTTTTGACAGGAGATTTTAATCCCTGTTGGAATCCAAGGTGCTAAGGAGTGTAGGATATGCAAACACTGAGTGTCCTGAGGCCAGGTTGCATTCCAGGAACGTGAGAATTAATATTCTCACTGACTGCGTGTAATCCAATATTTGTACATAAGTGGCTTGTTCTGTGATGCATTTCTGTTAAGGTTTTTACAGAAGCTGGGGAGGGAGCCTTGCTCATTGCTGTAGGTTGGTTTAGAAGCAAATCCTCAGCACAGAAGCCCCCGCATATTTAGTTTGTGTTCCAACTTCTGAAAACAGAAAATATTTAGTTTATGAGCCTGAGAAAAATAACTAAAATTGAATTCCAGTGCATTTTACAAATTTTTGTCTTACACAGATCCAGAGAGGTTAATAGGAGTCCTCAGGCCCAGCCAGAGCTGTAGTAAGGTTTGGGTTTATAGACATTTAGAAATTCGATGTCTCAGTCCATTAAGTCATACCACCCTGTATAAAATCTAATACTTTGTGACAACAGTTAATGCTGTCAGTACAGCAGGATGTAGGAACAATGACTTTTCAGCAGTAATAAACCAATAAATATTCCTATAGAGTTTGTGACAGCTCCTGCTATCTGAAGACAAATAGAGTGAGCCTTTATGTAATTAGTGCAAATTCGGTTTGGTTCTTATTTCTTCTTCCTTTCAAAATATGTGACAGAAATGCCAAATGCAGTAAAAGTGTTACAAGAAAGAGACTTGCTTATAAACTTTCTGAAACTGCTGCTCCAGCTGGTAGGTAGGACTGAATGCACGAAGAAATCAAAAGGGGGTTTTAGGTGTATTCTTAAGACTTCCCTCAGACAAGGAACTTGTCAGGGCAGATTTCTTGACTTTTGGCATCCTTGCTAAACTGTTTCCTCAATCACTATTTATAAAGCTGTTAATTGACTTGGTACTTGAAAGCTTTTGCATGTGTTTAGTCAAACCAGATCTGAACTGCACATCAAAGGGAATACTGGAGTTATTCTGTCTGGTTCTGTACTTGCAAGTGTCCAGAAATTCGATAAATTCCTGATTGCTTACCAAAATAGCCCTTTTAAAGTCAATGAATGTATACATTTTGGGTTTATTCCGGCGGTAATTTATGAAATTTGTTTGTTTGTTTGTTTTTGTTGTTGTTGAAGAATTTCCTTAGGGGAGGGGATTGTCAGGATATCCAAGTGTAGATCCCTTGATTGTGGTGACTGAAATAAGATATAACAGTTTCCTTTCATGCACTTTTTTTCCCCTATTTTTTTAGATGATATAATAACAATGGTTGGACTCTACAAGCAAGTTATTTGATGTTTGTTTAGCTAATTTCTTGTGACATTTCATTAGGATATTTTTTTCCCCTTTATCAAGTCTAGATTTACCTGTATGACTTTTCTGCTATTGGTGCTCTTGTTAGTGCAGATGGGAGTAAATACTATATTTACTGTTAAAATCAACTGTAATACAACAGACTTGCTTTGAATTTTGAGAAAGATTAGAGGGCCCTTAAATGTGAACTCTTGAAGCCCACAGGTTAATTGATGGAGGTCCTGCTGTTTTCATCTACATGATCTGCAGGGTTTATGGAAGCAAGTAATTTCTGTGGTTTCAGATAAAATTCTCTGCATTATTTCTCCCGAGGGTACTCACTTCTCCAGAGCATTTGTTTTGTATGTACAAAATCCAGTATACAAATGTATCCTGCTTACCCAGACCCTGGTGTACAAGTCACCAATCTATCCTTTGGAAGAGGAAAAGCCATTTTTTTCCTGACTACATTGTAAGAACATTTTTTTCTTGCTCTTGTGTGTTTCTGTGCTTCCTTTGCTTCATCTGTAAATGCTGGGTATCTTCCTCCTCACAGTGTGATCCAACGCCCACGTAGGAGTGTGAGATGTAGAGGTTGATAGGAATTAAGAAATCTCAGTTTATGTTTTTTGCACCTTCTTTAAAATTCTCTATTTTGTATGATCAAAATATGTTATCAGTGACTGCAGTTTACAACATACAACTTAAAATGTATTATTTTTTTTTTGGTAAATGCAAAGAGCTAGGGTTTTTTTTGGGGGGGGAAATACTAAATGGGGAAATGGCATTTGATACATGCAATTGAATCAGAAGAGCAAAAGCCTATTTTATGGTTTGTTTTTTTTTGTTCACAGTATGAACCAAGAGGACCAGGCAGGCCGTTGTACCAAAGAAGAATTTCCTCTAGTTCAGTCCAGGCTTGTTCTGAAGAATTAAGCACTCCTCAAGACAGTCTTGGTCAGTGTAAAGAGCTTCAGGACCACAGTAACCAGTCATCATTCAACTACTCCTCTCCTGAGCTGTGGGTGAACTCCTCCTCCTCTGCCCCGTACCCAAACATTCCATGCAACGGAGCCAGCAGAGCAGTTCCAGCCCGGGAGCTGCTAGGTGGGTGCAGCTGCAGCTGCTTCTTTCCCAAAACCAATCCAAGCAAGGAGTTTTGAAGTATTTGTTGTTCCAGTTGTTATGGGTTTGCTTGGAATAATCCCTTTTTCTTGTTAACACCCTGCTCCTCAGCTAAAAAAGCAATGCTTAGTCTTCTCCGAAAGCTCCACTAAACCCAGAAAGTCTCTTAGAGTGGCTTCAGGTGCAGCTGGATTTGTGCTGGAGGGAGCTAAGGTGACTGGTGGGATTTATTTGCAAGATAGATTATTTGTTTCCAGAATCAGGGGTATTTTGTGTTGGCATTACAGTCTGAGGGAGCAACACATAAACTGAATTAATGCTCTCAGCATTTCTCTAGTAAATTCTGGTACTTCATCAAAGGAGTGACGAGTTTAAATTCTCTCTCACCGTGGAAGAACCTCAGTGGAATGTGGCTTCCCTGGTGGCAGCAGCAGTACTGATTGATTGAGCAGACAGAAACTAAATTAACTTTTCAGAGATGAAAAAAAGGTGCAAGGAGAGAGCTGGAGCAGTGCAACTACTCTTCTGTTCTCCATTTTTCTTGTGTTTATGAAAAGCAAAATTACCGGTATAGTACAGTTTCTTCCCTGTGATTTTGCTTTAAGAATCTCCAGTGGTAATTTAAAAACAAAATTAATAAAAATGCAAACAGTATTCCAGTGTGGATATTAAAACCACTTAATAATGTGGAAAAATATTTATAAGCTGGTTTTATTGGCCTTAAAAGATTTAATTGCTTTTCACCAAACTTCATAAACGTAAAACATCTTGTAATTTCATAGTAATTCTGAAGCAGGAACATGCAGTGTAGAATGAATAAGAAAAGCTCTTTATATCAGTGACAGCACTCAAGAATTAAATTCCTAATGTGCCTTCTAATTTCCAAAATGTGAAAATGTTATTTTGCAAACCCATATTTATGGCAGCATCGTTCGTGCTAAGTTCAAAGCTTCAAGCTCAGGGCACCTCCTTCAATCTATTTCTGTTTTTACTGAAAATCAAGGAGCTGAATGCACAGTATTATGTGGCATTCATCACTGAATTGCTCACACAGAGTTGCTCTCCAAACTCCCTGGTTATCCAAGAGGAGCTCAGGAGCTCTGGCACGTTTATGTTGGGATCAGCCAGTCCCACATTCCTTTGCTTCAATGAAAAGCTTAAGAACCTGTTTGTGAGTGAAGTCCTCAGAGGACAGATGTGTATGTAAAAATACCATATACACACATTTGCTGTCAAATAATAAATTCTAGGTGAAAAATACCAAGTTCTCACTGGTAACTGCATTTGCAGTGAAATGTTTTTTATTGTAGTTAAGCATGATTTCTGTTTTGTCAATAAATGTATATGAAACAGAGCCCTGTACCTAATGGTTCATGCAAACACATCTCCATTTTATGGCTGCTGTGGCTTTCCACATTTACAGCTCACTGCCTGTGATCATATTTACAGCCCAAATGTGTTTTATGGAGCTAAGGGTTAATGACCAGTAACTGCACTGTTCTCGTTACTGTTGGTTTTTATCCATGAGATAAAACCCCGTGAGAATGTGATGCTGTGAAAGTCCTGTGCTGCATTTGCTGCTGAGGGAGTGACCCTGACTCCAGGCTGCTCGAGGGCTGATCTCTCCTGCTCTCAGGAGTGGCTGTGGCACCAGGCTGGGGTTGGATCAGGAGGGATTTATGGAGCACAGGGAGAGCTGCTGTCAATTGCTCAGGGTTGTTCTGCAGACACTTCCCAAAATTGCAGTTTGAGAGTTGGGTATGCATTGCTTTTTCTGTTGATGGAAAGAAAATGATTTAAGTTCTTATTCAAGATGTGTATTTCATATTTTTCCTTCTGTTAGACACCTCTACCACACACAGCTTTCACCTCTGGCCCTGCTTGTCATTACTTGTCTTCTCTTGAGTACTGTGGTTATTTTGGGAGGTTTTTTGCTCGTGTTCTGGGTAGTTTGTTTTTTGTTGAATCATAGCAACCCTAGCAAAATTTCTTTGCTTGTGTTCTTTCCATATCCATTCTTCTATGGGTTGGTTTTAGTGGTTTTTTTTTTTTGGTTGGTTTGTTTGTTTGTTTTTTTAGTGCTCTATAAAAAGCAGAAGCCTGTGTGTGACCCTTCCAGTGAGAAACTTTACTTTATGTTTTTCTACTTTGGCACACATTTTTGTACGTACACTTTAAAAATAGCATTATGTGATTAAAGACTGAAATAATTACAGAATATATCTGTTGCCCCAGTCCTAGACTGTTGCAGATAGAACATGGAGCTGTGTTTCAGTGTGGTGTCTTTATAGTTGTGCAAGACAGCAGAAGTCTCCAGACAAAAGTAAGGGACCTCATTAGGATTCAGGAAATTTACTTGAAAGCAGTTTTATACCTATGGTTTAAAGCACCATTTTTTCTGATAGTTACAGCAGTTGTTAAATGTGGAGCAAGAACATATCAATTAGCAGGAATGCATTCAGCCTGAAATACCAATAATTAGTTGGTTGGCATTCAGGACTCTGAATTGCTGTTGGAGAATGAATTATATATGGTGCTGTAAATTTTAATTTTAGCCTATTAAGCTGTAAAGCAAGAAGAATGAAATACTCTTTGTGCTGTCTCAGTGGATAAAGTGCTTAAATTAAAGCAGATCCCATTCGGAAGCAGGTTCCCTTCAGTGCACCCGCGGAATCCTCTGTGCGGAATCGCAGCTTTGGGGTTTCAGCTGCGGGGTGCAGACGGGGAGGGTGTGTTTGTTTTGTCAGTCTTGTGCTGCTGCTGCCTGATCCAGGAGCTGAGAGTGAAGTTGGATCTCTTCACGGCCGGGTTGGGTGGGGCTCGGAGCGAGCTGGTCTGGTGGAAGGCGTCTCTGCCCGTGGCAGGGGATGGAGCAGGACGAGCCGAGATCCCTTCCAACCCGGCCCATGCCGGGATTGTGTCGTTCCGTGAACTCCGTCTGCAGAGTGACTGAACACGGCAGATGGGTGCTGTGGGAGGAGGTCAGCAGAGGGTGGTGGCAGCTCTGCCTTTGGGCTTGCTGCAGGTGGATGGGCTGAGTCAGAGCCCCGCGTTCGCTCCAGCTCTGCTTTCTCCTTCGCAGCTCCACCGAAGGCTGCCAAGCCCCCGGAGGAACACCTGAAGGCCGAGAACATCCAGCTCTCCAACTCCTTCAACTACAACGTGCTGCAGCACCTGGGCCAGTTCCCCCCTCTGATGCCCAACAAGCAGCTGGTGGAGTCCAACAGCAGCAGCCCCCAGCCCGCGGGCGGCACCAAACCCGTCATGTCCTACGCCAGCGCTCTGCGGGCTCCCCCCAAGCCCAAACCTCCTCCTGAGCAGACAAAAAAGAACAGCGACCCCCTGTCCTTGTTTCAGGAACTTAGCCTAGGTAGTTCATCAGGTAGCAATGGCTTTTACTCCTATTTTAAATAATCAGATTATTTTTTTTAGAGAGAATTTAATTTTTATTTGTGTCGGTAGATCTAAGATAGTTGGGGCTTCACCTGTAGTTGCAAATATTCCCTTTGTTTATATTGGTAAATATATCCTCACTTAATTGCTTTGCTGCTAGACTTGCAACTAATTTTTTTTTTAATTATATTCCATTATTTTGCATTTTTTGATGTGGGTCGGGTTTTTGAAAGCTTTTCTGTAGGAAGACACACACGTGTTATTTTTTAATTTGTGTAATGTTAATGATATGTTGCATTAAACTAGCAGCTGAGAGATTACCTGTACAACTTGAAAAAATAGAAAAAAAAAGGAAAAAGAAAAAAAAAAGGAAAAAAAAGTTTGTCTAAATTGTATTTAAGAAGATTGTAAGTAGCATTTACATTTATTCAATAACATTAGCATACTATGCTGGGTTTCTGTACCAGAAATGGCCAGTTAATGTAAAAATGTATGTTATTTCTGCTTAAATTCATTTAATTTTTTTTTTAATAAAGGTGCAGCATCTTCTAAATCATTTCAGTTTTATCAGCTTTTTTGTGAAGGGATGCTGCATTCTCAGACTTTTATAGTTTTAGATTCTGTATGATGTGGTATTGTATTTTCCATCCACTGTAGGGTAAAGTAAAGGCATTCTTTGCAGACACCTATGCCATTGTTTGGAAACATTCAGATAAAAGTATTGGTATACTTAAAAAAAATCAAAAAAAATTGAAAAAAGAAGAAAAAAATTAACAAAAAACCCAAAAAACTCTACATTTTATTTTTGGACAAGCTAATAATATAAGCTTGTTTGAAAAGTTAATTTGATAGGTTTTTTAAATGAATCATGAAGCTGAAAATAAATTTTTAGGTATGTTGGTGCTTAGTAGATTTAATAACTATTTTAAAAAAAATGCGTGAATTTAGTAAAATACTTTTTTGTTTGTTTGTTTAATTTTTTTTCCACTATGCATGTGTAAATGTTTGTAATCTGGCTTTTTCCTCCCCTATTCTCCAGTGGTATAAAGAATTGTGCCGCTTTAATTTTTTTTTTTTCCGGTAAAACTTTTGGTACATTATTTGATGTTTACATTAAAATGTGACATTATACAAGGAAATTCAGATATTTTGCTAACTGTTTTGTTTGAGGAACATCATTAAAGAAGAGATTTAATGTTTGTCAAAGCTGTATCCAAATTAATCTAAATCTTCTGGGGATCAGAGTGGTTACCAGGTTATCGTGAACCTGGCCCTTAAGGGATCCAGTCTGAAAAATTAATTATGGGATACTAAAAAAAAAAAAAATTAAAGAAACAATGTGAACGAAAATACAGAAGATAAAAACTTTGTGGGTAAAGGTTTCTGGTCTTGCACACTGTCCCTGCTTTGTGGCTGGGGAGCTCCAGAGGGAAGGTGTTGAGTTTCTACCTTTATTTCTCCTTAATCCTCCTTTTACACTTGAAATAACTTTCAATCTGGGAACTGGTTTACAGGGATGAGCTGGGTGTAGTTCAGAATTCCTCCACTTATTACCTGTGAGAATTGAAGTTTTAGAGCTGTGAGGGGGTTTTTACAGCTGCCCATGGGACACCTGACTGGGAGCAGTGGCTGCTGCTCAGTTCAATCAGATTTTTGCTCTAGTTACAATCAATCAGGTTCATTTTTTTCTTTTCTTTCTTTTTTTGTTGCATTTGACTTCATGTGTTAAGGGTCATTATGTAATGGGGTTGATTTAAACTCAGTACACTGCAGAGGTTTGCATATAAATTTTTTATTATAAATGTTTGCTGGGTTAGGATTCAGAAACTTATCTGAAAACCTTTTTCCTTCTTTTTGCTGTAAAGCAAAGCTCGTGTTACTCCTTAATTTATTTCCTAATGTTATACCAAACAAACAATGCTGGGGAGGGGACGGCCCCCGCCAGGTTCTGCTCAGCACTTCAGCCCAGGGCACGGAACCCAGACGACCCAAAAACGAGGAGAGGCCAAATTCTGCAACCTTGAGTCAAGCAAAGCTGCTGTTGAATGGGTTTTTGCCAAGCTGCAGGAATCCATCTCCGTGGGAGATGCGCTGGCAGAGCTGAGGTGGGGATCCAGTGGAGGGAGGAGCAGGACTGGCAGAGATGGGATCCAAAGCTCTTCACGTCCCCGAGACAGCATTTTGTAATTTCAGGGGTTTCAAAGTCAATCAGTTCTGTGGAGCAGCCTTTTGATTCTGTTCACCATTTAATATTGAATATGAAACTAATAAACATCACTTGTTAATTTACTGCTATCTGTCGATCAGTTAAGGGGGAGATGGTCACATCTCACCATGTTTTATTCTGTTTTACACCGTATTTTATCTGCACTGAAAATATTACTGATAAAATCCCATTTTCTCTCTGACTTAGAATTTCAGTTCTTTGACTTTATGAAAACCCCAGCTGGTTTTGGTGCTAAATTTTCATAAGTGCTCTCACCCAGGAATTTGTGGATGATATGATAGAGATGATCTGACTTAACAGCTTTGGTGTGAATCATTTGGATTTCTTAGAGTTAAATTTTTTCCAAAATATTATATTTTTTTGAAATGTCTTGTCTGCCCATTGTATGTCACATATACAGCCCTGAGTGAGATCTTTGGTTTTGGAGCAAATTATCTGATGTTTTTTGAAGTCATGCTTAGAAAACCCCAAAACTGTATTTGCAACTCTCCTAGGGTTTCAATCAAACTCTTGTTAAAATGAGATTAAGCCTTACAGATGGTTCCAGTGGGCACTGCTCAGGCTGCACTGTAAATATGGCCCTGTTGCAATTACAGAGAAAATTCAAAACTGAATATGTGTAAATTATCTCCGGTTGGGGGAGATGAGTGGAGACTGGGGCATATGCACCAACTGGGTATTTGGCTCCTTGACTTTTTTAATGCTTCAGTTAGTGCCAAATGCCATACTCCTTGTCCAGGAATAAACTTAACGTTGTTGTCTGTGGAAAATTTAAATGACAGATCTAAATTTAGTGAGCTTGTATTTGATATCTAGAATAATTTCTGATTTTGTTTTCTTTAATTTCAGTTTTTGATGAGAAAAATCTGGATGCCTCATGGGAGGTCACCAGTGTGGTGATAAGAACTAATGAAGAACGAAGGGAAAGATTTAAAAAGAAGAAAATTATTTGGATTCTAAGAAAAATATTTTTTTTACAGTTCAATTCGAGCCACGTAGTGAATGCAGCTGGCATGTTGTTCTGTGTGTGGTTGAGGGCTGAATTCCTGGGAATTTGGGAACTTTCCAGCTGGTCGGAGCAGCCGGAGGTGTCCCGCCCCGGGTGAGTGCAGCCCAGCCTGCAGCTGGGCTCTCAGGTGACAGCCCAGCTGCTGTCACTGCAGCCCCTCCCGAGGCCCTGGCTCACCTGGGGGTGCTGTGCACGTGGCTGTGCTTGTCCCCAGCCGGGGCTGCTCCTGGGCCTGCAGCCTGTCCCGAAGGTTTTGTGGCGCTCTCTGCGTCCCTTCGGCAGTGCTCTGGCTGCTGCGGCCCCTGCTCGTGTGCTGCTGTGCTCGGAGGCAGCCTGCAGAGCAGGGGCTGTTCCCAGGACACGTCAGTGTGTCCCAGGTGTCTCAGGCTCCTCGGAGCCCAGAGGGGTCGTAGGGACGATTCCCCTCCGTCCCCCTTGGTGCTCAGCAGTGTTTCCACAAGGCAGCTCCTCAATTGCTGCTTTGCATAAAGCTGGCACGTTAGAGCCGAGGCCCCAGCATCCATCTTTTCTCCTGGAGGTTGTCATCTGATACATTTTGTCCTGGATTTTTAATTGTATGGGCTGTGGTGTTGCTGGCCCTTTGCAGGATGTGATCCTGCCCCTGACTGTGTACCATTCCCTGCTTTGATTAATTAATGTTTTGTTCCCAGATTTGTCAAGTTCAGCTGTTTTTTTTTTGCAGAGATCGTGCTCTATAAGCATTTCTTTTGCTATGTATGTACTACCTCAGTGCTATAAGTAGCACCAAGAGCAGTGTTTGACCACTCCAGATTTTCTTTTTAGACTGAACTCAGGCATATCAGAACCTGCACATTTCCAGGGCACTGAGCCCATGATGCTTCATGCTCTGCCCATATCATCCTTCAACTCATTTGTTTTGTTAGTTTTTAAAGGTTCTAGTTTTCCTAGAAAAACTGCAGACAATTAACTTGTCAAGACAGATGGTGGTGATCTATGGTGCCTATAAAAATTTGCACATCGTATTCCTTGACATGAAATATGGGCTATTTCTGTTGGTGTAGCAATACTTGCCCCAGTCTCTTTTTGCTGGCTGTGTCAGGGAGCAAGGGCTCAATCCTTCTGAATTTGTTTTTTTCTTCCATTCAAGAGAAGTAAAAAGATTTGCAGCAGCAGCAATGGAAATGTCAGTTCGGTGTGGGGGTTTTTTGGCAACTTTAGCTGAGAAATGTTGAGGAGTTTTTACCTCATTAAGGATTAATAGTTGCTTCTGACAAATTACAGAACGCTCGGTGATATGAATTATCCAAGACTGGTTAAAAGATGTTGTCAGTCCCTTTTCCAGAAGACTTGGCTTCCTGCTGGAGGGTAAGTACCTGGACAAGAGCAGCTGTAAAGCCGCTGAGGTGCTCCCAGTGACACTGGTGGTACTGGGCACGAAGCTGAGCCGCAGCCTGGGGTGCAGCCTCGCCAAACAGAATTCTGCTGCTGGTTCTGTTACATAGAAAATAGTCCAGAAATTCGAGTTTATTCCCTTGCCTGCATTTCTTTGAAGAAAGCAGAAAAGCAGCTCAGTGTCTGATGCAGAGTTTGATGTCTGCATGCCTTGAATTTATGTTCAATGGAGCTTCAGTGGAACCCGAGCATCGATCAAGTGTGACAAAGCAATGACAATCTCATCCTCTACTTCAGTCAAAACGAAGTTGTGACGCTCTTTTCTTGTCCCTTGGTGACAATGGAAAGGGGAAATAATTGGAATGGATGCTTTTAGAGCAGGTCCCACTGCAGTGTGTGTTTTATGGTACAGAGCGGCCTTATACTCCTGTAGTTAAGTTATAAAGTAATGCAGTGTTCCAGGGGGCACTGTCCCACTGTGGACGGTGGAAGCTTGTTTTAAATTAAGTTTAGGTGGAGGTTTATTCTCTAACAGTTTCTGCCCACGGTCAGGTTCCTGGCATGTGACTTCATGTGAATCCCCAGGGCCCTCCCCAGGGCTGGCAGTGCTGCAATATGCTCCTGGCTCCTGTTCAGGTGTGTTCCTCAAGAGCTGTCATGCCCAGGTGAGAAAGGGTCCCTCTGCAGCAGGACCAGCGGTCTCATTGTAGGGGGGAAAGTTCCCAGATCTTTGGGACTTCTCGAAATCATTTCCACAGCTCTCAGAATGAGGAGAAAAAGGTGATGGCCGCAAGGAGGGCACAGAGTGGAAAGGGATCAGTGAAAAAAGAAAGTAAATTAGTGAATACCTGTGCCTTTGTAAACTATGTCAGGGTATCAAACACCCGAGCATCCTGTATGTGCTGGCTCTTTCTAGGTTTGGACTAAAGGAGAAATAGGGGTGTGTGCTGGGATTTCTGGGTGAAATCCTCTCTCACACACCCACCTGTGCTGCCGTTTGTGCTGAGCTCTTCTCTCCCCACCCCCTGGTGCTGGGCTGTGCCTGCAGAGCCTCGTTGCAGATGAAGGGTGTTCAAGAGCTCAGCTCGCTGCTAAACAGGCAGTTTTCTTCTTCAGGGTTGCTTGTCTGACACCTTTTCTGCACATTAAATTCACACAGCACAGCATTTAAAAACAAGGGAAGCAGATTCTCTCCACGCCTCACAGCAAATCTTACATAAACAAAAACCTTCACGTCTTCTGTTGCGTGGACTGTGATTTATCACTTGGGCTTTGGCAGACGGGAGCAGCCCGACTCTCAGCACCGTGCTTGGGCAGTGCCCTGGGACAGCTGGGCTCTCCGTGGCTGTGTGAGGAGGGGACAGGCGCTGCTCTTGGATTAGGGAGTGGCAAATGCCCAAGGGGCCGTGGCTGAAGGTCTGCTAGTGGCAGGACCAACGCTCAGGATTTCATGGTGGCTGGTGGTTGTTCCTTGTTCTGCAAATAGATTTGCCTCTTTCTGCCTGGTGCGCGTTTCCCACTCGGTTCTTTGGCCGTGTCCAAAGCCAGGAGTGCTCCTGTTGGATGTGCAGCAGCCAGGTTCCCGTCCCTGCTTGGCTCTGGTGATTCCCTGCTGCTGAGGATGTTCCCTTCACATTTTCATGGTACGTTCCTGAGGTTCTGGTGGCTCTTCCCTGCTGTTTGCTCAGCTGAGAGAATGAAAACTGAAACTGGTTACAGCTCCCCTCTCCAACATTATATTCCTTTTCCTTTATGAAGGCAAATTACTTTTATTAACTCTCTTAAAAGACATTATCAGCTCTGGCAGACAAACCTGCTGCAGGAGCAGAGCCCTTCCCACCGTGAATGCCAATGACTGATTTAATGGACGGGTCCCTCTTCAGCAGTTTTTGATATCTGGAAGAAGAAAATGAAGTTACCCACGTGCTTCTCAGTCTGGCAGGGGCCATGCAGAGCAGGGAATGATCACAAAGCCTCAGCCTGGAGCAGAAAGAGAATAAAACTCAGTGGGTCTTAAGGGCTTTAGGAGGCATCTGGCTGAGCTGCCTGAGCTCTGGCTGGGGGTGAAGGATCTCGGTGCTGTGAGCTCTGTGTTTTCTCTGCCTTGTGAGTAACGTGATCCCAGAGAGGCTGTAAAACCTTGGATCCAGGCCAAAGCCCAGCACTCACCAGGAATCTTTCCACTGCCCTCACTGGGGCTTGGATGAGGCAGATCAGGAGTGTGCAGGAGACGGGTGAGACCTTCCAGGATGTGTTTATCTGAAATGTACACATCTTGCTCTTGAGTATCGGGAAGGGGACTGAGCAGCATCTTGGCTGGGCAGAAAGTTGGCCCATCAGGATAAGAACCCACCTAGAAATTACTTCCTCCCAGCAGAGGTGTTGAGGGAGAGGGATGGCACTTCAGAGAAGGTGTGGGTGGGTGAAGGGACACAGGGACACAGGACATGCCACTGCTCTGTGTGCGGTGATGAGCTCAGACCCCTGTTCCCACACCTTGCTTATCTGAACCCACTGCATGTCTGAGGTGATGATGATGATGATGATGATGATGATGATGATGATGATGATGACGATGGCTGAGCTGGGAATGCTGTTGTTCCTGCCAGTTGCTCTGCTCAGATTAATCTTTGCTGTGTAGGTTTGGATGTCCCAATCCTGGGTCAGCCACCCTGGTGGTTACACTGACTATTTTCCTTTCTGTTGTTGCATGTAAAGGTTCTCCCTAGAAACTAGCCTCTGTTTCCCTGAACAATGAAAATGCAAATTCAAGAAGTCAGCTCTGTACCCAAAAATAAGATTTCAAAACCATTTAGCATTTCAGAGTGGTTCTGTGACAACGTGAAACTTGCAGTTGTCTCTCATGATGAGAGACAGGCAGAGCGCCTCAGCTCACACTCAGAACTGAGCACCAGTGAGTGCTTTATCCCAGAACTTCATAATATATGTGTTATTTGTAGTGCTTTTCAACTTCAAAGGGCTCGGAAAACATTAATGCAACTTCACAAAAGGCTTCTGTTCTTGCTGCCACTCTGCTGATGGGGGAAATGGAGATGAGCCTGAGTCTGGCTGGGGCTGCTGGGGCTGAGGGTGAGGCTGGGGCAGCCCCGCGAGGCAGCACGGAATTGCTGGGGAATTTCTCCAAATGTTTGAACATGCCATGATTCCAGAGCTCTTCAAATTGACCAGAGATTTTTCTGTTAGGAATTCTGATTTTCTTTAGGATTGTGGACAGCTAAACACAGAAGGAAGAGCACTTCAGTTCCCCTTTCTCCTGAGTTTTAAATTACTGGGTGAAAAGAGTACATGGTAAGCCGCATACTTTTTTGTGCTTGGGGGAAAATGCTGAGCAGATTCTGAAAATTGAACTGTAAAAAAAAATAGGAAAAAGAAACACCCCACCTCTTGGTGCTCGGGAACTGTGAGGGTGACCAGGGCTTGGCTGGAGGGCTGGGTGAGAGTGTGGGGCTGGGGCACCCCCAGTGCTGCTGGTGGTTGGATTGGGGACCCAGCCCCAGAGTGCTTCAGGCAGCTGTGGCAGAGCCCTGCAGGCTCTCGGCAGCAAAGCAGCGCCCGCAGCATCCCCAGCCGTGCCCGGGCTCTGCGATCCTGCAGCGGGGCGCTCTCGGAGCTGCCTCTCCCGGCCCCTTTCCCTCTCGGCAGCTGCTTTGAAGGCTCTTTGCTGAGCTGCAGCTCTGTGTGCACTGCAGTGAGCAAAGCAGGCGCTCTCCCACTCGCGGGGAGCAGATGAGAGCCCCGTGCAGCGAACACCGCCCAGCGCCCGGCAGAGGCTGATGGGCCAAGTGATTCATCCATCAAAATAATTTTCGATAAAATCATGCTACCGGAAGATTATGTTGTTTATTAAAGGAAAATATCACTCTTCATGTTCAGTACTTCTTGGCTTCGCCACTGAAATTTAAGCAAAACACAAGACTCTGTTTTGTGGGGTTTTACGCTTGATTTAAGAGAATGGAACTGCAGGGTGTAAATTTGGAACAAAACTTTTTATCCCAATGCCACGCAAAGTTCTGTTTTGTTTTTTATCAAATGTTAACATTTTAATAGAAGAGCATAAGGATCTCCACAACTTCCCCTGGGGAAAAAAGCTGGCCCTTCTGAGGGAAGGAGAGGAGTGTGGCATAAATGGGGACATTGACTCCCCAGAGTCTCTCTCTGACCAAGTAAGGTATAAAAGCCTGATATCCCTCCTGGATCTACGCCCAACTACACCAAACATCTTCTCCATAACAAAGCTGTCTCAGATACAGATTTCCCCTCAACTGCATCAGCAGCCCCAGATTGGCTCAGAGCAGGGCCATTCACACACACCCATGATGGTGTTGAGTGGTCTTTCTGCTTTCTTAAAAAAGGAAAAAGAAAAGAATCAAAAAAGAGAGGAAAAGAAGAAAAAAGCAACAATTGCAATTGAACATGCCTTGGTTCGGTAATGACTCACTTGATGGAGAGCACATTGTGTGGTGAGACCCAGACATTTTAAAAAATACAAATCTTTTCAGAACACTTTCTGGGTATTTTTTCATAGGTGCAGGGAGCATCAGTGCTCGGGCTCTGCGTCCATGCAGGTCTCCCAGGGATTCCGGGGGAAGCGCGGCAGCGCGATGAGGAGGAGGGCGATGCCGCAGACGAAGAGCAGCACGAAGGAGGCACAGGCACAGGCGAAGGACCAGGAGTAACTGTACTTGATCCAGGCTGTCTCCTTGCTGTCAATCATCCTCTTCACGGATTGTCTCATGACTTCAACAGAGATGATGATGCAGAGACCTGAAGGAAGATTGGAGCAGTGGGTTGAATAACCAGCTGTCAATTTTTCATCCTTAATTAACCGCCTCATCTGTTGTTTTGCATACAGGAACTGCAGTGAGATTCACAGGTGAGTCACTGACTTCAGTGTTTGAAGGAACCAGTGCTCAGAACTGCCAGGAGCTCTCCCATTACTGAGGTCAGCCACTGACTCGTTGAGTGTGATCTTTTAGGTAGGCTTGGATGGGAAATTCAGATTGGGGGAGGAATAATTGCATTCCTTGGGGAGCTTTTTCAGAAGCTGAGGTAGATTTTATATGAGGTGACAATTTGCGCCTCTGTCTTTCGCTCACTGTGGCATGTCAGAGAATTCCTGGCTCATGTACAAGTGCAGTCTTCGTGTGTTTGGGAGACGGTTGTGTATTTTGGGCCTGGATCGGCCGTTACGTTGGTTTGGAGCTTAATATATGAGATATAGAATGTTGTGTGTCCCTGGTTCAGGCTGGGACTGACAGTGAATATACTAGAAGGCAGTGAATATACATTTAAAGGGGGCTGGAGAAAACACAGATCAGCTGCTGAACAGGACTCTCACACCTCACAGAACCTGTAGTCTGTGGCCAGGAAGGAAATGCTTCCAGGGCATTTTGAGAAGTGTCCCTGTCCCCTTGGGATCTATCTTAAGTTTCTCTGTGTTGTCCTATGAAGCGAGTGCAGAAACGTGAGCAGCCCTCCTCCTACCTGCAAAGGTGTAGAACATGGATGCTGGCTTCAGCAGATAATCCCTCTTCTTCCGGAAGGACAGGAGCACACAGATCGTCCCGATGATCGCAAAGCCGACGCTGAAGATGGCAATGGCTGCAGCTGAAATGCTGTATTCTGCCAAAGGAAAAAAAAACAACAAAACACCAAAAATGACATGGTGTGCACATTCTGAGCCCTCTGCCATCAGCCGTGGGGACGTTGCAGTAGCTCACTCTGAGAAATACTTGCACCCCTGACGCTGGGCCGAGGTGGCTTTGTTGAATTATTTCCCTCAAGTGGAAACGGGGACAAGTATTGGCCGTGTACCTTTTGAATGTGAAGGGTATAAAGGCAGAGAGGAAGGGGAAACGCTTTCTGAACACTCCCCTGGACAGCCCAGGGCACCTTTGCTCTCCAGCCCACCTGCGTGGGGCCGCTGGGCTGGAGCTGCCTTGGCTCTGTCCTGGAGCTGTTGTTGTCAAAGCCTCGCTGGCTCCACGCTCTCGTCCCTTCCCTCACCCCACCCTCTGCTCCCAGAGCAAACACACAGCTCTCTGCTGTCCCCTGGTTTTGTCCCCTGCATCCTGCAGAGCGCTGTCCCGGAGCCCGGAGAGCCGAGCGGGCTCAGCAGGCTGGGAAAGTGTTTGCGCTGCTCCTTTTTATTCCTTTGCCTTTACAGCAGTGATTTCCAGCTCTGTGAAAACCCAGCCTCTTCAGGGCACGGCACTAAACCCTCCCCAAAGGTCCCGATTTTTGCCAAGCCATGTGCTGGACACTTCCCCCAGCCCAGCACTGCTCAGTGCCTGGGTGGAGGGGGAGAGTTGTTAATTAAGTAATTCAGGCCTTCATTTGCATGTTGTGTTCATTTTCAGATTGGTTTAATATTTAACACGTGTAGCCATGCATGAACATCACAGTGCCTGATGATATTTGCCTTTCAAGACATTTAAAAAAAATATCTCCCAGGCAAAATCATGAAGAATTTTTTTTGCCTGCTACTAATTAGCTCCCATCCAAATGAGCTATTTCTGCAAAGGGGAACAGCAGATCACTCTTTGTTCTCACTGCTTTTCATATCATTGTTTTATTATCGTTTTCTAAATGTTTCTCTTTTCTCTGTGCTGGAACTGCCTGAAAGTGTTCGTTTCATTGTAAAATCTTTTGCTGGGCTTAAGATTTTCTTTTCACTCCAAAGAAAAAAAGTTCTTCCTGATTTTTTTTCTTTTTCTGAAGAAGAAATTCTTCCTGATTTTTTTCTGCATTGCCCTGAAGGCACTGGATGCATTTTGAAGATCAGGTGGCTGGATCAGATATGTGAGCAAAAGCAGGTGACTCAGATGTATGCTTTTCTATCCAACTAAAATTCCTGTCTTTCCTGTCTTAGGAAGCTACTTTTTTAGGGAACCTATCTTCAGAATTTTCCACCATTACAATTTCCACTGGAAGCAAAGCA
The DNA here is from genome assembly GCA_013400315.1 of Bombycilla garrulus. Classification (NCBI taxonomy): domain Eukaryota; kingdom Metazoa; phylum Chordata; class Aves; order Passeriformes; family Bombycillidae; genus Bombycilla; species Bombycilla garrulus. The sequence continues at coordinate 590,652 of VXBU01006347.1, forward strand.
GATTAATAAATGTAATGTATCCAATGGCTCACATTTTCCACAGTAAATACGTTGTGTTGCAAACTATGAAGAACTTTGTCCCCAAAGAGAGGATGAGAAGGAGAAAGGAACATGTTAGGGGAGCCATCAAAATATTTAGACTTATGAAAAATGTGAAATTTGTCCATGAAAGACAATTTTTCTGTAAATACTGACAGTTCTTGTCTTTGTAGGATCCCTGTTCCTCCCATTCATCGATCGCTCTTGACTTTCATATAAAATCAATATGAAGCATAAAATTCCTAATGGTCTTCAGAGAGCCTCTGCACTTCTTTCCAGGGTCAAGACTCTGCTTGGAGTATGATTTATTCATTTCGCTTTTATTAATATCTTCCCTCCAATGGCAAAGGCTGAGTGCCACGGATAGTGCCAATGCTGGAAAGTCATTTTTATGCTGGAAGGACTTTTTGCGGTTTTCCTGGGTATTGACATTGTTATATATTTTTGGGACAGCTTATGTAAAATCATGTTTATGGGTGTGATCATATATAAAAATAATTGTCCCCATGAAGCCAGGATTTGACCTTGTCCAGGGCATTTTCCACATTTTTCCCAGCTGATGGTGCCTGTTAGAAATTCTGCTGCTTTCAGTGGAACCAGGGCTGAACTCTCATTTTTGGGACCCCTTTCCATTAGATCTTGTGTGACCATCACTTCATACAACATTAGAAAAATATTATTTTGGAATAATTTTTACCTTTCTGGGTGGTTACTTCAAATATCTCCGAGGTCTCTCCTGGAGTGAAGTGCTTGAAGTAGGAGCAGTTGTGGTCTGAAAGAGAAAATTCAATTTTGTGCTCTTGGAAGCCTCTGATAAAATGTAGTAAAACTGAATTAGCTTTTTATTGATGTACCAAACTTGCAGTGGTTCTGAGGCTCCCTACCCTTGCTGATACCGAGGAGCTGGATCTGATTTCCTTGGGAGCAGATGAGGACACCAGGCTCCAGCACGGACAAGGCTGAAGCTCTTCTGACACCTTTCGTGTCCCCCTCAGAGCTGATTGCTCTCCTGTTTAAAATACGAGCTACAGATGATTTTTCTCATCTGCCCTTGGCCATCACAGGTTTCTGCCTCAGCGCTGCGGGGTTTCCTGAGGATGGGAGCTGCGTGCCCACAGCTGAGCTGGCAGCTCCTTCCCTCCCAGGGCCGTGTGAGTGACCCTGGAGTGCAAGCGTGGAGGACGGGGTGTCCTCATCCCCCTTTCCCTCCCTGCTCTTCCCTTCCACAGCTCACAGGTCCCTGGGCGGCAGGGGCTTTGCTGCTTGCAGGAGGTTTGCTGATCTGGGGGTCCCAGGACGAGGCTGCTGCAATGCAGCAAAGCGCATGGTGTTTTACTAAAACAGGGATGCTAAGAGCTTTTCTTTTGGCTGTCAGTAAAAAAAGAACAAAGCAAAAAAGACCAAAGCTTTTTGAAGCCCAAGCAGTTGCCCAGGGAAGGGAAGGCTGTAGGAGCCAAGGGCAGAGAGGCTCTCATCGCAGCCTTTATCCAGGTTTGATCCCATCAGAGCGGCCTGTTAAGTTAATTTGATAAGGCAGCAGAGTTAGACAGAGGGAGCTTCGTGAAGTTGCTCTGTCTGGACTCCGCACGAGCACCGTGCCGGGTGCGGGTCTTTGTAGGGGGCTGAGAAGCGAGCAGGGATCAGGATCGGGGGCAGAGGGACGTGGGGACGGGGGCAGGTGTTGGCCGAGTCTGTTGATGGCCACGATCCTTGTTCCCCCTCAGCCTGGCGAGGGCCAGCCCGGGGAGCAAGGTCCCTGCTGGCAGCAGGCTCAGGAGGCGTCCAGCCCCAGCCTCCCTGCGCCGTGGGAAGGGTCTGCTCCTGCTCACTCGCAGCTTTGGCAGCAGCAGGGGAAGGGTGGAGGGTGTTCCTGCTATTTATAACTGGTTTAATAGAGGGGTGGGAGGGGTGTGGAGCTGGGAGAACAGTTGCTCGCCAGGAATTTGGCTGGAAGGGTGCACTGGTGGGGACGTGCTGAGCAGTGCCAGCCCCGGCTGAGCTGGGGACGCACTCACCTGCCCCAGCACCCCTGGAGCACCACGGGGCTCCCAATGGCCCAGGAAACAGAGCCAAGGCTGCCTGAAACGCAAAACCAGGGCCCCTTGCCTTAGGGGCATCTCTTCTGTTCAATAACAGCGCCAGCCCCGTTCCCAGGGGGTGCCGGAGGCAGCCTGGAGGAGCTGCGGCTCTCTCCACATCCAGGCTGGGACAGGCTGCTCCAGCACAGCGTGAAGCCTGAGCCAGGCTGGGTGCAGGACCACGCAGGGACTGCTGTGGGTTTCTGCCTGGGAGCATTTCAGTGGTTCCTTACAGCATTCATTTCTCTGGCAGAAGATCCCTGTGTCCTACCTGTTGGTTCTTGTGGTTTTTTTCTGTGATGTAAATGGCAGCTGCTGGAGTCAGTGACTCAGGGAGGATTTATTTTCCCTCTCCCAGGAGATGAGTAATTGCAAAGCAGCATTTTTGGGCCTGTTAGGGGAAGATTCCTTCAAGACACTCTTATCTACTTAAGTTTATAAGCTGACTTTTATTTCCTCTGCAGATTCTCCTTGCTGGAGACGAGGTTAATGTTTAGCTCTGGCATCTCCTGACCTGTTCTTTATTATCCTTGCAAATGACTGGAAGAAATACATTTGATCTCAGCCCTCTGTGACTCTAATTGTGAATTTTGAGCCTCAAAGCAGTGACTGTGGGCCTCCACCAGCAACTCAGTGGTGGCTGAGGCTGAGCATTGTGTCTGGGACACTTCATTTTGTGGTTGTTTGGTTTAGCTTTTCATTAATTCTCTAAAAAGCCTCAACTCAAAGGAGCCCTCAGGCGTGCAGTACAAAGGTGGAGGCATCCAGCCTTGGTGTGGTGGGAGCACAGCACAGCTCTGTGTCCACTGCAGAGGAACCAAACCACCCCAGCCCACCCTCCGCCCTCATAAACCTTTCAGAGGTGGACCTGTCTGCAGGAGATGGAGCTGCCTGTGTCCCCTGTGGCCCTCAGCAAAGCCCTGCCAAGGTATGGTAAAAGGGGTCATTGCACAAGTGGGTTGGTGTTTTTGGAAAATGCACTTGTTCTGGGAAAATAGAACTGGATTTGTTTTGGTAAAATGATGAATTGTTTTCAGTTTTAAGATGCTCCCATGCTCTGTTGAGCTGGGGATATCTGTTTCAACAAGTCTGTTATTCAGCAGAACTGAGGCGCTGCAATGACTCCGGTGCCATGATGAATTAGAGAGAAGCCCATTTATGTCACAGCACATTTACATAACAGCTAGGATTCACGCTGGGGTTGATAATGGATGAGCACTGTGTGGCAATGTCCGTGTCTCCCCACCACAACTGCACTATCTCTGCCACGAGGTCACCCAGCGTGAGCAGGGGACAGTCCAGGGCTCTGTGGCTGCATGAACGTCAGGGCTGTAGCGTGGTTTATCACAGGTGAGTGTCCTCCCCTCTCCAAGATCCCCTCACAGCCTTCCTGCTCCCTGCCCTTCAGACCCACCGCTCCTGGACAGGCACGGGATGCAGGAAAAGCACAATCCCACTGAACTCTGGTTGAACCACGGGGAGCTGCAGTTTGGAGACTTTGTGGGGGAAAGAAAGGCTGGGAAGACCATGAGATGTTCAGGCCATGCAGAGTTTGGGGTGGCAGCTGTAAGCATTGGAGCGACAGCTGGGAAAGGGCTGGAGCCCACCTTGCCCTGGAACCTGAGATGGACAGAGCATGGGCAGTTGGTGTCAGGGTGGATGGGTAGAAAATCCTGGGTTTGAGTCTGGGGTTTCCACCTGTGATGAGTTTGGGACACAGGACCTTAGAGGAGGTGCTGAGGTGAGGGCTGAGCCATGGGGGAGGCAGGGCTTGGGCTCTGACCTGGCCAACGAGGCCTTTGGCAGCCACGGAGCTTTGGAGAGGGTCTCTCCAAGCAGTTTGATTTCACACCTGTAGTGCCAGGTGAATCTCCTGCAGCAGGGGACAGACAGCCCTGCTGACCCCGCATTTGCTCGAGCACTTCTCCTCTCCGGTTTCCTACCCTCTGGCTTCTGTGTTTACAAGGATCTGTTTAAGCTGTTGAACATCCCTGCTGCTGCCCAGATCACAGGAGCCACTTTTCAGGACAGCACCAGCACTGGAGTTAGGGGCAGTGATGCTGAACTCCGTTTACAGCTGATAGTAAAATGCTCCCGTGCCCGCTGACCACAGTTAAAAATGTCTCAGCATTAATCTGAATTTGCCTGGTTTTAACAATCATCTCCCTGATCTTTTTATTTGTTACAGCAGGATGCTGAACTCTTTTCAATTTGTCAACACCCTCGGATGAGTGCTGTAAAATTTTAAAGCTCTGTCTAAATCAAAGCCCTGCTTTGTGGACTGCGAGCCAAGTCACCCTCCCCACTCTGCGCTGTGCTGAGCTCAAAACCTAATAAATAATGTTAATCATGCCATCCATTTCCTCCACAGGGAGCGACTGGTAAATGGTTATTAATTCAGTGATAAATTCTGATGCCTCTTTCCCAGTCCTGGCAGTAATGTCTGGTTATATCTCATGATTTTCAGGAAAAGCAGCGCCTGCATCTGCTCTTTTATTGCGCGTTTGTTCATTCACATTTTCTCGGCTGCTGCAGGTTTCACAACCCTGGTGTTTCCCTGCTGACATCCCTTCCCAGAAGTGTGAAATCAATCGAACAGGAGCCGTGCGGCCACAGCCTCACTCAGCAGCCCCGGGGCTCCGCTCCCCTCCCCTTGCTCTGATCCTTTCCCGGCTGAAACAGGGATGAAGGTATTTACGTTATAATTGAGGCGCGAATTTCACCCTTTGGAACGTGATTATGACGCAGGCTGTCATCCGAATTCCTAAATATCTTTACAAACTGGATGAAGCAGCGTGGGGGACGGTCCAGCCCCTCATAATTCCCGGTTATTCTGTGCCTGGCGGAATGCGGCGCTGGGATGTGATTCAACGTCTGTGCAAGCACATGCTGATGTCTGTCAAAGATAGCGGCTGCTTTCCTGTGCCCTGCCTGCGAATCTGCTTTGTGCAGACAGCTGGATATTTATGAGTTTTATATTTACCCCACGGTCGTGCAGTTTTGCTGTTTATCCACAGATTTCTATTGTTTTCCCTTTTGTGGGAGGTCTCTGTGCGCGGGGGAAGGCGTGCAGCGAGGAATACGTCTCTAGGCACGTAAGTACCTTCCTGAGAGACATTAAGCATATGGATGACATACTCCCAAGTTTGGTTAGAGGCAGATCCACATGCTGAGGCTCAGCTCCTCTCCTCACGACATGCAATTTGGCCAAAGAGATAAAGAATTGCAGTAATACAGGCAATATACAGTCAGCCCAAGCAGGAGGATTTTTCACAGGAAATTTTCAAATACGTGTTAACATATATTTCATTTCAAGCAGTGAGTCTAACACGAAGGCAATCCTGTTATTTCTGTTCTGGAAAGCATCCAGTACCCTATAAGCCTTCTAAAAAAGCAGCGTGGCTCAGTCACAGAGGGAGCGTATCAGTGCAAACGGCGCGGATGTTGCTGACTTGGCAATCAGCAAAAACATAATGAGCTCCTTTAGCCACGGCAATGGAGCAACCTTCCCGGAAAGCAGCCGTGCCCACTGCCCTCCCCATCGACTGAAGCGGAGCTGGAGACGCGTGTGGGAGCCTCTGGTCAGAGGTGAGGGGGGTCCCCAAGTCCTTGAGAAATCGATTCAAACTCTGTTTATGACTTTTTTCCTGGAAGCTGACAAACCACCCTGCAGGTCCCTGTCGCTCCCTGCCCTGAGGAACGGCTGTTACTGGAACAGCTCAGTGCCCCCGTGGATGGGCTGTTCCTCTGGCGATTGCGTGGATCTGTAAATGCTGAAGATCCAGCTGTGTTTGGTAGCCCCATAAATCCTCTCTCTCGCCTGCTGCTGTCAGCGTGCCCGCAGGACCCCTGGCTGGGGTTCAGCAAGGCTCCCTCCATCCTAATCTCCCTTTGTGATTCCCACAGTGCCCAACCCTCCTCCCCTTCTCCCCACCACTGTCGCTGCTGCACGGGAGACTCAAATATGGTCACAAACAGCCCAAGGCCCACAGCAAAGCAGCCCCGGCAGGAGGGACGGCAAGGAGGTGTGTTTGCACACCAACACAAAAATCACCCCATCCCAAACTCAGGGCCTGTTTTCATTTTGCCGTGGGGGACACGGAGCCCACTTTCCTCCACCGTGTCCTCCAACCTCCTAAGCAAAGCCCGCTGTGAGTCCTGGTGCTTTCTGTTTGCGTGCTCACGTACCTCCTGGCAGGCTGATGGGCCCACAGCTCTTTTCCTTGGGACCTTGCTCCTGCATGAAAATCCGCTTGGTGCAGAGCCTCCAGAGCCCGAAATGAGCCGCCTCGCAGGTGGTGGTGTTTTTGTCCACGCTGGGGCTGAGCACGGCCCAGTGGTCAGTCACTACGGCTGCGAAGAGCAGCGAGATGCCCACCAGGATCACGGAGAACGTCAGCCGGACCTTCAGGGGTTTGCTCTCGTCCATGTCGCTCCCGACCGGCGCTCCCCGGCGATCCGCGAGGGCTCCCGAAATCCTGGCGCATCTGAGAGCCTGGAAATGTCAGCCCTGGGCTGTGGGCTGTGGCAGCTGCTGGGCTGTGTCAGGAGGCTCCCAGTGCTCAGCTCAGCTTTCGGCCCCGTCCCACCCGGGTTGTTTTGGATTCCCACGCCCGGCCGGGCGCTCGCTGCAGTGGCTGCGGCCGCCGCGCAGGGGCCGAGGTCTCTTGACTTGCAGCATGCCCAGAAATAGGCATTAATAGGATGATTAACTTTTCAGCGAGGTTATAAAAACATCTGTGTTTATAATAGTGCTGGGCCTGAGCTCAGCCTGATCCTAAACAGTTTAATAGCCTGGAGCCCTCTCACCCCACAGCTGCAGCTCGCAGGAGCTCAGAGGTGGAGGTGCCTCCAGAGCCCAGAACTGTGGCAGAGAGTGATCAAATAAGCCAGCTAGTTTATTTTGTTATTTATTTTTATTATAGTTATTTCTATTCTAAGCTTTTATTATAAAATTTTTAATTAACCTGAACCGTTCTGAGTAGTTGGGGGATTTTTGTTTTTTTTTTTTTNTGCAATACCTCTCAAAAACTTGTTTGCTTTCCTATCAACCTGATTCCCCTCGATGCCTGCAGTAACTCCAGCAGCCACCCAACACATCCATTCCTTTCTCCAGAAGTGACTTCTCTTGCCTTAAGCTCAGCTTGCTGGGGCTGGGCCAGCCTCTCTCCTTCCCCTTGATATTTCAGCTGATTGTAAAGCCAATTTGATAGTAATGTCAATGCAGAGGCCACTGTGGAGGTGACATTACAATTGTGATGTCAAACTGAGGAGGGTGACAGTACCTGAATGTTAAAAAAATGGTTAAAAAAATGCCAGTGCAAAGCTGCAAATATCATTGTGTCAAGATAATGTCAGAGCTACTCCAGTCCTGCTTTATTAACACCCCAGTCTGATGTCAAAATAAAGGTGCAGAGGTGTCAGCTCGAGTTGATGAGGACAATGTGGAGCAAGGAATTAAAGTGTAGGGAAAGCATGGGAAAGGGAGAGAAAATAAAGTGTAAGTTAAAAAATATCTGTCCAAAATAACTGTAATTGAAGCATGACTTAGAGGAGTTAATACTGCTCTGCTTGATGTGTGACAGGGACGGCTCGGACACCCCTGTGCAGCAGAGGGACATGTGGCACCCAGGATGGCACCTGGAGCCCCGTTCTTGCTGGGCTGTGGCACCTGTGGGCAGGAGGGAGGGGAAGGCACTGGGCTGCAGCACTGGAGGGGAAGGGGACGGGGGGACACTGGGGACACGGAGCAGGACAGGGACCAGGGACACCGGGCACATCCGTGCCGGGGCTGGCAGAGATTGGAGGCTTCCATTTAAACCAGAACCAAGAGCTGTCATGAAAGCAGAAAGGCCTAAAGGGAGCAGACTTTAAGCCAGAAGAGAAATGCATTAAAGATGTAATGCCTTTTCCTTTGAAGCAGACTCTTGTTAAATTTCACCAGACATCAGTCGATCTCAGGAGCTGCATCTCGACTTCAATTCCTTGATGCTACAAACGCCACAGGTGGAGCAGAGGGGAGTGAATGTGTTTGCAAATGTGGGCACAAAGCGAGGCTCTGGTTGCTGAGGCATCAAGTGCTAATGATCCTGCTTTAGACTAATTACAACCTACAAGGACTGCAGGGGTGGGAACTCATTAATTTTTTTCACTGGTGTTGGTCTTTGTGCCTCTTCTAGTGTTGGCAAGAATCACACTTCTTGTTCTCATTTAGATCCTTCATTCTGGAGAAGTTCTATGGGTTTGGTTTGGCTTTGAGTTTCCTAATTTCCAGGAAACAACTGAAGTGAAATCAGAAGGGAATAATTGATCCTTCCCTGCTGCTGAGTGGAGCTGGGAGTGTGGACAGGCTCCGATGAGCCCCAGCACGGGCAGCGGTGGCTTCCCAAGCTCACGTTGCTGCAGCTGAGGTGAAACACTCTCCCCAGCCCCCAAAAATGACTTAGAGCAGCTGCCCAAGGGAAAAAAAAAAGATTTTGTGGGCATTTAGCAAATGCAGAAACAAAACAGATTTCTGGAGGAGCACAGGACTAAAGCAAACCCTGGAAGTTTTCTGCACATCCAGAAGACCATGATACTAATCCTCTGGGAATGGTTCCTGCAGCCTCCCTGTGTCAGCTGGTAAATATTCACATTTAAAAATCGATATCACATGAAATGTAAACAGGCTATTAATGAGGACCTGTTAGAAAGCAGAGAGGGCTGCAATTAGTTGCACTTCAGCAGCAGTGAGTGAGGGACACAAATCTGTTTCTCTTCTGGAGAAAATGTCAGAGGAGGTGTCTGAAGCCCAGCTACCGTGCTGTTTTTTTCCCTGGCAGAGGTGGTGACTTGGCTCTGCTCCCCAGCACTTGCACTCTTCTCTATTTCTTTCAGATCAACCTCAGCAGTTACCACAACCAGGTTAACCTCACTCTGTGGTTCCGGGCTTGCAGAACAGCGCTCTGCAGAAAACCCTTCCCAGGTCGGAATAACCCAGAGGCAGGGAGGCAGCACCTGCTCTGCTCTCAGCTCAAATGTGAGTTCAGCAAAGAGCTTTCTTCAAACAGGGTTTCCTCAGTAATATTTGGGCTCCCCGACCTGCGTCACCCCAGCAGTGATCCCCCTGGGATCGGGGTGGGGTCTGCACAGCCGATACCTGGGAGTGCCACCAACAGCACCCTCCGAAATCTCCCCGGACCTGGAGTGGAAATCATGGAACACAAGAGTTAAACGTGAGTGTTTTGGCTGGCTACTTCATTTTTCCATAGAGTCCCACCCCGCTGGGTATAGCTGGCCATCCCTGCTGCCCCTGTGATGGACCCACAGCTCCGTGCTCCCAAAATACCTCCGGCCGTGCTGAGGAAGGCGATGCCCCGCTCCGGGGGCACGGCAGCGCCGGCTGAGAGCCGAGCTGGATGGCAGACAGATGCACAGCCTCTCCTTTCCCTGTCAGCTTCGGCACTGCCCGTGTCTGTTGGTTCCCTCATTCCGAGGAAATGCCACATCCTCCTTTTCCCCCTTTCCGAAGCCTGTCTCTGCTTCTCCCCTCCCCAGGCATCACCGCTTTTCCCAACACCCCTCTTCACAGCGGGGTAGCCACAGCTCCCGGGGTCACCGTTTACCCACGGACTTGCTACAAATGAGGGAAAAACCTTTGTTTATTTCAGTCAGAGGGAAGCAGCTTTGGGCCTGAGCATTAAACATCAGAGGTGTTTGAAAAGATGAATCCTCTGCCTCCCTCCAATGTGCCAATTCATGGTGAGCCCGGGAGAGCGGGTAGAGACAGCCAGCCCTCATCTCTGCAGACAGGCTGGAGGCTGAGGAGCTGGGAGGTGAAGTTAAAAGAAGTATTTGAAGAAGAAATACTGTCTGTGCTTTGGGGATGGCTGGGGCTGTCTGGGGGTGGGGAGAGGCCGCTCAGCTGCTGACCCGCGCTCGGCACCGCTCGTCCTGCTGGGATTTTGTGCTGGTGATCAGAGCAAGGCTCATGGAGCTGCAGCACGTGGGGTCAGGCTTCCTTCAGGCAAGATGGGCAAGATCAGGGAGAGGAGGATGCTCGAGGTGAGTTCATAAGAAAGCTCAAAGGCTGGAGGAAAGCTCAGGCTCAGGGAGGGCCCTTCAGAACACGCTGGGCTGCTTTCCTCAAGGGTGGTTTGCAGTGGCCTCTGGCCACCACACCAAGCTCATTTTGGGCACTGAGACCACAGTGTGTCTCACATGGGACAGGTTTAAGCTGGAAATGAGAAGGTTTTTCTCAATTTCCAACCAAAAAACTGAAAATATAGTGAAGATAGCTTATCTTGGAGATTTTCTGGTCTCTGAGACCACAAGAATAAGTTTATCTCTTCTGAAATTCTGGCTCCCAGTAACATGGCCAGCTGCAATCAAACAGTGAAAAACTTGAAAAAATAAATAGAAATCTCAGCTCAGAGAATTTGGAAATTAAAAATCTACATACCTTTTTCCACACCAAACCAAATACATTTAAAATGGTTTATTTAAAAAGTAAGGATTAAGTACATTATACATGGTTGTGATTATACCAGTAGAACTGAAGCACAGTGGAAATAACACTTTAGAACTGCAGACAGAAATGTAGCCTCAAGGGACATGATATATTAGCCCTTGTGGATATGTGATCCATACAGAGAGAAAAGGAAATAGAAAAATAGTTTATTGTTAGATGTCTGGGCAGCTGAAGTGATTTCTCCTTTTACTTCTATTGTGTATGAGAAACGAGGAAGAGAGAGCTCATGGTATACCTGAAACTTTGTTTCTTGGAAAATCAAATCTGATCCAATAGGGTTTATTTTTTTTTAGTTCTGCCGCTACAGTATGTTATATACCGAAAGCCTGATTATTGTTAATGATACGGTTTTATGATATCTGCAGGCCTTGCTGGGAAATGGGGCTCATTTGTTCGATGCTGTCCAAGGAAACCAGAGAGATGTGGAAGAACAGATGATTTTTTTTTTAAACTGTCACTGAGTGGTTTCAAAGTCTGAGCACAATCTAATTCTGTTCAGATAGATCAACCATGGAGCAAGACTGTTCATGGGCAGGAATGCTGCAAATGTTTCAGTTCTGTCAGAATCAGTTTTTCATGGGAAAGGACTGGGTTTTTGGTTTTCGTGTTTGTTTTTTGTTTGTTTGCTTTTTTGTTTTACTGGAATTGCCCAATGATTTTTTTTTTTGTTGATTTGGCTTTGGTTGAACAATTTACTGCACTGCAACTTAACTTCTGAGTTTTCAGTCGCAGCCCTTGTTGTCCCGCAGGACAAAAGCTCTGGTCCCTGTCATCTCCCCATGACTTTGTTCCCTGTCCAGACCCCAGGAGCATCTCATGATCCCTCCTCCAGCTCCCTTTCCTGAAGGTGCCTGCTGGAGAAGGAGCAGATGCTCCAGCTTGGAGCAAACCAGGGCATCACTCCTGGAGAGCTGCTGGACCCAGCCCCGCCCTGGGGAGGATGCTCTGGCAAAGACCAACATCCCAAAACGCTCAGCAAGTCTTTGTTTTCTGCCAAAAATATTGCAGGTGCCTCTGCAGGTCTGAGCTGGGCTGAAGAAAAACCTTGGAGTTTGTCTGGAATGGGTGGTTTGAAGCACATTCACTGGAGAACGACGACTAAAAGAACAAAACCCACGCGCGGAGCAAACCTCACACTGTCCACTTCCAGTTCAAGGTATGAGTTTAGAGAAACAGCCTACATCTAACTCCTGGTTTGAAAGGGAATGGTTTTATTCTTAATTACAGTGAACACGGATGAGGACTTAGTTCTAACTATTAGTTTTTTAACACAGTGGGAAACAAATAGTTCTGGGAAATTGCACTTGAAAAATACATTGACTATAATTAGATGTAAATTAATTAGCACTTAGTATGACACACTAATGAGACAGAAGGTTGGTTTTTTTTTTCATTGCAAACTTCTACTTCTATCATAGCTAATCAAAGTATTTTAATATTACGAAGTCTCAAAAAGTAGGAAATAATTTATTGTTTGAAAGCATAAAGATTCTTGTAAAAAAAACCTTTCATCAAGAACTTTAATAATTTTAGAATCCTTTTATGTTGTCCTAGCCGAAAAGTAGGTAAAAAAGTTTTCTTTTCTGCCTCTGTTTGAATTTCTTTTAAAAAGCTTGTGTAACATCTTTCTCCATAGTGTGTTGATACAGAAAGTAGCACAACATTTTCTACTTTTAAATCGTTCCCATCGCTCCATTCGCTTTAGCTCTCAGAGTTCAGAGGTTTGAAAGAAGGATCCCAGCGGAGTTTTAACCTGAATGGAAACGCTTAATGAGCAGGGATGAAGGCTCCAAGCCACCCCTGCCAAAATAACGATGTGGCTGTGCCAGGCTGAGGGCCAGGCAGAGCTTAACAGTGACTAGGGGAAGACTCGCTTAAATTGAGAATTGTGTCTTGGTTCTTGCAAGGAGAGAGGCTTGAGCAGGGTTTCTGGGGGGGACAGGGGGTTCAACTGGTTCAACTTCCTTTTTGGGATGTTAAGGCAGCTTCTCCGGGATTTCCCTGGAGGACTTGGTTCCACTAGCTGAAAGCCTCATATCCAAACCACCACTGAGTCTCTGGCTCTGGGGCCATCATAGGATAAATTAAGACTAATGAGGTTTTAACAGTTTGGCTGAGATCTCCCACTACCAGTGACCCAAACTTTCCAAATAATGGACTTTTTCTTGTCACCACTTGTCCAATCTTCTTCTAGCAAAGATTTTCTGGGCAAAGATGATGGGGATATTGAAAGGAATCTACAGGAATTAGATGCTCCTCTCTCACTGCATCTAATTCATCTGAGGGGAATCGGGCACCTCACTCTCATATGGCTTGGTCGAGTGGTCACTAAAATCAGCATGAGTACTATCAAATTAAATTACCTTTGAGTCAGGCCCTCGAGCTTTGAGATCCAAGCCTAAGTGTAAAAACTGAAAGCAGGAATTTATAAGAAAAAAAAAAATCAGACTCTTTCAGAAACATACAGAAGCAAAGGGTACAAATTAGTTCCCTCCTTACGTGATGCATAGAGTTTGCTGTGGGCTCTCTGCACGTAAGTAGATGCATCATTACAAAATAAATTAAATTAGGTCAAACCACCATTTCCATCTAAAAGCAACTATACCTTGCACCATGCGGCACTTAATTCATAATAAAAAGAGTTTAATAAATATCTCATAAACGGTGATTAATTTTTTTCTTTTTTTTTTCTTTTTTTTTCTTTTTTTTGTTTTTTTGTTCTGTTTTAAAAAATACAAAGTTGTCGTCTGCTCTGTTGACACTCGTTGGCTCCCGTTGCTGCGGGAAGTTTCGCCAGTCCGGGCGCGTTCTCTCCGGGTTGCTCAGTGATCTCCGTTCGCAGTGGCGTTGGTGTTGCACTTGTGAAGCAGTAAGGAAATCAGGAGCAATCGGGGTGCGGCGGCTCCGCGGCCCAGCCCCGCTCCGCGCTCCGGGAAGTCTCCAGGGGCTCCTGACAGCCAGCACTCAGCACCTTGCCGGATCAGGCACTAGGGCTCGTCAAAATGAGAATTCAAGTTTTCTAAACGTTAGGCAAGAAATGATATTTGCAAATATGCTCAAGTCCCACCTACTTTGATCATTTTCCCTTTCTAGGTGTTTCAAGAAGCACCCACCCTCTGCTCCTCGGCCTGCGTTGCCCCAAGGAATGGGAGACGCCCTTCCCACCCCGTCAGGGAGTCTGTAACGCTCAGTACGTGGGTGCTCTATGGTTTCAGTGGCACAGGTCAGTTTTAGAAAGTGTTGCCTTCAAAAATATTTTCTTTTTTTTCTTTTTTTTTTTTTCCTTTTTTTTGAAAGAGGCAAAGCTTATGCCGTGTCAAAGGAAAGTGGCTCACTTGATGAGTAGTTCATATTCATCCTTGGGCTTGGTTATAAATTATATTTGCAAGTTTGTATTAAGGGATCTCAATATTAGAAAAAAAAAAGTACAACAATTTTTCTGTAATCCTTTAAAACACACTGGTGGCCAGTCCTTTGCAGTTTCTTCAGGACTGTGTACACACTACAAAAGTGCAGGAACATGAACTGCCTTCATCTTGTGACACCAAGAACGGAAATAAACAAACTCCAAATAGCTTCCAAAAAAAGCTACGAGCGTGTAAATATCTTTATGTTGGTCCAGAGGATCTCCACTTGCTACCTCAACACATGCCACAATTAAAGAGGTGAGAGGGTATTTTAACATCGCTCCTGACAGATCCATTCTGTTCAGGCATCTCTTCAAAAAAGCACGAGGCAGGAAGGTGCTTCAAACGGGCGTCGTTCTCCTGTTGACCATGTTGACATGGAGTCCTTCCTTAAATTCCTTCTGGAGGAAGTTGTGGACCTGCAGGAAACTGGCTTCTTGGTCTGCGTTGTAGCTGGCAGCCGTGGTAACCTTCAGAGGCTCCCTGGAAAGGGTGTACATGGAGATCTCGTTCATGGGGATGGTGCCTGCTATCTTCATGCCAACCGGAGAAATGTCCCTGGATGGAGAAGGCTCCGTGGATCGGGAGCTGGACCTGGACCTCCTCCTCCTGTACCTATAGCTTGGCATCCTGGCATAAGGAGAACTGGAAGAAGTCTTAAGGAATTCCCTCTTGGTCTTAAACCTCAGCTCTTTGTTCTTCTCAATATAAATGTTCACAGCCAGAACACCTATGGTTTCAGCCACAATAAAAGACAAGGCTCCAAAATAAAAAGACCAACCATAGTTGTAATGGTTCTTTTTGTCCTCATCTCGCTTGTCACTTGGGTCACCTGCATTGCTCGATATGTAGACAATGATCCCTATGATATTACTTAGACCTAGAGGAAGAAAAACATAAATCAGTGTTTATGTGGCTGGGGAGATAAAACTCAAGCCACATTACTTCCTGGACCTGAACGGTTCTAAGACTGGGACAAGGAAATTTTATTACATTTATTTATTCTTACGTTTATCTCAAGGATTCATTTATTCCTGAAAAACAACCAATAGATTGACATATGGGTCACGTGTGCTCACATGGATCCCAGAATTCTCAGCAGGACTTTTTCCCATCTCTTCATTGCCACAGTGGAAAAGCAGCAGCATGCGGGAGCTCGCTAATATTGTGAGCGGGATTCTAACATCCAGAAGAATGATAAAAATACATTTGGAGCTCAGGGCTATGGCTGTTCACCTTGATCAAGATAAGTTCTCTTCCACCTTGCTGAATTTTCATCTAAATGCAGCATGCTTAATCCAGGCTGCAGGGAGTGCTATTAACAATGGGGCTGACTCTCTCAGATGTTCCTAGTGTGAAAAACGGGCTCACCTATCAGAGGTGAATGTTTTCTGCCTTCATATTAAAAGGAAAAAAAAAGGCCCTAGGTATTAGAGGTATGAGATACGCCTGATTCATCTAATGTTTAATACATTTTAAACAGTGTAAAACATGCTTGTTACTGAATTTCACTTCCTCCTGCAGGAAAACCAAAAGCTTTTCTAGAATATACTTATTGTGGGGCTTCAAGAACATAATTTTGTCTTGAGAAAATTGCCTGGTGCGGTGTTGTTAATGCCCTCAGTCCAGGAAAGGGGCGCAGAGAAAGCATTGCCAAGGAACTTTTCCAGAGTCTCTTCCAGCTGAAAAAGGCAGCACTTCTTAAGAACTCAATTTAAACAGAACATACCTGCTGCAACAAAGAGAATCCCAGCGCTGAGAATAATGTTGTTCTTGCTGTTGTAAATCCTTCCTGCTCCAACACAGAGTCCTCCCAGCAACAGCAGAATTGTGCTTAGGATGGGGAACACGCTGGAGGCACGGACGATGCCTGCAGGGAGACAGGTAGGAAGGGAAGACAGAATAATCATTTCAGGTGCAACTGCGGAGATTAGAGTCTCAAAACCCCTGTTCTTTTCCTAAAATCTTTGAGGAGAATGATTTAATAGAACCATAGATTTGTTAAGGTTGAAAAAGACCTTTAAGATCATCAAATCCAACAGTGAAACCAGCAGCTCCACCATGTTTATCACTAAACCGTGTCTTTGAGTGCCAACCACATTCACATTTTTTGAACATACTCAGGGATGCCTGTACTGGTGCTTCATAACCCTTTCAGCACAGAATTTTTTCCTAATATCTAACTTATTACAATTTTTAATTCCTTTTTGCTAGAATTATCACTGATTCTGCATTTCTGAGCATGTTTTTGGGACGATGAAACCATGAGTTGTGACACAGACTCTCAACAGAGTGGCTTCAATCTTTTGAGCTTTCTCCCAGGAAGTCCAGCATTATTGCCATTTTCTCATGCCACCGCGTGCAGAATATTTCTGGCAAAGCATGAGGTAAGTGACAGTAAGACCCAGCATCACACAGGGAGCAGCAGTGAAAAATTCATGAGCTGGCTATGAACCCTACAAGGTTTGGGACAGCTGGAGCAGACGGATCTGCTCTGTGGTGCACACACAAGGTGAGCAAATTACAGCTCTTGAAGTCAGCAGCGTTCATGTTGCCAGCAAGCATGGCTAATAACCTCTTTTTCTTTTGCTGGATATTAAGGACATAGAAACCTTCCAGATTTCTAAGGAAGAAATTTTAACAAGAGTGCCTTAGATGATTGTGTTTAGTTCCCTGACAGCAAAGCAGTCATTTAAAATTCTGCATGCTTCAGTCCATTCATCAGCCTATAACATTCCCCACAAAAATATTAAAACACCACTTCCATCCAGCTTTCAAAGTCGGGTCACAACAAGAGAGAGCAGCAATCGACAGGGAAGCAGCAGGGAGGAAACAAAAGGGCTGAGAAAAAATAAACAAGCATGAGAAGAGAGATGTCTGTATTGTAAAAAACAAAGGGGTAAAATCTGGCAGGGGTTCCTGAAAGGCAGAGCGAGGAACCGAGTTTTATTGCTGTAGAGAGAGGATTTATGTTTTGAAGGAGAGATAAAGGTGCTGAACACTGCTGTGGAAAATGGGATCACCCTGAAGCTGGGGGAAGGCGAGGGCTCGGAGGGGAGCCCTGGCAGGGCGAGGAGGGCCAGAGTCAGAGGCTGCTGTCACAGCGGCATGGAAACCCCACAGCAGACTGGGAGGCCACGGGCACCCCAGGGCTGAGCGAGCGGAGAGGAGCGAACGCCATCTGGGCCGTGAGCGCCGCGGCCTCTCCCGCGCATCCTCCTGCCTGACACGCACGGAGAGCGGCGCCCGGCAGAGACGGGCAGATGTTCCAGCCGCTGCTTTCTCGTTCTGCTGCCGATGGCCGTGGCGTTCCCGACTCAGTGAGTCGCTTCCTGGCGACTCCCCTGGTACCTGGTGGCGGAGCTCCCGGTGGCTGCGGGAGGGACCGGGCTGGAGGTTCCACCCCAGCCCCGCAGCCCCAAATGTGCGGACACAAACCCAAAAACAGCGCCTGCCGGCGAAGCTGCTGCCTGCATCGATCTGCAAGAGCGAGAAAAGCCCAGCCTTTCCCGAACTGGCAGCGCCGCTGCACGTGTCCTTCACAGATGGGGCATTTTCCAGCCGGATCTGAACGCGGTCCAGGCGGGCGCATTGCTATTCAGACAGCGTCTTGCGGGAACTGCCAAATCCAGCTGATGCGAGTGGGTGTAAGGCCTCTGGTCAAAGCCTGTTGAGAGGTGAGAGCCTGTTCCCTTCTCCTGGGTGTATCTCCACGTGGGTGATATGCATTAACAGCACTTCGGCTTTTGGGTCAGTTTTTCAGTCAATTATTAGGAAAAGATTCCAAGTCAGTCTCTGCTGCTGGACTTTAAGGCACCCCAAATCTCTGTCTGGCTGTTTGTGCCCTGGCTGAAGGCTTAAAATCTCCTCTGGTCCACCCTTTCTGGATATCGTTTCCTGCACTTTATGGTCATGCTGTTTATAATGATTTCAGTTAAATCAAAGAGCTTTCCCAAAATGCTTCAGTGATACCGTTGGAAGGAACTTGTCAGACGTACCAAATACAGGGGGTGGGTTGTTCTATTTGTACTAATAAATTTTCTATAGTAGGTAATTAATGCAAGGAGAAAGAAAACACACAATGTTCTCTTCCTGAAAAATTCCACAGTATACCTTTTCTTACAATGTGTACTTTTAGCTCTGAAATTTCAAAGGAAGCTCATAAGGTACCACGTAGAATTTACATATGTCTCCTGATACTGGTAATAAAATGACAGCACATCAAAAAACATTAAGGCAATCTGGTTTTTGCTTTCTCCCTGGCTTTTCTCCCCCCCTTGTTTACCGTCCTGTCGGTTTGCATCGCCTGCCGCGCACCGCTATGTGTGGTGACACCTCCTCCGGTGGAGCCGCGGCTCCGCTCCTCCCCATGGGGCTGCAAACCCTGCTCGGCTCGGGCTTTTAATCTCCACAAAGGCAGGAGCCGAGGGAACGGCTTTGAAAAGAGGACGCTCTGGCATGCAGGGAGGAAGGGCACGAAAGTGTAGAGATGCCCCTGAAGCGGGGTCCCCCCGCCCAGAGCGGCCGGGCCCCGACATCCCCAGCGCACAGCGAGGAGGAAACTCCTGGTGCAGAGGGAGAAGCGCCCGAGCCTCCTGCGGGGCTGGAGAGCGGCTCCGGCTCAGTGTGCCCGGGAGAATGAGGGAGAGGAGGGAGCAGGAGAGAGGGAAACTGGAGAGAGGGAAACAGGAGACAGGGAAACAGGAGAGAGGGAAACAGGAGAGAGGGGAGAAGGAGAGAGGGAAACAGGAGAGAAGGAAACAGGAGACAGGGAAACAAGAGAGAAGGAAACAGGAGAGAGGGAAACAGGAGAGAGGGGAGAAGGATACAGGGAAACAGGAGACAGGGAAACAGGAGACAGGGAAGCAGGAGACTGGGAAACAGGAGACAGGGAAGCAGGAGACTGGGAAGCAGGAAAACAGGAGACAGGGAAGCAGGAGACAGGGAAGCAGGAGACAGGGAAGCCGTGTCCGCTGGGGATGCGGGCGCAGTCCAGGGGCCGCGCGGGCTCGCCGTGCTGGCACTGGGACATCTGCTGCTCGCTGGGGCCCTGCTCAGGCATGTGAGGGGGATTTTTTTAGACACACAGATGGGCGTGCGTTGCCACGGGGAAGGTTCAACAGGAAGGGTCTTCTCTGAGCTCCTCTGCACGTGTCAGCCTGTCACCGCGCTGAGCAGCTTGAACGCCAAAGGGCAAAACCAAACTCCTGCCTCTACCCACTCCCTAGACCAGAGTCTCCCAAAAATCACTGATTGCCATGGGGTTTTGAACCAGGGCTCGATCCTGCTAGCACTGCAGTGTTTGCATTTCTCTGAATTAAATTGAGGACCGTGGAAGAGGCTGAGACCCTCCACGCTGCTCTTTCAGAAGCATGAGATACATGACTGTGGGTGCCTTTTTGTCTAAGCCAGGCAGTAGAAATAAATATTAGTCCCAACATGTCTGTCTGAGAAGCTGTGCCAAGAAATGGCCAGAAATAGTGGAGAATGATGGGGAGCCAGTAGACTGAAAACGTGGTGCAGAGGGCAAAAACAGGACAGAAGCTCTCACGTCCCTGCGAAACAGGATGCAAATATCCTCCTGTCTTAGACAATGATCTGGTCCCTATTACACAGAGGTATGAGCTCATCTCCTCTGGATTTAGACACGTTATCTTTCAGTAATCTCTAAATCAACTCTGTGCATGGGAAACTGCAGTTTTTATGAAAGTGAAGGCCAAGGAGCCTTGTCTCCATGCACACTCTGTGAGGTGAGCTCTGCTCTGTGGGGGAGACACTGGAGACTGATTTTGCAGAAGACATAAAGGGTTGGACCAAGTTGTTTTTAAGATCTGTACTTAGTCACTTTCGCAAACAGCTTTTAGGAACACCCGTCACAAGCACACTTACAAACAATTTACCAGTCTTGTATCTTAATGTGGAGCTGGAGACTGTTTTTCTCAGTTCCCACTTTTCTCCATATAAAGAAGGCATAATGTGCTTTTATCAAGATGCTGCTTAATTCCTCTTTCCTTTTACTAATGATGTTTGTTTCCTAAAGCTGACTTGGCATCTATTTAACATTAGTTCCAAGGCTTTGTATGAAAGATAAATGCAGCTGTGCTCACACTCTGCCTTTGCCTGAGCTCTGGAATCGTGTCACCCGGGTGCTGTGACTGATCTAAATCGACAAGAGCAAAGAGGGAAAAAACATCTGGGTTTTCTGGTGAGACAAACTTTTTGGAGATTTTTTTTCCTTCTTCATGTCTTAGCAACTAGAAGTCGTTGCCCAGAAGTGAGCAGAAGGGCAGAGTGGTTCTCTAAGTGGTGTTTCAGGTAATTAATATTGTAATTGAGGAGCTCTCTGCCTTGCCAGCAGCGTTGTTCTCCGCTTCTTGATTTCCCAACACCCTGTGAGCTGCAGTTCCTCTCCCTGGTAAAGGGCGCTGCTTTCAGCTTGGCTGCTCAGCTCTTTTGTTCAGAAGGAACAAGGCAAGAATTCCTCTGGGGAAGGGGAATCTAAGTGCAGCTTTGCAGGTTTCATGGTTGGTTTCCAGGATTGCCATCAGCTGAGGGAATGGTCTCAGGTGGAGGGGATGAAACGACTGCCCAGGCTGGTGGGTGAAACCCCTTCCGGGGGGAATTGCAGGCCAGCACGGAGCAGAGTGGCTGGCTGGGCAGGCAGGGAAGCCACGGCCCCTGTTCATGCTGGGATTTTGCTGCTGGCTGCAGAAATTTCTGCTTCCTTCCTACAGTGCAGTAATTTCCCTGCACAGGGAGGTGGCTCACCACCTGCAAAGGCTGAGGCTTGAGTTAGGGTTGGGTCTGAGCACTTGGTAAAGATTCCTAATGGTCTGGGATCCACTCCTCAAACCTGTTTTGTTACACTAACCCTATAAATACTCCCTCCATAAAATATCCTTGCCAATCTGGGCACGACAGCTGTAGTTTTCATTTGAGAATTTCTCATATGATGTTTGGACAATCGGCACCAAAATCATGAGCATTCCCCTGGCTGAAGGAAACCTTTGGAAAAAATCCTTGAAACCCCATGGCAAGAGGGCTGGAACTAGATGGTCTTTAAGGTCCCTTGCAACACAAACCGTTCCATGGTTCAATGGCTCTATGAAGTGGGGGTCCCCAAGGTGGTGGTTGTGTCAGCTGCAGCATGAACTGGACATGTGCCACCCCTGGGCTGTGCAGCCCAGTTTGGGCCAGTCTGGCAGCGAGTGAAACTGGGGCTGCTCTCTGCAGAAGAGAAGCTCAGGGAAGCCTCTCTGTATGTCAGGTATCCCTGTGCACTTACGGAGAAGGTACTCTGAGCTGTCGTGGTCGTAGTCATTGTCTTCAGGGAAGTGGTTGATCCGGAAACAATGTCCTTTGTAGATTCCTAAATGGAAACAAAGCAAGCAGAACCTGTAAGGAACAGAACCAGGTAAGTGTGCTTCCTT
Organism: Bombycilla garrulus; assembly: GCA_013400315.1. NCBI lineage: Eukaryota > Metazoa > Chordata > Aves > Passeriformes > Bombycillidae > Bombycilla > Bombycilla garrulus. The sequence continues at coordinate 612,115 of VXBU01006347.1, forward strand.
TAACCTGTCAAGAAACCATCTCCAAAATAGTCAGTTTTGAGCAGATTGGGCTGAAGGAAGGGACAGCCAGCATTCCTGGGCTCTTTCCTTCAGCCACTTATATCATTCTCTTGGGTTTTTTAATCTCGGAAGTGCTTCAATTTATCAGCACAGTGCTTATCTTACAAGCATACTGAGTTTGCAAAGCTTCTTTTTGTTCCCAGAGTGGCTGTCAGGCTGGGTCCCTGCTCCATGGCTGGGGCTCCCAGTGCCAATCTCGCTGCCATCACCCTTCCCACCTCATCCCAGGGAAGTGCAGCCTTCCCTTATCAGAGCTGTGAACGCTGAATTGTCTGAGGCCTCTTCAATTACTCTCTAGGCTGCAAAAACAAGTCCATAAATCTCTTCCTGCTGCAGTTTAAGCCCGTATGTCCCACTCAAGGTTGGCTCAGCTTTAATGGTGTACTTGTTTAGCTACCTGGGAACCTGTGCAGTAAAGTCAGGGCACAGTGTGCACTCCTGATCCCTGGAGGGACAGCAACAGAGCTGGGCAGACAAACCCCTCCCTCAGCTGGACACCTCAGCACTTTGTCCGTGGAGGCAGAGCTGTCCAGGAGCAGTTTGTGCTCCGCCCTCCCTGCCACAGTTATCCATAGCCTGAGCCGCAGCTGGGTCGCTGTGGCACAGGAGATGCACGGGGACCTCTCCCCTGAGAGCTCCCTGCAGGAGCGAGCCCTGAGCTGTGACTGTGCCGTGGTGCTTCCATTATTCATTAACCAGATCTCTCCTGCTCAGGAGCACATCGCCCAGGCTGAGTTATCCCTGCACTGGAGTCTCGGCGCTTACAGCTCGAGCTGGCAGAAGGATTTAAAACCCATCACTTAATACTGCTTTAACAGAAGCACAGCTGCAGTCTGTCGGATATAAATGTGGATTTATTTCACTACCTATTACCAATGATTACAAAGATCTCAAAAGAATTACTAATCCGGAGGATTTAAATTGCACCCTGTGAGTGTCAACTGCAGGTTTGCTACTACGGCGCATTTAATTCTCCCAGTAAATGATGTATCAGCTCTAATTGCAGCAACGGCTCAGGCTTTCTCTGCACCGTGCTTCAAAGGCTGGCAACAAGATGTAAGTGGCTCATGTCACATCTGGAAGTGACACACCTGTCCTGGCTGCCAGGTGGGGAGAGCACTTCAGCTGGGCCTGCTCCCTCTGAGCCTGTGTGCCCGTGCATCCCTGTGCTGGCCACCACAGGGGCTGCTGCTCCTCATGGCTCTCGGGCACGGCAATGCAAAACTCAGATTTAAAAAATCCCAGTGCTTATTTTCATGGCAGTTCACACAATGGAACTGAATCATCCCCAGCATTACAGAGCCTCTGAAACTGTGTGGTCATTTCATTGAGTGTCTCCACTAAGGTGTGCAATTTACAGAAAAGTGTGATTTTTATCCTCTCTATTTATTTATCTAAATAATTTTCCCACCCTAATTTCCCGTGGAAATAGGCTTTTCACTGACTGTGCTTGTGTGTGTATGGGTGGGGCCACCTCCCGGTCTGTACACACTTCTCTGTCTGCAGGTGTTGTATCCTGGGTCCTTCTCACACGACAGAAGGCAGGGTCAGAGGGGATTTTAGGGTGAAATTCCTCCCTGTGAGCGTTGTGCTCAGATGTGGCTGCTGCCACCCCTGGAGGTGCCCAAGGCCAGGCTGGACGGGGCAGCCTGGGATAGTGGAAGGTGTGGGTGGAACTGGGTGAGGTTTAAGATCCCTCTGAACCCAAAGGGAACCTTTGAACCTTTCCATGATTCTGTGATTGCCCGTTAAATGTTCAGGTAATTGGCTGAATTTATCCAGAGCTGATACAAGAGCAGAAGCACCGCAGGTCACGGAGCTGTGGTGCAGACAGGGAGAGAGCTCTGTGCCCACCACAGGCACAGAGCGCGGACACGGCAACACCCAAACAAACACCTCAGGTCCAGAAACACTTAACAGAGAAGTCTGCAAGCCTGAAACCTTCTCAAAGCCTCCTGTGCTGCAGCGCTGATGGACTGGTGGAGGGGTTTGGGCTCTGTAAAATGGCTCAACATAATTAAAGTGCTGAGTGAGATGGGCCCCTCAGCAGAACTTTGACAGAGGCCCTGCAGCCATTCCTTGCACTGCAGGGCTGGAATGCACCAGCAGGACAGCACTGAGGAGATCTTCCTTTCCTGGCTCTTATATTTAGAGCCTTTCACGTGAAAGAGTATTAGCAAGACTAGCAGAGGTAAAAAACCAGAATAATCACCACCCCCCCAAAGGGGAAAAAAACCCAAACTGGATCGATTTGAGAGTTCCTTTTTATTTTCAGTTTTTAGGAATACTGGGACTGATCATTATTAATTGGTTATAATTTATCTGGCTAAATTATTATAGAAATAGTAAATAATTGTGAAATTTGAACCTGTATCAAAGCCTAGGAACCCAAAATATTCTTCCCCATATTTTTTATGTAGCTCAGAGCAGAGATACTGGTTAAGGGTCCTCTCTAGCATCTGAGATGTTTGATAGCTAATAACAGCAGCAGACTGAATAACTTTTTTTCTATAAACTTAACAAGTGCAATGTAATTTAGGAACAGCTTATTAAACTCTCAGTGAGGCTTGAAGTTGCCATCAAGAACTCTGGTGATCTACAGGGTATTGAGGCCTCTTTCAATCCACAAAGTATCAGAAATAAAAGCTTGCTAGGAAAAGTAACAATACCTCTTTTCTTCATAATGATGGACTTTGAAACTCAGATTTGGCAAAAATTAAAACTAGCTGGAGAAGCTACTGAAGCAGTGGTCAGCTCTAAAAGCACAACTGCAGAGTCTGAGTTGTATTTATACACAAAAAATAAGAGCAAATCAAAGCTGGGCTTTGGTGGAATAATCATCTCCATGCCCTGGCATGTACAGCAATGCAAAAAGGATTAAAGTCATGGAATGGCAGAGGTGTCAGGAAAGGAAATGTCTCATTTAAACTCAGTAACAGCCATTCTGCAAAACTCTGCACAAAGGCTGAGCTCCTCGAAGGTCCTCCCAAAGCCTTCTCAGGAGCTGCCTTGAAGAGATGGGCAGGCAAACGTGGGCACAGGTCTGCACTCACTGAGGCACCCAAAGCCATTTCCCACCCCAGCATGGGATGTGGCAGAGAGATTTTCTTCCTTGCTGGAGTTGGGGACACAGTCCCTTAGATCCTTGGGAGAGGAAGAGGGAATATTTAACTCCTACTGCTGTACCCACTAGAGAGAGATAAATAAACTGCAGTCACTGCCTAACAGATACTAAAATATTGAGAAGCACTTCTGGATACCTCTTGAGAGTGAGATATAACATCCCACTGAGATGCTGTAAGTATTACTCCTTTCTTTGAATGATTACTGATCTGTTTTTAATGATGCTTTTAGAAATACAAATATTAGAATGTATTTTTTTCCCTCATACTAACAATGAATTTTGAGCCAGGACTTCAGGATCTGCACTAATGATAAGGTAGAGGTAAATTTTCCTGAAGTGTTGTTGATGGTATAAGAACAATTTTTTTTCCACTGGTTGCAGCACACTTAGCCGGCAGTCAGGAACTAAAAAGCATTTCTGACTTGGTTCTGCTCTGTGTTCAAGGGCTTCTCTGGCAAGGTTAGTACTTCCCAATCTCACAAAGTGTTGTTCAGACAACTATAATTAGAGTGTGATGTACTCAGATAACGTGATAAGGGAGGCAACTGTAGTGTCAAAGTGAAGATTAAGCTTTGTTTTGGGGTTTGAGATCTCAAAATACAGAGAGGTTTCAACAGCAAATCAAAGTAGTGATCCCAAAGTCTGATGACATACTGCCTTCTCCTTGCTCTTTCTCAAATAATCCTTTAATAATCCTGCCTCTGCAGATTGTTCACTGGGTTTTTATTTTTTGGTGACTGAGAGTGAAGGTTAATGCTTAGGATGCAAATGTTTATTAATTTGGTGGCCATGCATTACATGATCCTGTTATTGTCCATGCTGTCAGCCATGTCTTTGAGAAAAGCCATTTCCTGTGTTAGTGTTTATCGGTGAGAGCATTCCCTGATGCCCTGGAAGTGTTTGCAGGAATCAGCACTAGAAAACAGAGTCCTCAAATGTCTGACAGTATTTGTCAATACGAGGCTGTACTTTTGTTTTCTCCCTGCCCTAATCCTGAAAACTCTACAGAACAAGATCTTCCCATAGCATTACTGCTCTGTTGTCATTTAAAATAGGTTTCCACCACTCCAGACTCGAGCAGCTCTGCAGCAGAGGGCCCTGTCTGCGGGGGACTTCTGTCAATAGCAATTTTTGTCTCCTGTGCTGAGCAGGCGCTTGCGGGAGGCGATATCTGATAGCAGTGGGAGACACTCGAGGAGAGGGGGGCCGAGCTGCTCCCTCCTTCTCCATCTCCTTCTCCATCTCCTTCTCCATCTCCTTCTCCATCTCCTTCTCCATCTCCTTCTCCATCTCTCCTTCTGCAGAGCCACTGTCCCATTCACTCTTTCAGCTGCCAGCCCTCCTTTATGCAGAAAGCCCTGGGTTTAGAACCTGGTAGAGGAGCCTTTCTTGTTTTCCCATGGGACGCCCGGCATTTGCGATATCTTGGACCAAGGCCTCCCCTGCCAACGCGCCACATTCCTGCAGCTCTCCAGCAGCACACCCTGCACACTATTAATAGTGTGGGGCAGGGATTCTCCCAAGGAACTGGGGGGACGAGGGCTGTCAATGGCAGCTGCAGAACTGGTCACTTGGCTCCAGCAGTCACCTGCAGGCAGCTGCACGCACCCACAGCCACCCACCCCAAACCCCACCAACCTGCTGATTGCCTTCTGGCAAATGTGGGAATTCTGGGCTGGTTTGGAGACATGGAATGAAATTATTTTCAGGATCATCTGACAGCAAGTGCTTGCGGAAACAGGGAATACAAGTTGCAAGGAGCTGACTGTATATTAAAAATAAGGCAATTAGTAAGGTACCATGGGAAATTTGGACCAATGGTTCCGCTCGTTGCATCTATTCTGTGATTAAATACTGTGCCTCGGTTCCAGAGCCGACTGTCAGCCTGATTTACTGTAACACATGAATATCTGAATGTTTAAATGACAAGTCTTCCAAACATATCAGCACAGAGAGGGCTGAGTGACAGACAGCATCACAGACCACGAGACAAGTGCGATAACTTGTGGGGCTGTTGTAACAGAAGTTGCCTGAACACTGTGTCCATCCCAGCACGTCGTGCAGGGCTGGGTTTCCTTAATGGCATGGCTTTACACTTCCCTTGGACATCAGTGGAGAACCTCTATTTATAGTGAGTGAGGGTGTCTCAGTGCCGGACGCTGCCAGGGGAGAAGAGAAACAGTTGTGTATTTTTTCCTTAGGAGGATTTCTCTGCTGACAGGTTCTGAAGCGCTTTGCCGAGTGATTTGAGCAATAGTGAGCTGAGGAGATCAGACATGCCAAAAAATGTTCATCTCCACAAAAATATCTATCTATGCACTGTGTTCATTTGTTTGATTTTCCACCAGTACAGCTCCCCTGTCTCGCTGGACTGACACCACAGCACACGCAGCTGCTGCTTTTGCTTTGTTCTCATTCCTCTTGTCACAAAATAACCCTCAAGAAGAGGAATCAAGGGTGCACCTCCTTTTACTTTCAAAACTTGCTTTGTGGTGCTGCTGGTCAAACAGGGGTTATTCTAGTGCTGAGCTCTCCCCTCAGACCACAAGCAGCAGCGTAAGATATTTTCCTGTAGCTTGGAGCTTTCTGTGTTAAACTGTCCCAAGTTTGATTATTTGTCTCCTGCTGGTTGCTAAGAGTTTCACAAGCCTGTCCTTAAGTTACTCAAATGAGCAGAGATCCCATGAGCCTCTGCCTGGAGATGTTTAATGCTGTCATTATAAAAGAAATCATGAACTATTGATGCAGGTCATGTGCAAAACACACCTCATGTGAATTTGCTACTCCACAAGGCTGCTGTGAGGATTGAGCCAGCAGAGGAAGAAGCCTCAGGAGGTTAAATACACATTTATTGGGTGTCTGCCTTTGAAAAAAGTTTGGCTGTTGTGAGAGCTGGAAACTTCAAAGCATAGGCTGTTTTTGAGACAGATTCTGTCTGACACCCTCGGAGTCCTGCCAGTCCTGGAAATTTGTCCATATGACAGTTTGTATTTTTGTTTCATCCTGAAGATGAATTTGATGAAGATCACTGCTTATACCTGGGGTTATTGTCATACTTTTGCCAGGGTAGGTCCAGTGTTCAGAAAAGGCTCAGGACATAAAAAGAGGAGGAGTTTATTCCCATAACTGTGGGCCACCCTGGTGCCGTAAACCAGCTGGGCAGGACTGCCTGCCCATGTGTGTCATGGTCAGGCCAAAGCAAATTCAGCTCAGCTGAGTCTTTAAAAGGAATTCATCCTTACTCCTAAGCATGTTTCTCTACAGCTCTTGAGACTGTGAAGAAAATAATCTTTTATTTCTTTTACAGAAGTCCTTTCCTTCTTTCTGTCTTTCATTCCCTAACTTGGAACTCACTTGTGTCTCATTGCAGGGAGAGGAACTGCTTACTTTTGGGCTGGATTCTGATTTCACTGCAGGGGACTCAAATTTGTCTCACCAATGATATCAGAATCTGGCCTACTCCCTTTTGTTTGCTTCCCATCTACTTCCTGGGCAGAAAGAAAATTATTTTAAAATATTGAAATGTATGAAATTTGCCCCACTTTCTTCCTTAGGAGCTGTCATCTCAAACAAACCCTTTGGGTTCTTCTTTTGATCTATTTTCAATTGTCTGGTGGGCAAAGCAAAACTCCTCCTCCAGTCTCTTATTTTCTTATCTTCTGCTGTGACATGAATTTCCCCTTTTTCCAGTCCTCCCCCTCTGCTGCCTACAGACCTTCCGCTGCTCAGAGCTTCCCGGCAGTCCCCTCGGTGTCAGGTGAGGAGCAGCCACTCAGGATTTGCTGCCTGCTCCATTTTGCTACTCTTTAAGGCTTTTAAAGGCAGAACACCTTGCCGGTGTGCTCGGGAGGGCTCCGAGGAGCTGGAGGAGATGCTGGAGCAGCTGCTGCTGCCCACGCATTGCAGAGGAGCTGGGGCTGGCAGGGATCTCTGGCTGCCCTTTATTCAGTGCTTCCCATTCCCCTCCAGTCTGGCAGAAGCACGTTTTCTCCAGGAACAGGTTTATCTTGGTTTATCTTGTCATTTGACGTGCTCACTCCATTCTTTTCAGTAAATGCTCCCTCCTATATTTATGGTAGACTTTCTCAGAGAGAAGAGACTCTTACACCAGCCCTCTCCAGTACTTAGAACATCCTGCTCTGCTTTCCCCAGCCTGCCTGCGCTGTGGCAGCGTTGGATCTGATCCCCTTTGCTGCCTGCAGCCTCTCCCTGGACAAAGCCCCGTGTGTTGGAGCAGAGGCCGCTCACAGCCCCTCCTTTCACGCGGCCCCACCGAAGGGAGGCTGTGCCGCTCTGCTCCTTGCATTGCACTTTCTGCAGGGCTCTCAGACTGCGGTGGAGCTCAGAGGAGCCACCTCCAGTGGTCTGAGTGCCAATTCCAGAGCTGCAAATAGTGACTGGAGAGGTTCCTGCTCGGGCAGCTCGACCTTCATGTCACCGCCACCCCTTTTGGAGCAGTCCTGAGCTTCCCGTGGCCTCAGCTGATCTCCTCCAGGTGCCAGGGGATGCTCACTGCTTCCCAGAGGAGTCGGCCCCACAGCAGGAGGTTTACCTTGTGTGGGTGGTGATGAAATCCTCTGTTCACGGAGTGGCAGAATGGTTTGGGCTGGAGGGAATCTTATAACTCATCTTGTCCTGAACCCTGCCATGGACAGGGACACCTGCACCGTCCCAGGCTGCTCCAAGCCCTGTCCAGCCTGGCCTTGGGCACTGCCAGCGATGGAGCACCTCTGCTCTTGGGGCTTGACTTCTAATTCTGGCAGGAAAAAATTTACTTTCTGAGCAAAATACTCTTTTTTATTTTGACGTTCTGCAATCCGGGATGCACCAAGCACTTTTTTATACAGCCTGGTAAAGCATCTCCAGATTCTGGATCACCTACACCAGAAGATATCCCAGGAAACGCCTACAGATGCTCAGGCACTTATAATTCATGTGGAAAACACACAGCCTCAGCAGCTGACCTCCTGTTTTCAGCTGGGCAAATATCATCAGAGATGTTGTGTATTTGTATTTCTGTGTAAGAAACTAACAGATTCAGAAAAGATGCTTTGCGAAAGATGCCTTTCAAATTCTGTGACAGCCTTTTGTTCCATTATAAGATTTTGAGACCTTGAGTGATGTTAGAGAACCCGTGGCAGCAAAACTCATTTCCCAAAGATTCACCTCACCTGCACATCTGGGAGCTAATAAAAGACATCACAGTGTCTGGCTGCTGTCCTCAGAATTCTCTTCAGTCATTACAAAACTGCTGCCAAAAGTACTAAGTGTCCTTGTGCCACCACAGTGAATACCAACGGTACCAGGGAAACGCAGGGCAGCGCCAGAGTAGGGGAGGGTTTTATGTCGCCTCTTGGTTTAGGTTTCTCAGTTTCCAGTTTCTTCAAACGTTTGCCTCATAAGCCAGCGTTTTCAGCACAGAATTTGGGGTTATTCAGCAGCCCTCCCATCCCTTCCCAGCTGCCTTTCCTTGGCCAAGCAGCAGGTAACAGAGCGTGCTGTGTAATTCCACAAGCCCTGCTGATGGGTCTTCCTACTACAATTTGCAATTTTCTCCTTATCAGCCACATCCTCCTGTGTTGCTGCTTGGATGGCAAAGTTGGGCAGATTGCAGGGGGTTCTGTTTTAGTCTCTTTTGTTATTCCTTTTCACAGAGCTTATTGAAGGAATGACTCTGTGTTTTCTACGGAGAAAACTGACAAACTTCCAGCCCTGGTGTTGAGTTTGCATTTTGTAAATCAACTGCGTGGGGAAATAGGGGCAATCCCTCAGCCTGGGTCTGCCGTGGTTGTTTTGGGGCAACACTGGTGATGCTGTCTGAGGAATATTTTCATCTCAGAGACAAATCAGCCCTGCCACGGTGAGCGTTCTCATGCCTGGCTCGGTCCCAAGAAACTGTCAACATTTCTGGTTTGTCGTGGGGTTGTTAACTCACTTCTCTGTGTCTGCTTTTCTCTCCACCAGCACGGCCCACACTTGCTGTGTTCTGCCTTCACACCTCGTCTCGTCCTGCATCTCCTGCCACAGTCCTTTATCCCGACAGCCCAGAAGTTTGTCTCACCACTCACTTCCATATTTTGCTCTGCTGCCTCTTTGCTGAGGGTGTTTCTGGATGGCTGAAAAAAATCCTCCTCATCCCTTTAAAGTGAACTTGGAGCTTGGATGGAGACCTGTGTTCTGTAGTTGGCTTTTCTACCTTAGCTAAAATTAGTCCAACACTTGAGGAGCTGGTGTTGGCTTCTTAGGTGAGAGCCTTCATCCATCAGAGCTCTGAACCGAGAGTCATCCTCCGATGAGTTTCCAGCTCTTACTTACATTCTGGCTCCGAACACCTTAATTTAAAGAGGTACTTTAGTAACTGGCAGTGCTTTTGGCACAATATGTCAGAGACTGGCTTGTTTTTCAGCACTGTGAATGGCCCCACAGCGACCATCACTGCTCCAGCACCTCAGTGCGGGAAATGAACGGTGCTGGCCTGAATCTAGCCAGGATTTGGACCCAAATCTGTTCCTCCCCCCCAATATTCTTGACCCTGACGTAGATTCCGTGGTACAAAGACTGCTCCTCCAGGGAGGCCGCTGCCAGTCCCCCAGTCACTGTGAGAGGGCTGAGGTGCCAAACTGCACCAGGGTGGGTCTGAGAACAGGCCCTCGCTCTGCCTGGTGAAGTTCATATGCTGCAAAATGACAAATCATGTTTATTTTCACAATGTCAAGCGATGTCTTTTTCCTGCATCTGTGCAATTGAAATCAAGTTTCCCTTAAGGGGCAGTTTGTTTTTATCCGTATGGTTTCCCTTCCTTTGGTGTCATCAGTTCTCCCTCATTAACGAGGTGATCCACCAGGGCTCGGTAGCTTCACCTTTTAGGATCACAGCACATCTACACATCCTGTCCTGGGGCCTGGCATTTCCTGGGGGTGGAATTCAAGGAAATGGACATTGATGTCTCTTCAAAGTCTCTGCTGAGTTTATAATTTGAGTCACTGTCACGGTCACCTCTGGGGTGCTTCCTGAACTACCCGAAACACATCCAGTGCGATGTGTGGTGCTTAATCCCCTCTATTTTCTGCCACTTCAGCTTTCACAGATGCACGACCTCAAGCTGTTGCCTTCCTATCCTTAATTTCTGCTTTTAGACCCTCTTAAACTGCCATTTCCCCTCCGTTTTCTGAAACATTTTCATTTCACACCAGGCTGGTTTGCAGCCTGGCATACAGCAGTATAAAATTTAAGAAATCACTCTGCAGAATGAGGACCTGGGAAATCCCTGGGATGTTTGGGGTAACTTGCACAGGGAGCACCTGGTGTCTTCTTCTCTGATGGAAAAAACCTTCTCGACCTAGCCAGCAGAAAAAATATTCATATTTTTAATGGTTCATACTATTGATATTTTATTAACAAGGTAATGGTTCATAATATTGATGCAATCAATATTGAGAATTTATTATTGATGGTTCTGATTATTGATGGCGAGGGCTCTTGGTGTAGCAGAAGCTTGCAAGGCAATAATTACCTCTGTGCATTAAATGAGTTATTGTCAGCTCCAATAGCAGGGAATGTCTCTAACCTGACATTTGAGCTGAACTTTCTTTACAAACTTTCTTTACAAACTTTCTTTTGGCTCATTCATACATTGCAAAGTTGGGTTTTTTTTAATGAAAAAATAATGAGATTTACAGTGCAAAGTCGTGATATAGGACCTTGCGAGTGAAATTATTAGGAATACGCAGGATATTTGGACACTCCTGGAATCTTGTAGTAATTCCACATCTCTTCAGTCCCTGGAGATTCATCATAAGATGATGGCATTCAGAAAAATAGCTGGATATTGAAGAAGCAATAGGGAAACAACAGTCCATAAATCATCTCAGTTGAAAGGAATGCTTGTAATGTGCCTGTCTTTGGAATGCAGTGACCTTGAGTTGGATCTCCCTTCATTTTGGAGCACACAAATGAGTCTTCCTGGTCTCTCTGCCAGCTTGTTGAGTTATACATAGAAGTGAAGCCTCTAGAGATTGATCATGCACAATCAGTGATGCGGGACAGAAACAAGGCAGATGACAACAGGGAAACGAAAGGTTGGGAGAAAGGGGTGGAACTGCCAAACCCTGCTGATGGCTGGATTTGGGAAATGCAAGGCAAAGGTTTCAGTAATTATCTGCATGATGTGTCAGTGCAAAAGACACTCCACCAGGAGAGATTAGTGCTGTGCACGCTGTCGAGCTGAATACCCAGGGCTGATGTCTAACCTTGGGAACAAATAGCAGAGCTGCTGGAGCAGCTTCCAGTGGGAAAAAATGAAAGGAACAAAAATATTTCACCATTGTTAAACCCCGGAAGGGAATATAAAGGCAGCATGTAGGATTTTAGGTTGAATTAGAGTTACTACTGCCTCGGTTATTCCTGATTCCCAGCAGTGCGTGCAACACTAAAGGTGCTGCACCTTTGTGGAGGAAGGCTGAGAGCAATGTAAAAGAGGAGCAAAAGAGCAGAAAAAGAGCAAAGGAGCACTTTGGGGCAGAATGTGGAGGAATGAGAGGTGGTGCACAAAGGAGGAGGAGAGGAAGCCTGGAAGAAAGTGGGAGGGAGAGAAAGCTGAGGAGGAGATGGGAAGGGTGGGCAGGGGGTGGCTGGAGGTGAGCAGGGGCCTGGGAAGAGAGCAGGGAATTGGCTGACTGGAGGGGGAGACCAGATGGGGACCAGACGGGCACCCAGGTCCTCCCTGAGAGCCCTGCCTGCATCCCATTTCATCCCTGCCTGCATCCCAGTGTTTCTGAATCCCATCCCTGCCCTGCCCAGCTGAGGAGCCAGTGCTCCCTCTTGCCAGAAGACAAAGGGATGCACAGCCACTGCCTGATGAAAATTAAAAGCCTTAAACTTTCTAATTCCCAGGATTGATTTAAATTATTACAGCTAACAAATGACCTAATACATAAAAATGGAGACAGATACCAAATAGATCTGTTTAAATGAACACATGCAGAAGAGATTCCATTTGGCTCCTGCACCTGAAATTTCCTATTTCCTAATGCAAACTAAGCAGTGACAAATAAAAATGAGGCTGCAAAACCAGCATGACCTCTTTAAGCTTTACTTATTCATGAGAACTGTTTTCTTCTCTGCTGAGATTCAGAGCAACACATTTAAGCGGGTTCCTCTCAGGTTTATGGGAGACGTATGTTCCTTGTTACACCAGCTAATAAATGCAACTAAACACAATGACCCAACAATATTTGTAGAAACAGCATTTGGGAAAATGTGTTTAATGAATCAGAAGAGCCTTAATCTAGTCAGTCTTGAAAAGCAAAACATATCATGCAAAATTACAATGCACCAAAGCACAGACTCATAAATATTTTATTGTGGAGATTTCTGAGTTTACTTTCAGTATTTTAGGATTGTGTTTTACTATGAAACGTCTCTACCTGCACTGGGGAAGGACAGTGGTGGTGGGAGCTTTGAGCAATCCAATTTAGAATCTGAAAATTTGCTTTAAATAATTTATTTGAGAGTCCCAGCCCTTACCACCATCAGGCACATCTGCCGTTGTAACCAGAAATGCTCATTGCCTTCTGCTGTCCTGGGATGGCATGGAAGCAGCTGGGAATGTTTACAGCTGGGAGGAGAAAACCAAAACATTTTCCTTTTGCTGGGAAGACTGGACAAAGGGCAGGTCCCCCGAGCCCGGCTGTGGTGGCTGCTGTGCCACTGACTCCCTCCCCCTCAGCCCTTCGTGTTCCTCCCTGCCCTCGTGTAACAACAGCTGGGGACCAGATTTCCCCCCGAGTTTTGGAAGCAGGGGAGGAGCAGTCTGTCACCCCTTCGGTGACACCTCCTGCCGGGTCCACCTCAGGAGTCAGGCAGCAGCCCCGAGCGCCGGGAACGCCGCCATGCCCAGGGGAGATTTACAGCTCCCTTCCCTTCAGACACCTCGTCTGGCGTGGTGCAGAGCTGGCAGCTCCTCATTCCCAGCTACTGCAGCCTCCTCTTCCTCCTGAGGAGCCCGGCTGGGCTGTCTGGGGCCCTGAGGCCGAGTTCCCCGGGCAGTGTCCCTGCCACGGCCTGGCAGAAGGGCAGAGGCAGCCAAGGGGCAGCTTTCCAAAACCCGCTTAACGGGGCCGTGCTCTGGTACTTACTCAATCTTTACAACTCACTGATATGCTGCCAATATATTTTTGCCAAGGAGACAAAAATACGTCTCTTCTTCCTACTCCCTCAGCCTATGAAAAATCTCAGTTGTGTGCGCGAAGAGACGCTCTGTGTGTGTCTATGTGTGAATATTTAGAGGGGGGAAAAATAGAGTTTCTGTTATTTTCCAGTTGAAAGTCTGCCTTGTAGCTAGGGAAGCACTGTTTTCATTGGTTATAACTTTGGGCAAAAAAGTCTTGCTTTGTGCTGAACAGAAATGGCAGTGAGGGCAGAGGGAACTGGAAGCAAATCCTTTGACTTCTCCATGGCTCGTGTTCTCTGCTCGAGGAGGGATACCTGATGTCTTATAAATAATTTGGGGATTTATGGGTCAAACAGCCCTGTATGAGCAAAGCTGCCCAATAATGGGCAAAGAGAGGCTCGCACGGTGATGGGGTTCAACTCCCCGAGGGCCAGAGAGACTCCAGGTATTTCACATGTTAATTAAGACTCTTCCACTCACCCACGGTTTGGAGTTCTAGCTTTTTCCTGAGGGGACTCCCCAGGAGGGACTGGAGGCTTTTTCTAAAATTCCCACCAAATTCAATCCAAAAAGGTGTATTCCTTTTCCCTCCTTCCCCTCCCTTTCCCCCCATACCTTGCATGACTTCAAGGCATCAAATGTTAATGAAAGTTTGCCAGGCTTCAAGGGCTGTGAAATGGAAGTTAAAAATCCTGCACTATAGGATGGCTCTAAAAATACCCAGTCATGTCGAAACATCACCCGGCTCCAGCAGCTCTCCTGCACCCAGCAGGATTTGCAGCAGGGCTTTCCGTCCCAAATAAGCTCTGGACAAAGTTTGCCCAGTGACTGTGAATTACTTCTGCTCTACAGCCTGGAATCACCGGGTTATGGCCCGCAAATACCTGCTGGAGAGCGGGATCTGCCGCGCCACTGAGCCCCGGCGGAGGGGAGGGCTGTGCATCCGGCACTGCTGACTCCAGGCACAGGGCTCAGGGACGTGAGGATGGGCACAGCCCCAAGCACCAGCCCTGTGCGTTGAAAAGGGAAGGTCTGATTCAGCCTGCTCACCAGCAGGGTCCTGCTCCTGAGCTCTGCTCCTCAGTGTCATTTATTGTCCAGGGCACTGGGGTCTGCAGGCTGAGCTTTGGCTTTTCAGGCACAGCATCAGCTGGGTTCCTCTGCTCCTGCAGGCCCCGGGGCAGGAGAGCCGTGCCCTCATCAGACACCAGCGCTTGTCTGAGCAGCTCCCCACAGTCCTGCCCGACACGTCCTGCTATCCTGGACACTCCAGGGGTTCCTTCACGGACTTTGGGGGCTCCAGAGGGACAGTGCCATCCCCTTGTGCTTCAAATGTGCTTCTTCTTGTATATTTATTTTCTTGTATACTATTTTTCTCTCAAGAGCGAGAACCTAGGAGCTGCTTTTCCCACACCACTGCCTCCTTTTTGTTCTCAGAGAAGGGCAATGTCCTCTCTCCTGGTGCAGCAAACGAGGAGCCTGAGCACCATGACTTGGAGACTTGAGGCCCAATCCAATACGGTGTCTGAGCTGCTCCCGTCACAGGAGGAGCCACGGTTGCTGTGACAGCTGCACCTTTGAGTCACGCAGCCCGAGGAGCCCCTGCTCCCGGGGGACAGCACTTTGTGGCCTCCAGTGACTCCGAACTGCAGCTCAGACCTCAGCAAGATGTCTGGCCCCCAAACTCCAGCTGTTCCCTGATGACCCACGCCCAGGAAGGGACAGGGGACAGCCGGAGCGTGTCACCAGCCCACAGTGCCAGACCCACGTGGTCCAGGTGTGTGCAGGAAGTTTTGTGTCCCCAGGCTGGCCAGGCTGTCTGGCCACGCTCCAGCCCTGTGTGAACACATTGCACAGGCTCAAATCGCTATTTTTGAGCCAGTCACTAGAAATAATTAATGTATGTGCAAGTTAAAATCCTGCTTTAAAATTACTCTCTGCCTCAGAAACTTAAAACCTGAGACATCTACAGAAGCACATGCTGAATTTCATTTTACAAGGTTCTTTCCAGCTGTTATGGTAAGCTTAGAACCTCATCCTGCATTTCTTCACTTTAAAGATCTTTTTTCATTCAAATATTCCCAATTTTAGTGCAGGCAGCAGCAGCAGGGGCAGGTGCCAGTATTGTGAAGAATCTGCCCCTTTTACTGGACTAGATAAAGTCTTGCATCAATCACTGATATTTCTTAAAGTGAAAGTTCAAGTAAAAAACAGTCAACTTTTAAGGACTTAAAAATAAATTTCTGCATATGTCATTAATTTATTTGGTGGTATGAACCAAGGTTTTGGAAAGTTGAAGGTGTTGTTTGTGTTAACTGTGAGCAACCGTGCAAAAGGAAAATGCTTTTTCATCCCTATGAGCTTCTGCAAAGTGTTCAATCCTTAGGAGAATAAACATAACACACAAAAAAATATGTAATCATTTCAACTTCGCAGGAAAAGAGGCAGGAGTGATGGGAACCTCTGAAATGATAAATGTATGAATTTATTCCACTGCCACTGTGGGGTTTTAAATTAGTTTTATTTTTCTTTTATTTCTTCTTGTTGACAAACAGGGCTGCACTGCTCTGCAGATCTAATGTTTACAGATAAGGAAGTATTGAAGGTCAAAAATTCTATTCTTAGTTATTCTTGTATAAGGTAATCTCCCTGTGCTGGTGACAATGCAGAGTGATCTCATGTCGCCATGGGTACCTGAATCATGCCTGTCTAACAGCAACACTCTCCATTCCCGTCCCCTCCCCTCAAGTTCTTACGTAGAAACCCCAAAGATATCTCTAAGAAAAGCTTGGTGTGATGCAAATGATGGACTGGAGCAAACCCTTCCCTTTGAGGCAGCGCACGGTGCCAGCACCTCCCTCACGCACAGCTGGGTGATGAATTAGTTTGCATTTGACTGTGACCAGGAAGAATTTTGCCAGGAATGCAGGCTGAACCCAGGGTGTTACGAGTGTTCATTTAATGCCCGCAAATTAACATCACAGCTGATCAATTCAGAAGGGTGACTTTGTCCCTCACATGGGCGACTTTGTCCCCACGGCAGCCTTGGCCAGGGAGGTGCACAGCAAACTGAGCTCAGATCCAGATTGTGGGGAGAGAAGTGACACCAGCATCGGCCCACGGCAGATCAGGGCAGAGAGGAAGAGGGAAGCACTGAAGTGTGGTGAGAAAAGGTGAAAAAAACGCCAGAGAAACATTAATTATGTCTTCCCATGTCTCTGTGGGTTCAGCTCAGTGCTCTAATACCCACAGGATGCAGCTTTCCTTGGCAGTTTTGTAACTTCTGAAGGGAAGAAAAGAAACCAAAGAGGAAGCAAAGGGGGCCTTGGTGGTGGCAGAGCTACAACTCTTTGAATGGCAGCTCTACTCCCTGCTGCAGCATGGGAGCTTTGGGGCTCTGCTTTGAGCCCATGTGGATGGATCAGGCACATGAAAGACCAGCAGCAAAAGTTCCTAGAGGCTGACAGCAGGGCTGTGGATCAGGACTTCTGCCTTTTCCTACAGCAATGGAAGGGACTGAAGTCTAAATTTGGGTCTTTGTGCTCACAGTCTTGATATAAACTTATTTTAAAGGGAAAAAAGAAACCCACAACAAGAAGAAAAAGAATACTCTCTGGGAAGGGGGATTGAGCAGATGTGATCTGCACATTCTTCTTAACATCAAGTTTCTTTTTTTGCTAAAGCAATTCTGACCTCAGCAGCGTGCAGCAGGCAGGAAAACCAGGTTGGACTCGAAGTTTCTGGCGACAGGACAGAGGAAATCAGATAAACCAGCTTGTACCTACCACCTTGCTGTGAATTAGAGCTGTCCTTGTGTTTCACTTTTGTACAATCAATTTGCAGAATAAAAGCCTTTCTTCTACACGGCCAAAGGGTTTAATTCAACCCTGTAATAAATGGCCGCCTAACAATGGGCCAAACTCAGCTTGGATGTTGCTCTAGTTAATTAAGAAGAGTAGCATCAGGGCTAAATTTGGCAAGGAGTGTGAAGTGACTGCCTTCAGAGGCAGGGAAGAAAAACCCTTGCTTAGCTCACTGCATCCAGCTCTTCAAATGCAAATTAACCTGTCAACATCTGCATGCAGCCACCCAGGACAGCTGCAAAAAGGAGCTCCCTGCGCCCAAAAGAAGGGCTGGAAATGTTTAGTTCCAAACAGCTATTTTCTAAAATAATTTCTAGTAAATAAGAATACATTTAAAGTGGTAAACTGAGCATCTGCTGCATGAAATGAATGGAGGACAGCATGTGAAAAGAAACATATGTCAAGTATGCACTTCAGATGCATTGACTACTTGCCTCCAAAACAGAGAGAATTTAAACATATTTCCAGCAAACACCAAAAAAAAAAAATTGCCTCTGCAATCCAAAGAAAAGCCTTGAATAACAGAATAACAGCACAAGTTCAGCTTGTCCATACCTTGCCTTTCCCGTGGTGGAAGGGAGCAGTGTGTTGGATTTCAGCTGCTGCCTGGCTTCTTTTCCTCAGGCACCTGCCAGGAATTCCAAGCCCAGGTGGTTTTTGTTTGGAGCAAACAACGTCCCTTCACCAGTTCATTTAAAATCCCAGAAACCAAGTCACTGCTGCAGCCAAACTCTACCAGATTTGCTTCTCTGGAGGGAAGACAGAGAGAAGTGCCCCAGAGCCTTTGACAGAGTGCCCTGTGTGCAGCGTGGACGGTGCCATCGTGCCCGGGACCAGCGCGGGAAGGGCACGGCTGCTGACTCAATCTCTGCCTTCCACACCCTGCCACGCAGGGAAATTGCATCCCAGTGTTTCCTCGAGCCCATTATCCTCAGACAAAATCTCTGCTGACTTCACTGAAGCTCTTACTCACAAACAAGTACAGGGTAAGGCCCCTTCAGAGGAGGAGAGCTTGGATTCCAGCTCCAAAGGGTGAAAGCTGTGTGTGGGAATATTTTCCAGTGTAACAGGGCATAGGATAAACTCGGATGTCCCATTTTCTGGTCAGGGGAATAATCGCCCTTCCAAAGCTGGGAGAAGTGTGCTGTCTGTCTGTCTGTCTGTCTGCCGAGGCCTTGCTAAGGTTTGGTTCTGTGATCTCTCGGTGCAGCATCTCCCCTCAGGAGGGAGGGGAACCCAGCCATGAGCAGCTTCTGCAGAAACTGCTTTGCTATGATAATGTGGTGTAATTAAACAGGACTCAAAAACCCCAGAGTTATAAAAACCCATGGCTCGTACCAACACTTTTACTCGTCTGTGGGTTTTCAGGCTGAATAAGGGCTGAGAAAAGAGATATGAGAAAAAGATTTTTGACTCAGTTGATGGCGCTGGTGCTGCTCACCTTGGCACATTGTAGCATCTTAATAACACAATTAAGAAAAAAAATAAAAAGAGGAAAACCTCTGGAAAAATCTAGAAACCTACTGGTTCCCAAGGAGAACCTCAAAATGGAGATATCTTTTCTTGTCCCTTCTTTGCTTGGGTTTGCTTCAATATTTTTTCCCCCTGGGATCCTGAGAGTCACATTTTGAGGAGCGAGAAGCTCCACTGAGCTGGCACTGAATTGCCAGGGCCCAGCAGTGGGGCTGGGGCTGCATCCCTCGGCTGGCAGGGCAGCACAGAGTTGCTATTGAGTGTGTGTCCACATGGCAACAGCAGTGGTGCCTCAAGAATTCGATTTCCACGGTGCCCCTGGGCCTTGCCTCGACATCTTCATTGTTCCACGGGGAAATAAAAAAGTAAAAATCCCTGCGTAGTGTAAATGCAGTGCAAAATACAGAACACCAGAGGACAGGGTTACCCAATGGTTAATTTAGAAAGGAACATATCATTAAAAACGTATGAAGGTGGCTACATATTGATGCTGTATAAATATTTAAAGGGATGCCTCTCATAAGGGCAGAGTTCCAAGCTACACCTAAAATAACGTGTGTGAAAGAAAATTAAAAGAATATTTCACCATTTGGACTTGTTTAATCTGCCTTGGAAAGGCTTTTTATGCCCAGTTACTGAACATTAGTATGGGAAAAGATATCAGACAGAACTCATTTTTGGTGTAATTCTACCAAAGTCAGCAGAGTTAAACTGAACATGAATTTTCTGGCCTTTTAAATAGAGTGTAATTTTCTCCATGGGTAGTTATTAAATGCTATTGAGAGAGACTGGCTGCTGTTGGAAGGGCTTTCTGGAGAGGTCACTCTGTCCCACGTGAACAGCACCAGTGAAAAACCAGGAGCTCTGTAGTTTTTACAACTTGAAGAGTTCCTGGAGGCTCTAACTCCACCACATGTCACTGCCTGACCCAAAGCTAAGAGCACATATCTATTCTGAGTTGAGATATCCTGGCTTGACATCTGCTCCTACATCACAAGAATTCTGCCCGTAGAAATTGCCTAAAATATTGGAGGGGGCATTGCAAAAGATATCCGTGTGGACATTTGGTCCATCTCTGTCAGAGAGGACATATTCCTTAAATACACTTTCAGAGACTCAGCTGCTCCATCTTGACATTTTGGGGCTGTTGCAGCTCGTGTGCTTTTCCCCAGCTCTCCCAAGCACTGGCTGAGGTGGCCATTCCCCGTCCTTGTTATTTGGGACCCAGATTCCTTCTCTGCACGTGGACCAGTTTGAAGGGTGTGAAAATGCCCAAAAGGTGCCTCCCGCATGGACACAAGGCTGGATAAGTCCTAGACTAAAAAGTTCCTATTTTGGGGGGGATTGGGAAGCTGTTGGGATCGCTCAAAAGCACCTCAAGGATCTGGATCTCCCGTGGGTGGCTCTGTCCCTCAGGGGAGCGCTGAGCCAGGTACCCAAAGCGTGGGCTTGGGCAGGAGCCAAACGGGTTTTCCTCCTGCCTGCACAGCCAAGGACTCTGCCCTCTCTTGCAGAAATTAAGCTCAATCCTCAGGCAAAGCAGCAGGAAAATTTGGATCATAAATCAAGACCAATCTTGGTTTTAATGGGGGGTAGAACCCAGAGAATTATTTAGCCATTTTACAAAAAGCCTAACATCCTCTTGGGATGAAACGGGAACACATGAGACCTCATAATTTATATATGTATTAACTTCCCACTGGTGAAATTAAAATGCAAAACAGTGTCTCTAAACAAAATTGTGAAGCTCTGTCCCTTGAGAGAGTTAAAAATGAAATGGGCAAAGCATCTCCCACAGGATCTATTCTTACCCCTGCAGGACTTTGGGCTGGATCGTAGGTATTTTCTCTCTCTCACAGCCACAATGCCGAGCTCCAAGAAAGGATTTGTCTGTGCAATACAGTGAAGCTCAGCAGTAATTACCCATTGTGCTCTGTGATGAGCCATGCCTTTGGTTCTTCAGTAACCCGTGCACCTGGACTTTAACTAAAACCAAATAATATGCACAGAAAACATTTTTATGTAAGAGGAGGTGAACATCACTAAAAATCAGAGAGCCTTTGTATGGCATGCCAAACTGCTGAAGCGAAAAAATGTCTTCAGTGAAAGGGCTCAGATGTGAGCATGTTTCAGTGCACAGCTCCAGGAAAAACTCTGATAATAAATGTGAGCTTGTTATCGTTGCTTTTCAGTGGGAAGTAAAGCCGGAAGCAGGGTCGTGCTGGCTAATTGAAGCTTACATTTTCATTCAAGCACTGCATTTTAATTATAAACTGGTGACACAAGTGTCACTTAGTTCCTCCCCTGTTTTAAGTGTGCACACGTATAAAAAATATTTTCGGTTATTAATTTATTCTTGTGATCATATTCATTATCCTGCATTATGTCTACCAGGCACGTGCCTAATGACATGTTTGATACTCGCTAATTCTTATGCCTCTTTTAATACAGAGCTCACACAGACGTTTCAGGCTGAGCACGGCGCCAGTTGGCCACCAGAACAGGTGCACATTAATGCTATAAAATCAGCACTGGGAGCTGTGTGCCCATATTCTGGCCAGCTGCAAGCACTTGCCCGGCCCTCCCGGGGCACAGCAGCCATGCCAGAAAACGGGATAACCTGTGGGAGCAGCTGCACCCAGGGCTGATGCCCAGGGATGCTGATGGTGAGGTCCTGCTGCCCAGGTCTGGCCCCGATCCTGGACCAGGGTCCAGCTCTGGCGTGTGAGCTGAGTGTGCTGGCTCTTGGTGTGGCTAAAGCCCCGGGTCAATGCTTAAAATTCAGGTGGAAAATTTCTGGCCTGTTTTTCCTTCCCCACGGGGTTTTTGTGCTGTGCCCAAAGAATGTCTCCAGCTAGAACGCTGCCATTTATACACAGAAATTAAAATAAAATGAGCAAAAAGGTCACTGGGAAATGGCTACCAAGAGACACAGAGTAAGTCATTAAAAAATCAGACCAGGAGCACAGGTGGAAACAATGGAAATATCCCTAGAAAGCAAATTACGAAGGTAAACCTCTTTCAAAGTCATGGGATGGAACAGGATAGCTGTGTTTTTCCCCCTCTTAATTTGCTACCAAACTATAAAGAGGATTTTGTTTTAATAAGCACAACCGTAGCGGGACACTGCAAATGAATTGTTCGAACGGCTATAATTAGAAGGGGTGCTGTGAACATCATTCCTAAATGTTACATGGTTTATTTCAGGTCTTGCATCTTTAAGGATCCCAAAGCACCTCGAACCGTCTGCGTTTGTCAGCGCTAAAGGCAAGGACAAGAGCACAGCAAAACGTGCAGAGCAAAGGAGAAATGCTTGCCATCCTCTGGAGCAAAACACAGGGTGTTTAATCTCACAGAGAGCGGATATTGGCATAGTCTTGGATAAATAGCTTTTGAAACACCCAAGTAACTTAAAAAATGGAATTTAGTTGACTGAGCGCAATGTAAGCTTGGAGAGAGGTCGGAAGCCTCAACCTTTGCAAAGTCTGCTTGCTGTCTGGGAGCGTCTTTTGTGGACAAAGAAAAATGTGTTTTCACAGTGGGCAGAGCTGGGGGGACGTGGACCAGCTCTGATCCAAACACAAGGTGGGAACATCCGAGCAGCTCCAAGCATGAGCCAAGAAACTCAGCCTTTTCTGCGTTCATTGGCTTGGGATCAGTGTGTGCAGAGGGGCTTTTGGACTGGAGCTGTCTGTGTCCCACTGCTCCATCTGGAAGGGGTCAGTGTGTCTGCAGGAGCACTCTGGTGACCCCCAAATCACTGTCATGGCAAATAACTGAGCCCCTGCTGCCTGGCAGAAGGATGAGGGCGAGGACCCAACTGGTTTGGGTTAGCAACTCGGTTGTAAGAAGCATTTCCTGACTGTTATTGAGCTCCAGATTTATTAATTGATGTTTTATCACGTTTAGGAGAGCTCTGCTTGATACTGACGTTGTCCAGCAGTTCTCCTGATAAAGCCCAGCTGAAATCTCCTGAGCTCCAGCTGTACAGAACAAACTGCCTTCAGTCAGGGTACATCAGGTGGCACAGTGGGAGCAGGAGATGCTAAATCTGGGAGGAAGCAGAGTCTGGGGCTCTCTCTCTGCAATGGAAACCAAATTCCTGAAGTTTTGGTAGCTCACAGTTGCCTGCAAATCACCTTCCCACACAGCACAGCCATATCTGGAGTTTAACAATCCATTTTGGGCTATTGGCTTCGCTGGCTCCAGGAACAGGGCCCTGCTCAGTGAATTTGAGGGATTCAACCCTGCTCACAATCCCCGTGGATGAAAATGTGATGTGACACAATGCAACTTGCTGTTTCATCATCTGGCTGAAAGCAGCCCAACACACAAAGAAACCAAGTCTAGCAAATTTTGCATTAAAATATATGCATTATGTAAAGAAGCATTGCTGTGTTTTACTTGAATTTAGAATATCCACTGGACAAAGATGATTAAAGCCCACTACTGCCATTAGTGAGTCATGCACGGAGGAGTATCACAAACTTTCATATCTGGATACCTTTGAAAGCTCAGCCTAAATAGTCACAAGATCTTCCAGCATCGAGAGTTCGTTATTTCATTTGCTTGCAGGCAGTTGAATGCTGGGGGCTGAACTCTAAAAATCCCCAACAGCATGACAATCCTTCCAACAAAATCATCCGGAGCCCTGCTATCAGCTGTCACTGATAGCCAGCGAGCTGTGAGATAGGTGTGCACAGTCCGATAGGTATTTGCAATAAGTTATAGTTTAGATTTGATTACATTTAGCCAATGTTCCTCTGGCCAGATCCTATTTCAAGTCATAATTGTGACATGCCACGGCTCCTTTTAAATGCCTTGCAGCACCAAGAGATAAACTGTGCCTCTGGGACGCAAGGAAGACAATAACAACCCCAGCATTATTGAATGTTATATATTTGGACAGGAGAAAATATCCAGTCATCCATATTCCACACAAAACTGCATCATTTAAAAAGTATAAATGGGAGACAACTGATCTGAAACCCTGGTAGAGAATTGGCAGTGACTTTAAAATGGTTATTAGCTTAATCTGAAAAAAAACCCCCCCAATCCTGGCAGCTAAACAAGGGTGCTAATTCCTGCCTGAGCTGGGTCCCTCTCCCACTCGAGCAGGGGATGTTCAGTGTTCTGAATATCTCAGAAACATTTGGCATTATCAAGCTAACAGGACTGGCTAAGTGAGAAACATTCAAAGGGCACAACGAAGTGGCACAATTCCAAAACAGCAATTAAAAGGCGGAACGCTTGAAAAAGAACAATAAAAGAGGTTAATTTGTATCAAGGCTTGGCAATTGGTACAGGAAATACTGTAATTCCATAACGTGCTCTTCCTTCACCCATCTCTTCATACCATGACTGTGTGTTTATAATTCATCATTCCTTCATGGATTACATTTGACAAGAAATGACTCAATTCTATTGAAGAAGAACTTGCAGGGTTATTTGTTAAGTAGGCAGGAGCCTGGATAAATCCTGGGAAACAAGTAAAACAGGCAGAGAAAAAGAGAGCCCAGACCATACCTTTGGACAAGTGATTACACATTTTTATTGGCAGGAGGGCACAGAGATGGTCAAGAGTTAAGAAGAGAAATAAAAAATCTTAAATTTCTACCTAGGGCAGTATCTACTAATTTCCTAGAGAAGGACTCAGGCACTGTCATCAAAGAGCAAATTTCAAAGGTATCTCTTTAGCAGAAGGAAGGTTGCAACATTTTGGCAAGGGAGGAGAAAAGAGGAAGAGAACAAAGATGTTGAGATGACAGGATGCCACGGGAAGGAGGAGAAAGAGGGGTTGGACTCTGTGCCAGCCTAAAGCAAGAGCTGCTTCCACTGCATTTGACTCCTGGCATGCAACAACTGGCAAAAATGCCCCCAGATCTGAAGGGAAATCTTGCTAAGTCTGTCTAGGCTGGGCTATCCATCCTGCAGGCAGCTTGCCCGGAGGCTTGCTATTTTGAGACGGTAGAGAGGCCACTTGTCATTAATATTATGATAAATCTCAATATAGAGAAAGCCTCCAATGTTGCTGTGGTCCCCAGCACCTCGGTGTGCTCCTCAAAAGAGTCACAACCACACTGGAAGTAAAAATACAAGTTGAAGCCCTGGAAAGAGCCACCTTCCACGTTAAAATGTTGAAGATAAAATAAACTGATGCACTTTGGGAGTGGAGACAAATAACTAAGGGGAAGAACTACCTAGGAGTAGGAGACTAGGACAAAATATATTGCAGTTTAACTGATCAAAACACACTGAAAAAGTGAGAAGCTTCAGCACAAGGCAGAAAAACCCCACGAAGTCCTGCCCAGCACTGGTGCTGTCTGCAGCAAACACCCTTTTGTTCTGAAGTCATGAATGTGTATCAGCCTCTCAGACATATGGGCAGTTGTGCATTTATCCTGTTTATTTTACTACTCCTGTGCATCCTGCCTTGCCATCTGTCGGGAAGAATTTGGATGCTGAACCATAAGTCTGAGACATAATAAATACCAGTAAACAGAAATGTAAAATGAAGATAAGCACCAAGTAATGTCTGGAAGCAGGACCAGTTTTTCAGTTTGATAGTTTGATTTATTTCCTGAGATGAGTCTTGGCTCAGAAAAGAAGGACCAGCAGGAAAAGGTCCAATAGAAGGGACAAAGCTACGATCCCTTCTCTTATATTGGCTTCATATTGGCATAATTCCACCTCCTTCCTAGAAAGCAGTTAACTTTACGTAGGTGGAGAATCAGACTTAATCCTGTCCCTCAAGGAAGACATGCTTAAACACCAAATATTGCATGTATAAAACATAAGTTGCAAGCAAAACGCTTCAAACCCAGTTAAAGCCGTGTTCCTGCATCCTCCCCGAGCTGGGCAGCCCTCTCGCCGTGTCCCAGTTTCTCCACATCTTCGTTTCCATTTTATTATTAGAGTGAGAGGGAAGTGGGTGGAAAGGAAGCACAGTTATCCCTCCTAGTCAGGGGCAGGAAGATAAAGCAACCAGCCCCAGATCAAGCAGGAAACCTACCAAAATCCAGAGTCACATACTCATCATCATCATCATCATCCTCCTCCTCCTTCCTCTCCATTTTCAGTCTGGGGATACAGAAATTCTACAGAAATTGCTGGTTTTTTAACACATAAACCACAGAGACACCAACTAAATATCTGGGAGCTGAGAGGTGTTAATAACAGACCTAAGTACTCCTATATCCTCAAAGGAATTAGAGATGAGATAAAAGCACTTGCTTCCCTTCCTAATATTTGTTCTTTTTTTGTTCTATTTCTGGAAAAATACACAAGATTACAGATGGAGAGCTCAGGTACAGTCCCCTTCTCCCAGAGTTTTTACGAGGTGTTTTGTGCCTGGCAAGACTCACAGAAGCTACAGGTGGGACAGCACAACCCGAGCAGAGGTGACACAGTGTGACCCAGCAAGCGGGGCAGGGCGTACTGGAGGAAAATCACGGTGTTGAAATTTCACAGGAGCAAAAAAAAACCACATTGTGGCATTGACTTGCTTTACCAGTTTTCACTGGCGAGGGTCAGTAGAGCTGCCAGAAGGCAGGGCAAGCCCTGCAGTACCTAAAACAGCAATAAAAGCCCACGGCAGAAGGTCAGTTAAAGGTAACAGCTGCTGGACAGAGCCCAGAGACTGCATCACATCATTGCAAAGGTCCCCACAAACCCCAAAATGAGTTACCATGGCTCTGACAGACCCCACCACAAATGCCATCTGTCAAGTCCTCAGAACACGCAGCCTAACTATACACAGAATAAAACAGTAACTGCAGCACAACGCAGCCACGAGGATCCTGTTTGTACAACCCAACCCCTCCTCGACCCTTCACAAAACATTTCTAAACCTCCCCAGAACAATCCTGAAACAGAGGTGGGAACAATACTCTCCACATTGCATCCTGCACAGGAGAAAGAGCTTTACAGCTGGATTACAAACGTGCTTTCATTGGCTTGCAGCCTTCGGGGAGCATTGCTAATGCACACAGAGCCTTTGGGTTCTAAGTTTTGCAGTGGGATCTCTGACCCGCTGAGAGCTGCAGAGGAAAAACCAAAACCTTGGTGTAGCCTGATAGCTCCCTACTGGCTATAGAGTAGATCGAGTTCAAGAAAGCAAATTAATTCATTAAAGTGACATATATTCAGTCAATTAGCTTCAGATCCCTATTTCATAGAGCAGGGAAGAATGGATGTTTTGTGACATCAATCAGATCGTTTGAGAGCCTCTGTACAAATGTTCAAAGAGGTGCATTGAGGAGACACATGCTTTTTTTTTTCATTTGAGAATAGATAATACCTTAACCCATCTTCTGCTGACAGGTCCTCCAGCACCAAATTTCTCAGTATTTTTAAGCATTCTATACTATGGACGATATTTCAAAGGGACTGAACTCTGTGTCCACAAAGGCAGCTCCAAATTCAGAAACTCTAATAAATGGAATGCTGAAAAAAACCCAAAAAACCAACAAAAACCTAAAAAGGCTGTTAAAAAATCACTCCATCAGTTGCCAGCAAAAGTTCTCTGCTTCAGCCAGGGTTCCAAAGTGACACTGGAATGCTATGAATTACTCTTAAAAACAGTGACTAAAGCACATGGCCTTTCTCAGGAGCGTGTTTTACCAAGGAAACGGAGATGGTACGAGCAGGATGTATGGAATGAAAGAGTGTGGTGTGCATCTCAGCAGAGTCCTTCACCGATGGGTTTATGGAAGATTCAGGGCTGAAGGTTCCCTCTTCAGGAGTGCAATAATACATAAATATCATCCTAGAAATGGGCTACAGCATCACAAAACAAGTTTTTCAGAGCAGAGACACCCATTCGTGTATTCTCCATTTGCAACCACTTTTCTTTCACAGTGTGAGCACAGGCTCATGAGCCTCCCTCTTAAAGTGCCTGTGGACACAACCTCCAGGACAGGTCACGTCTGATCTTAGAGCATTTAACATTTGCTCTGCACCAAACAACACTTTGGCCACAGCACTGAATAAAAAGCCTGCGTTGTATTCAGCTTATTACAAACACTGGTGGTGCTGGAGCTTCATAGCTGTGCTTGGAGAATATTAAGGAATATTCATTCTTTTCGGATGAGCCGTGAATTTGCAGTATTGATGGATAGCAGCCTGCCTTTATTTGCTTGCCTCAAACATTGGTATAAGCATTTTTATTTTGTTTTCAGGGGTATCCATGGAAGCAGCGCGTGCGGGTGCCGCAGCTCCCGTGTTTGTGCACATTCATCCGAGCTGGAAGACTCGCAAATAATTGTGCAAATGTGCATTTGTGCAAGTTTTCAAAATCATAAATTATTTGCTCGATCCTTCCTCCCCATTATAAAAGTTCCAGCCACGCAGCCAGGAAAGGACACGTGGGCCCACGTGAATTAAACAGCCAATTGCACCCCTTGAAAAGTAAATGGCAAACAGGGAATACCAAAAGCAGTAGACACAATGCGTTCAAAGAGATTCATGTGCTGAAGTGTTCAATAAAATACTCTTTGAATAAATTTAAATTACAAGTACATTACTTGATTCCCTATCTTGATGTCACAGAGCCTGCAGAGCGCTCTATTGTGAGCTGTCCTATTAACTTCAGCACGATTGTTCACCAAGATAAGCCATTTTCAGTGGATAAAGCTGTGTTTTTAGCATTGTTTTTTCCTAGGCAAATGTTTTAATCAGATCCTCCTCGTGAGTAAGGCTGTGCGAGGCTTAGGAAGCTGTGCTGCACATTTCCCACAGGAACAGGGACTGCTGGGAAATCAGAGGGGTTTCATCTCCCTTCCTCGGGTCAGGTTGACACAGAATGGTTTTTCACAGGACTCAGCATCTGCTGTGCACCAGGGACCCAGAGCTGGTGACAGGCACCAGAGCTCCGGTGTGGGCACGGGACGGAGCAGCAGCCCCTGAAATGGGCTGGTCTGCTCTTCTTGGCAATCTCTGGGCTGGGGGGCAGGTTTCGGGTTCATTGGCTGCACGGGGGCTCCGTCAGAAATTCCCTGCTCTGGTGACATTTTAACTTCAGCTGCCAAGGCTGCAGCTGCTGTGGTTGTCTTGGGCCCAGAAAACCAAAGCCCGGCTTTGCCAGGGAGCCCTGGGCCACCTCCAGACGCTCAGCCACCTCTGTTCTGCCCATCCACACCAGGAATTATTTCACTTTCCGACCAAAGGCAATTACCTTGGATAAAACTTTTAAAAATCCAGGCAGAAACGGCGCAGGTATTTAAAATCCACTCAATGAACCTCCTACCTCCACCTTTGACAAACATGCTAAAAGAACAAAATTGGGATTAGACAGGCAAGAGTTTGAGTGATGTATCATTAACGCTGCTCCTTGAGTGACTAAGCTCCATAGTAGTATCAGCTACTAGCACTGAAACATGATTTCATCCCTGCAGCTCCAAACAAAGATAACATGCTTGATCCCTAAGCTGCATCGCTCCAATTACGATGCAAATTTGTTGTAAAATATTGTTTCAAACAAAACCAGGAACACATTGAGAAGCACCTGATAATTGAATTATAAGGTTATAGTTTTACATCCCATTTCAGCAATTTAGTTCGAAACCTTGGAACGGGGTGCTCAAAGAAAAGGTGCTCAAAATCCAGCATTCAGGTTGTTTCATTGAGAGAGTTGAGAAACATTTTACTGGGAAATTTCAATTGACCTGAAATTTGCTCAGCAAAATTCTTTATGTATGTCAAAAGCAATTTCAGAGGCTGTTTAAGGCATTTTCAGCTCCTACACATTTGTGTCTCAGATTTCTTTTTGACATAAGAGTGAAATGGCAATAAAGATCATTAAAATAAATTAAGGAGGTTTTTACAATTATTTCTCCAAAACAGCAGAAATTTTCTAAAAGTAGATTTGAAGTCAGATCATTTAATCACATATAAAAATCCATAACTGAAGTTATTTTCCTACCATGTATCTCCTCAGAATTGCAATATTTCCTTTAGATTACTAAAAGACTCAGCCACTTCAAACGAGAGAGGCTCTGAAATGGTCAAGGGAGTGTTGTTCTAAATCAGCTTCTAGAAATCGTTTTATTATTTCATAAAACAAAGGAATGGTTCCATGTTGAAATCCAAGTCCCATGGCATGGTTTAAAACATGAATAATTTACTGTATCTATAGATTTTATCTTACAAAACAGAACATACTGAAAAAGAAGGAGAGAATGTAGTCTCTGCTCCTCAGCTCTGTGAACAGATGACAGCTTTCTCAAATTGGGCATTCTTAGCACATATTTGACAACTTCAAAAATTGTAACTTTATAATTTGATTATGAGCATTTGAATTTTGAGCAGAGCAGCTCCCTTGCTGTCGGATTGATGCATCCCATGAAACGCCTTTTTATTCCCCAAAGTGATGGGGGTTTGAGCTCCCCTTGCACACAGCTCCCGAGTGCAACTGCTCAGCAAACGCCCTGGAGAGTGCCAGGAGGGAACCAGCGCTGCCCAGGGGTGCAGCCAGGCCAGGAGGGCACCAGCGCTGCCCAGGGGTGCAGTCAGACTGGAGCTCGGCCTTCCTGGGAGCTGCTTCAACACCGCCCGCTGCCCACAGCTCCCCTGAGTGCTGCTCTCCTAAATAAAGTCCTGACCAGCTGAAACCAAGCCAGAAATCCCACCAGCTCCAGCCAAAGCTGCACTTCACTTCTGTGGATGGTGGGACTGGGAGACCACACAGGAATCCTGACACTGGGAAGCTCAAGGATTTTTCCCAGAGGTCACGGGTCCAGCTTGGCTGAACAAGATCAGCAATTCCTGCAAGATGCAAACAAACTTATTTTCCATGGAAAACGGAGGCCGAAGACACTTGGAACGAGCTCAGCGAGGATCACAAGATTCAGTTCAAGTGGAGGATGCTCAGCACCTCTCAAGCAAACTCAGGAGCTCTCAGATGCGAGCCCTCATTTTCCAGGTGCCATAAAAGCCCATGCTGAGTGTTAGATTTCCTTTAAGAGTCATAAAGCCAAGCATTGCTATTACCCATAAACCTTCACATTTCAATAATTCTGTCTCTCTTCAGCATCCAAAAATATTTCCTTTTCCTACAGCTCTTCTATGTATGCCTACTATTGCTAGGCAGCAAATACGGTATTTTAAGAGAAAAATCATGTTACACTGTAGCCTTAAATCATTAGCTAAAGGAGAAGATGAGAACAGACGTGAGAATGAGGTGTTTTCTACCACGCCACAGCATTTTCTGGGGAGAAAAAAAACCCATCTGAACACAGCTGTGACTCTGAACTGGAGCTGGTCTCGTCTGGGCTGAGCAGTCTGTCATTCGGAATAAAGCACAAAGCCGGGTTTGTGAAGTTCTTGTGTGCTCAGCCGAGGTGCGGAGCAGCGCGCCCGCCCAGCGATCCTGTGGGGAGCTCCGTGCCCCCATCCCCGAGCCCAGAGCGGCTCGGCACGAGTCACAGCGCTCCTCAGCTCTCCCTTTCCCCCGCACTCGCCCTTTCCTCCAGCCCCTCGGAGGCTCTGCCGGCCGCTCACAGAGAGAATGGGCAGCAGGTGAGGGGCGTCAGAGCCACCGCGGCGCCGCTGCCAGCGCCCGTCCCTTCCCGGGGATGTGCCGCTTTCCCTCGGCCGGAGCCCCGCGCTCCCGGCTGGCAGATGTGCGTTCCCATCTGGGCTCTGCGACCCCTCTGCCAAATCCTCGCAACACCCATGTGCTTCTTTGTCCCCGCAGCTACCGCCGCGCCTTCTCCACAACTCCATTTTCAGAGCGGGAGCCACATGTTCGGCCTCTGCGGGGAGCGGGGTCCTGCTGCCCGGCTCAGCCGCTAAAACACCCATTTTTTACCGTTCCTATCCTTCAGCCTGACCCTCGGGCCGCACCGAGCCCACACTGAAGCGCCTGAGCGGCGGCAACACCCCCTCCGCCCGGGCTCCCGGTGCCTCTGTCTGCGGGCAGACTGGGAGGAACTGGAGTTCCCGCTGTCCTGCCCGAGAGCTCTGCTTGAGCTCCAGAGCTCCAAAGTGCCGGGGGGTGGGGGCAGCCCCGAAGCCCGCAGGGCTCAGGTGCGCCCCAAAGCACGCAAAGCCCCGACCCCGCCAGGAGCCCCCACAGCCCCGGAGCCCCCGCGACGGTCGCGGAGCGAGGTCGCCCCCCTGGGCAGCGCTCCCTTGGGCAGCGCTCCGCATCCCGCCGCCGGTTCCCATGGCAATGTCGGAGATGCCGGTTGCCACGGTAACGCCATCCTCCTCCTCGGCCGTGTCCGAGGCAGCGGCGCGGCTCCGGCCCCGGCCCCGGCGGGGCTCAGCCCGGCGGCTCCGGCTCCAGCTCCTGCCGGGCTCTGCCCGGGCGCTGCCCGGTGGCTCCGGGAGCGCAGCC
>VXBU01006347.1:652827-667207 GCA_013400315.1 Bombycilla garrulus
TTTTTGACAAAAGTGCCTGCTTTTCTTGAAATATGTACATGTTATTACATGGAACTTAGAAATCCAAAATATGTACATCTGATCCTTCCCTGTCCTCCTCCTTTCCCTTCCACCACCATCCCCCCCCCCCATTCCCACTCAGGTCCCTTTTTTTTTTCATTATTTAAGTGAACATTTCTAACATAAATGCTTTTACCTTTTACAGGAATTTTTTACATTTTTCACAGAAAGCATTCCGGTAAGATTTCTGTTAACACAATGGTTTCTAGGTAGCAAGGAAAAAAAAAAAAAAGCACAGCTTCTCTACTGCAAGAGCTGGCAGATGTTGACTTTTCCCCCATAACAGTAATGCCTCCATAAAAAAAAAAAGTTCATTCCAGTCTTACAAGCGTTAAAATGGAAAACAAATAGAAGTGGCAAATATGGCATGGCGAAAATTGCATGTGAGGGACCAAAAATTCCAGTCGCCTCTCAGAGGGGACATTGCAGGGGTAATGAGAAGATGCAGAAGCTTTTCAATCTCCCGAATCAGTCCCTGCTGGAACGTGGCGAGGCAGACAGACCAAACGGGGCAGCCGGGGCGGGCGGGATTATTTAATGAGCATTGGCTGCTGCCAGACACCCACGGGCACCCCGGACTGCAGCCTCGCCCGGGAAAGTGCCAGAAGCCATCCCCATTTCTATGAAGCGATGATGTGCCGGGGTTTGCGGCTTGTTTAGCCGGAGTGGGATGTTTTATTTACAGCTCCGTGCAGCCTCCTGGAGCGGGGAGGGTGAGAGGGATCCCCGGGCAGAGCTCAGCTGCAAATCCCGCACGGACCTCGGGCTTTGGTGATGGGCAGAGCGAGGGCTGCGACACCATCCTCACAAAAAGAGATCTCAAATGTGGGGAAAGCACAGGGCTGGGGATGGTTTTAGTGCTCTGCACCCTGGGGCCAGGCGGGACAGGGTCTGTCTCACGGTGTGGGGACAGGGTCTGTCACACGCTGTGGGGACAGGGGCTGTCACACGGTGCGGGGACAGGCTGGTGAGGGGATCAGAGGGGCCGAGTGCTGAACTTGTGAGCAAGGCCAGCTCGGTGGCTGTGTGGAAACCTGCCTGAGAAAAAGAGCCCAGCCAGGCCCAGGCTGCACACACTCTTCTCTCCTGCCTTCCCTGGGCTTGCAGCCTGCCGGGCGCCTTTTTGTTCCCCCCCAGCTTTTGAAGCACGGCCAGCACCTGTCCTCACAATCCCAACCCAGGGCTGAAGACAAAATGAGGCTGGAGAGGAAAGAAAGGTCAAATGGATTCTACTCTATTGCTAAAAGCTTGGAGTAATTTGCACTGTTATAATTCCAGCAGTTGAGATAGCCAGAAAAATACATTTAATATTTCTTTTTTCCCCTGCTTTTTTTTTCCCCCAAGACATTTTTTCCTCAGTTGGGGAGAGCGCTAACAATGACTTCAATAGCAGAACCAAGTTTAAAGCCCAGATCTTTCCAATTCTGCTTATTCCTTTAAGCTATTCCAATCCCCTTTATGTTCTTTCTGCATACACACATCAGTCTTCTTCAAAGCCTTAACCATCTCTGACACACCTGACCTTTCCATCCAAGCGCAATGGTTGGATGCAAAGAAAAACCCTTTACCTACAGCAAGTAACTCTTTGTTTTGCCAGTCCCACGCCTGGAAATTTTGCTGCTGCAGGAAGTAAAACGGTGAGCAGCCTTCCCTTGGCTTTTGAAAAATGGAACTGTCATCTCTTCGAGAGAAATAACAGCTTGTCTTTATTTTGTCAGACATGACTGTTAGTTATTAGAGTTGTCTTAAGAACATGCTACAAGTAGAATTAGGACAGTATTGTCACAGAAATGTCAAGAGTTCAGAAATTAATTTGACAAGATCTGGGAGATCTCAGATATCTAATTAAACTTCCTGTGACAGTTATGTTGTGTAAATACTGGAAACCTCTTAGAAGAAAGGATCAGGTAAAACTAGTTCCATATTCAATTAATAGATGTTAGACCCATTCAACAGCTGTTACTCTGATTAAACCCATTCAGTTCATGCCAATAAACATAATTTCATCTATTCAGACACACAAGGTTCATCCATTTTTAACAAAAATATCCAATAAATCTATTGCATTAGGTAACACTATGTTATATTTTATACTATATATATATGCTGTATTTTTTGCTAGAGTTTTTATAAACACCCTTCTGCTCCACTCAGTGAATGACAGCATACATTGCCTTATGATAAGAGCATATGCAGTTCTGGTTTTGAAGGTTTTAGAATAATTTCTGTAGGAAAAACATATTCCATAGATGAAGGGAGTTTAGGCTAAGAGGAATTATGGCTGATAGATTCTGACCTCAACAGACTATAATGCAGGCTGGATTTGCACTCAGTAATACTTGCATCAAGCCCATATCTCATAGCTGTGTTAAATCATATCAATTCATCATTTAAAGAAGCCACTACATCCATTAGTAAATTGTTTTAATAGTTAATTATTAGCAGAATGAAAAGGATGTGACTATCCCCAGCCTGAGTCTCCAGAGGCTCTCAACACGTGGATCACGCTACTGCCGCAAGTCCTATCCAAAGCCAGCAGTTTAATGAGCAAGAGAAATGCTCCTGAAACTAAAGGTGTTGGACCAAAGCTGGGCACTGGAGCCACCAGTCTGGGCTTAGAGCATAAACGGGGCTCAGACTCAAACACAGAACCGGCCCAAGCCCCTGTCCCTTCCCTCGTGCGGCCCAGCGCCGCTCTGAGGGCTGAGCAAGGGGACGCTGCACCCCCAGGGAGGCTGGGCACCCCCGGGATGGTGCCAGCCGGGATGAGGCTGCTAAGCAGGTTCAGCAATAGCCAAAAATCCGGGGGGCGACACCTGCTGCACAGGATCTGTAGCTGGGGAGGCCATGGATAACCCCGGCCGGGAGGGGCAGGATCTGCAGCTGGGGAGGCCATGGATAACCCCGGCCGGGAGGGGCAGGATCTGTAGCTGGGGAGGCCATGGATAACCCCGGCCGGGAGGGGCAGGATCTGCAGCTGAGGAAGCGATGGATAACCCCGGCTGGGAGGGGCAGGATCTGCAGCTGGGGAGGCCATGGATAACCCCGCTGCCGCGGTGGCCGCTGCTGCCATCAGCACCGCCAGGGGAGTGGAAAGTCACCAAGGCAGCTCCTCGCTGCCAGCCAGACCTGCAGAGTCATCCTCAGGCCAGGCACATGGGCTCGTGAGGAGCAACACTCAGACGCCGTTCAGTGCACACTGCTTTTGTTTGACACAGAGCAATATCATAAACCGGTTTCTTCCATTATTTGCTGCAATTTCTCTCACTGATCACTCTTCTCCTTAGCACTGGGACTGGCTAGGAAGGAAGCCTGTAAAGCTTTTGAAAGAAATTCCAATCATTTAAATCAATTCCCTTCCCGAAGTGCTTTCGGATGCAAAGACATGAAAATTACACGTTGAATTTCAAGTTCATTCTGTTGATAGCTGAACAGTGGTTATTTTTCAACTGGCGTTTTCTCTCTGCACCCTCAGCTGCTCCCATCTCTGTTCTGGTAGAGCTTCACGTTCACATTGCTTGACCAAACACATCAGAAAGCAGCTACCTCTGCTGGTCCTTTGGGGCCAGCAGTCACCTCTGCTTAGGTGGCCAGAGGGGAAATGTGCATCTCTGCAGCAGCACTCCCAGCGGAGCAGCACAATGCCACAGCCCTCATCACCAGACAGACACAGCGAACCTCACCCTGCGCTCTCACCGAGGGGACACGATCAGCCTGAGGAGCTGAGAAAGAGGAAGGGGCAGCCAGTAAAAGGATCTGAGATTAAGAAGGAAAGAAATCTTGGAAAGAAGGAAGACAATTTCTTTTTCTTTTAAAGTTTAGAGTGAAGGGTTCTTTTCTAAAGGTTTTTCCAACGATTAAGAAAGGAAAGCCCAAACCCCCCACCAGCATGATTTGTTCTGGAGGCAGGATAGGACAACATCAAATCCCATAAGCAATTTGCAGAGCTCTCTTACCAAGCACAGCCTGGCAATCTTAACTCTCCGCCTCACTTAAAACAGCATCTCTGTTCCTGGATAACCCCCAAACCCACAGCGAGTAATGAATAAGAAAACAACGGGTTGTTGTTTTCCTTCTCGTTCCCAACACTCACTCTGCATTAGGCTCCATCATTTCACAGCTCGCTCGATGTAACACGATGTGGCAGAACGTGCCCTGATCCACAAGTGAACCCTGATGCAATGCAGAACAGATGCCTTGGACTCAAACTGCTCCTTCCTTGCCTTTCCTACCTTTGATCCACATTTTCTGCCTGTGACAGGCTGTTAAATAAATATCAGTGACAAGGCTTGGTATGCATTTGTTTTTTGCAGCTTGTTTTCTTTCTGTTCAGCTCTCCAAGCTGAGCATCTTGTTGACAAATATCCACACTCCATTACCAATTAATGACTTTAGCCTGGTGTCCTCTACTCTCCTGACTCCCCAGTGCCAGTTCTACACATTAGCCTGGGTAACATTCAAAGATAATTGTGTTTTGTTTATTTGTTTTGGGAAGTAACAGCAATCAGACAGGCAAATCCCAGTCCTTGCCAGAGCTGCAATTCTGTTTTCAATGTGGCCTGCTCCGAGGAGAGCTGGGGAAGCACACGTGGCATTTGCTCAAGGTGAAACTTCACTTCTTTTCTTTCACTCTTCATTTTATTCTTCTTCCAAGGAAAGGACATTTTTTTCTCAGCACTGAGAGCTTTCTGCAGGCTTTGCACATCTAAGGCCAGGTTTTCTGCAGCCTCTGTTTAGTCACTTTTTAAAGCCCACCCTTGTTGCATACTGCAGTTAATTGAAAATGAGAGGTCATTCAGGAATACACAGAACAGGCTGACGTGGAAGGGACCTACAAGGATCAGTGAGCCCAGCTCCTTGCCCTGCACAGGACCCTCTCAAGAGCCACGCTGTGACCTGAGAGCGTTGTCCAAGCTGTCCTTGAGCGCTGCCAGGCCTGGTGCTGTGAGCACCCAACACCATCTGCTCAGGATCCCATCTTTGTGCACAGGGATCTATTTCAATGCTTGAAGAAACATCCCATGGATATTTTCAAGCGGCCATCGACTTTGGGTACCTCCATTTCCAACACAGTTGAAGTAACGTAATTTTTGAGAATTGGGTACTTGGGACGTTTGCAATCAGAAAACCCAGAAATCCAACCCCCTCGGGAATCCGTGTAAATGAGGTCCCTGCAAGTCCTCTGTGGAAGAAAACCCATTTGATGAACACGAAGTGCAGGCAGAGGTGGTACGGCCTGAGCTAAATTCAGTCTCCTTTTTGTGCTTGCAGAGATGAAAAGTCTTGCTGAGCAGCAGTGGCCGTGCTGCACATTAACCGAGGAGACACGGACACAGTTGGCGGAACACATTAGCATCTTCTGCTCTGATAATTAGTTTAGTGAAAAATTATTGCATTATCTGTTTGGTTTCATTAGGGACCAATTGCATTCTCAAAAAGAACGGCTCACATTAGGTGCTTTTAATAAGACAATAAGCCCTATAGTGTTTCCAAACAAGATTTAAAGCCCATTCAGCATGTGAGTAATTAGCACAAGGCAGGTTGGAGGCCAAATGCATTATTTAGTAATGGAATTAAATTTCCTTAGAAAGAAAGAAGCCCATTAAAATCCACAGAAATGCAGAAGAGTCAAGGCACTGTGTTTAAAATATACTGCAACAGAACCCTTAACTTCACAGTAGGATGTGGCTCAGATTTTAGCAAAGAGGCACCCAGTCTTGCAGGGCAACAATGGAGATTTTACTCCAGCTATGTAGGGAGAACAAATCCTACAGAGCCATATTGCACAGCAGGTGTTCTTCTTGCAGATGGGTTGAAATCAATTATCAGCACTGACTGCTGTGCCATTGGATAAGAAGGCTGAGATCCTCTGAATTACCCTCATTTTCATCCCCAAGAGTCACCAGAGACAGTTTTCCCAGCACAGAAAGTTCTGCCCTTACAGGAGCAAACTTTTTACCCAGGAACATGATGCATTTCCTACATGCTGTATTTTAATTTTTGTGTGGCATAAGCAAATATAATTATCAGTACAAAGGATTCAGAAAAAAAACCTAAAAAACCAACTATGCTTAGCAACCTCCAGCAAAAACTAGCAGAATGCACTTGACAAAACTTGCGCTCTGTAATGAAATTCCTATGAAGGCATTCTGTGCTTAAAAAACTAGGACAAATTATGCTGTAAGGAGTAGAATATGTAAACGTGGCAAGGAGCTGCATTTTATATTCTGGCTGCAGAGGGGTTACACGCAGCTGACAGCAGCGTGAATGAGACCAGGGCACGACCCACGTCCACCAGCAGAGAGACAGTGCTGATTTCTGTAGGGGAACACAGAAACATAACCAGTCCATGTGCAGGGGTTCTGAGAAAGATGGAGTGTTTGCATCTCTGCCATAAGTACATGCAGACCCTCTCTGTTATGGCAGCCTGAGAAATAACAACAATTTTGGAGCCAAACTGCCAGCTCAAACACACGAGTGACTTTTGCCAGCTCATCCTTGTGGTAATTCTGCAAACCCAGTGATGCACGTACCATGTACCAGGACCACGATAATTTCCATAATACTCAGCCAGGAGTGACAACTGGAGAACAAAAAGAGAGGAGAAGCAGGAAATATGGCAGCTCACTTGTCCCTGGGGCTGGTGGCCCTGGGAAAAGGAAAGGATGGCTTCTGATCTCTGCTGCAAGAACATGAGGATTCCAAGAGTTCCAGGGGACCCACAGGTTTTCCTCCTTCCCACCCCTCAGCTCTGGGGCTTTCCTATAAATGTGCCTCTCCAGGTACCTTCAAGGCTCAAGTTCTCCCTGCAAATCTGCAGCAGAGCTGGGAGCTGGAAGAGGTGCCTGGCTCTCCCCATCAGGGCTTACAGATAAGCACTCGCTGCAGAGTGATTTATGTTCCCAGGATTTGGATGTAATCCTGCCTCCCTGGGGTAGCTGTTTACTTTCAGAGCCAATTTCCCTGATGGAGCAGGAATATCCACGTTTTGCTTTTCTTCCTTTTTTTCTTTCCATCTCTGCTCAGAGAGTGGGGAAGGGATGGGGAGTTCAGCACACAGGGGCTGTGCTCACCCAGCCACACACCCTGATCCTGGAGGGGCTCTTGTTGCCTTCACAAAACAGGCACAAAGTGCAGAACATCTCTGGCTTGATACATAATTCAATATATTGAATTATGTCAATTATATTCAATCAATTTTCCCCAAGCAGCTCATGCTGTTGACATCATGTTCTGCAGTTTGAAGTCAACCCTATTTACTTCTCATTCAGGGAATGGAGAGCCCAGTGCTGGCTGGGACACCCTCAGCAGAGCCTGACAGATCTCACCCCTGGGCAGGGCTGCAGGAAAGGACTCGGTGCACATTTCCAGCCTCCTCTGAACCAGCCTTCGTGTTCACAGCAAAACACAGACACAGAGATCTCTCTGCAAGGCCTGAATAAAGCTTAAGCACAAAACAGCCTGACAGTCCTGAAAAGCCAGGGATCTAAGGAAAATGGGTTTGTAGGTGATGCAAAGCTCTCACGGATTCACTCTGAAGCTGCTGAGCCTCTTAACATCTTCAAAACCTCTTTTTTCCTCTGGGGTCATAAAGGAAGGTACATCTCCTGGAAGTCAGCTTTGAGAGGTTTGAGACTCCAGGAAAGTCATGACATTAGCAAAAGTTCTGACACAGCTGCTTGTAAAAGCTGGAGATTGAGCTCTCTGTTGTCATTCATCCTCCTTTGAGGCTCTTGCCCTCATTTCTGAGCTGGCCACTGCAGCGGGGAGCCATCCTGCCAGTGATGTTGGACTCCACAGGCAGATTTTGTGCTCCTTTTCTTTCCACACTGACCCTTCAGGCACGTTCTCCAAAGGCAGCATCATCTCAGGGGCCTCCTGTTAGCAGTGTCAGCCTGGCACAGCCGGACCGGGCAAGCACAGTGAGGCTGGCGTGGGAAGGCAAAATCACATCTTCCAGCCAAGCCCCACTCCCTGCTGGCCCCAGGAACAGCTCACAGACCTGCCCAGGCTGGGGGGAAAACCCCAAACTTTGGACTGCAGGTCATTAAGGCCATGAAAACATTTCACTGCCTGAGGAGTCAGTCTGGGTTTTTCCAGCATCTAGCCTATTTATTGAGGGCCTTGGAAATTTGGCCAAAAGTGAGTGCATGGCCTGAAAAGCAGTTTTACATCAACAACTCACCCACTAAGAGCCCTTGTCCCAGCACTTATTGAGAGTTCAGCCATTGTGTAGCTAATGATTGTCACACCCCAAAGCCCAACCAGAATCCTTGGCTCGGGAGAAAATGAGACATTTTAATCACCAGTGTTACTAAAACAGAGACCTGTGAAGGATTACTTGCATATTATGGCAAACTTCAATTGAAATGGGCCATTACTTGCCTCATTAATATTTCAAGTGTGTTCGAATGCTCTATGGCAAAAATATATGACTTGGAAACAAATCCAGGTGGAAGGAAAAAAGCCCCACAAAACAAATTTCATTAAATAATGAACATGCATTACCCAAAGCCATCCTGAGATTCAGCCCACAGACAAAAAAATCCTGGTGCTCTACTTATAAATAAGGCAAAATTATCTATTCATTTAGGAAAAAGTAATCATGCTCAGTTAGACACACCAGACAAGCATATGAAAAGAAAAATGTCTTTGAAGCTGCTCCTGACAGAAGCCTTGACAGCTGGGGAAGAAAACTCTGCAATCCACTTTTTTTTTATTATTTTTAAAGTATACATTAGGAAGTCCATTAAAGAAGGGGCATGAATTGATAATTTTTTGTTGTGTAACAGTTTTGAATCTTTAAGAGAACATTAATACAATACAGCTCTTTTTGCCAGCACCCCTCCAACTCATTTGAAAACAATTCCTTATAAAATAGATTTTAGCAGGGAATGGAGCAGAAGACACACCCCTGCTGCTGTCCTGCTTGTCCCTAGATAGAGCATGGCCTACTCAGTTTCTAAAATTACAATATAGCACAGTTTTCTTTTGTCTTACAGTTTGGAACTACCAATAATGGTTTTAACTTGGGCAGGGGAGGTTTGTTACTCCCCTTTATTTGCTCATAGTGTCAATGAGTGCTGCTAAGATCAAGCATTGATAAAATGAGGCTTTTTGTCCAAAACCGCCACCACAGCTCTCAAAGGATCCAGCTCTACCCTAAGCTCAAGGTGGGAGATGGCAGCTGAGTCAAGCCCACCTCAAAATTAGATTTTGTCCAAGCTATGATTTTTGACCAACAGTTTAGACCTGTTCCAGAGCAGAGGGAATGGGTAACGAGCAACATTGAGCTTCAGCCTGACAATTAGGTGAAAACTGAAAAGCCTGACAGCAACATGAGCTCTGCTGCGTGCAAGGTGGATCAGGGAATTAGCAGCAGGTTTAGCCACTCAGGAGTTGACCACCTGACCACAGGATTCTCTGACTGAGAGCTGAAGGAACCCATTTGTATTTTTAATTCAAGTATTTCTCACAGGACCACAATTATTTTCTCTGGTCTGTCCCCCCCATTCTTCTCCTGCTCTGGGTGCAACATCTCTTTCTTTATTCACACATGATCCTAAGATACAGATATATAAATATACACCTATGAAGGGATAGATGGATGGATAGATGGATAATCAGCAGAGCTTTTTTCTACTTTTAAAGACAGGAACATTAGGATATGACTTTTAAAATCAACAGGCCTCACATCAACAAACCCTCCTCTGTCCCATCAGGCCCATGGCAGACTCCAGCACAGCCTGGGCTTGCAGCAGCTGAGACCACGAGATCCAGGGTTTGCTACCCCAGTGCAACCTTTCATTTTCTAGGCAAGAAGCCTCTCCTGAGACTCAAACTGCAGCCCCAGCAGGTTCTTCAGCACTGCTGGGCATAGGCAGGGGACCTCTACTGATGCCTGCAGAGGCTCCTCAGGAAATCAGGTTTAAAAATAAGATAAATTTCATCTGGGAAGCAGCAATGCCAGAGCAGAAAGGAGGATTCTTACCTGAGCCACTGCCCTCCTCCAGCCAGCGAGGCAGGTTCCTGTCCACAGGTGCCTTGGTGCTCACTGCAGAGCTTTTATAGCCCCACCTTTCCCACCTTTTTGGCACCAATTACAGGGGCCAAACCCCACAGGAGCCGGGGGACAAACCTGCTGTCCAGGGCAGGCAGCAGCTCAGGGGAACAGGATGTACCTGAGCACAGGGCTTTGAGCAAAAACCCCCAAACCAGCAGCAGAGAGAGGCAGCAGCAGAGAGAGGCAGAGTGAGGCACCTCCTGGGCCGCCTCCACCCTGCCCCTCCTGCTAATGAGGCCTTCTGCTGCAGGTGGTGCTGTGGCTGCTGCAGGTGGAGCAGCCAGCCTTGGGGAAGTGATGTCTTCTCTTTTTCTGCACTGGGAAATAAACTACTGTCCTGCACTGATGCAGACTAAAACAAACAAACAACAAACACAAACAAAGAAACAAACAAACAAATCCCAAACCAACCCAGATTTGTGCTGCCCATGTTGTTTCTTGCATGGGCCATGCCAGGATTAGTTCCATTGCTCTGTTCTCAGATGTCTCTTGGGTGCTGGCTGTATGAGCACCTCACAAAAATAAAACCCCAAACACTGAGAAAAATGTCATAAATGGAAAGCTTTCATTAAATACTGATTTCCCCTGTTCTTTCCTATGCCTGTAGCTTAACCACTAAAAGCTAACTCATAACCAAGATATTTTCACAACAGAAATTCTATTCTCAAGCTTTAGCAAGCCCAGCCTTGTTTCCCAGCTTAGCTCAGCTGTGGGGGAGCTGCTGCTTTTCCAGCAGTGCCACAGCACAGCCTGTGCCAGGCACCTGAAAAACTGAGAGCAACCGTGGGGCCGCTGCCCTGGGCTGGGGAGCGGGAGCCACCCAGAAATTCAGTGTTCTTAAACTTCTGAGTAATGTCACAGCTTCTTCTCCAGGCACTCAGAGCAAACTCGTCTGCCACCTTCTGTCCCTGAAAGGATATAACTCGCATGGAAGTGCATTTCTGTGCCCGTTTTTTCTGTGGGCAGGTTTGGTGTGTAGGGAGCAGTGAGAGCAGTTTTGGGGCTGTTTGGGGCGGTTTGATCCCTGCTGCCACGTGCCCTGTGCCGGAGCTTGGGGCGCAGCCACAGCCAGAAGCACAGGCAGCAGAACACTGGCATTTCAGGGCCAGTTTGCAAAGAGAAGGAGACAGACAAGTGACGGGTGCCAGGGCCGGGGCTCGCAGCATTTCTCCGGGTACATCTGGTGGAGGCAGGAATTCCATCCCAGAGAGAGCCCGGGCTGGCTTCGCGTTACAGCAACGAGAAACGCCAGCTGCACTCGGCCATGGGGCTGCAGACCCTCTGCCCTTGGCCACGCCGATCGGTCACGGTGTTCACTTCATGCTGCACCGGCCGAACGAGGCAGAACACGCCCGGGCTCCCAGGGACTCTGCCTTTGGAGATGGGATGAACACCCAGCCCAGCCCCGCCTGCCTCCCCAGGAACAAGGAAAACCAAAGTGGCACTTTGTCTGTCCCCACTCTTGTGACTGAAGGGAAAATGGAAAAAAAAATCCCCCAAATCAAGAACAACGAAGCTCGACAATGGTGGCAAATTGGGTTGGTTCTCTCAATGCTCCTCAATTACTCGGCACAAATGCTAATTGCAATAGTTCCTTTCTGCGGCTCAGTCAGCACAAATCTCAAAGCCCGAGATAGTTTTTCTTTTTCTGCAAGCCATCTGTCAGGCTAATTCTCTTATTGCTGAGAGTTGAGGCTTGGTTTTTTGTTTTTTTTACTTTAGCATCATGAGAAAGAGAAAATGCTGTTTCTCCCCAGCCCAGGTCCAGGATCCTCCATGGCTGCACAGAAATCAGCAGCTTTCCCCGCCTGAGATCCGTGTGCTGCAGGGGGTTTTGGTGTCAGGTGCCCTCCTGCAGAACTGCCCTGCACACCTTGAAATTGCTCTGAAGAGCACCTGAGAAAAAGACCCTCGACTGATGCTTCCTTTTCTGGGGGACTGATTTATCCTGGTACCTGTGGCCGCATCTCAAAGTGCATTTAATGATTCATTCCTTTTATTAATGTAAGCAGATATTGAGGAGGTCTTTGGTTTCCTTAGATAGGCTCTTTTAATAACAAAACCTGCTTTCATTTGTTTTCTTTTCAAAATAATAACAGATAATCTCAGGGGGATTCTTGCTCTCTGCAGATCCTTGGTTTCTAAGGAATCTTCTGAGCTCTGTACTCCTGCCACGCTCTGGTTCTCAGCAGGCCACTGTTGGATGAAGGAGGATGCATTTACCTGCCCTTGTACAGGGTGGACATTTTCTGTCCCATCACCCCTCCTTCTCCTTGCCTTTCTTCCTTCTTTCCTGGCCTTTGCCAGGTCATTTTGTGGGACTGTTTCCCCTGATTGCCCTTTATGGGCTGTCCATAATTAACCGGGAGCAACCCAGCCTGATCTTCCCAGTGCTGCAGCCTGACTGGAGCAGGGCAGCTCTTATTAGGACAGCATTTATTAAAGGCTCAGTTCTGTCCACACTGAGGCTTTCAACTCTCAGCAACAAAATCCATGTGTTCTGTGTAGCTGTATGCCTGAGGTAGCTGCAGAGGCCACACGAATCAAAGCACAGCTGGCAGGAATCACACCAAAGAGGTGTTTATCGACACATCTCTTTGCCAGAACAAAAACCTGCTCCATTATTGTATGATTAAAGCTCCTGCCCCGGAGCTGTGGACCAGAGAAGGGTAGGATATTCCCTGTGGCAGGCTCTTTCCCTTTTGGGACATCTGCTTCCATTCCACTTTCCCATGTGCAGCAGTGTAAATGTGGAGTATCCTCAACGTCTGAGCAAAGGCAGGAGTGAGACACCTTCCCCTGAAT
Source organism: Bombycilla garrulus (assembly GCA_013400315.1). Taxonomy (NCBI): domain Eukaryota; kingdom Metazoa; phylum Chordata; class Aves; order Passeriformes; family Bombycillidae; genus Bombycilla; species Bombycilla garrulus. The sequence goes on from VXBU01006347.1 coordinate 665,756, forward strand.
GTCACAGACTCAGAAATTGTGGTTCTGAAATCTGTAACCACGTGTGACAGCATGTGGCAGCAGGGTCCTGACACCCACAGCGAGGGTTTCCTGCCAGAGCCAGTGCTCAGAGCCACCAGGGAGCTGAAAATGCAGCACAAAATCAATTATCCAGCTCCAAGGTGCTCCAGGTGGGGGCAGGAGGGCTGGGAATCTGTGCTGGCTGGGGTGCCATGACCACCAGTGGGTTCTCAGGCTTTCAGGAAAGTTTTACCTGGATATTTGCTGCTCTGGCTCTGATGCTGTTTCCCAGAAAATCCCTGATTCCTCTTTTCTGCTCCCACCAACACAGGACCGGGTGCTGTCCCGCTTCCCTCCTCTTCTCCGTGCTGGTTTAAGTGGCTCCTTTGTTTCTGTGCTCCTGACTCCTTTTTCCAAGCCCACATTCTCGTTTGGCTTTGACTGCTCCGAGGTGCAAGCAATTGTTTCCCCCTTAGGAGAAAATGTCTCTTCAGGGTGTGGAGCTGGGGGACGCCAGGGTCTCTGGTTTCGCAGCTCCCTCTCCTGCTCCCGCGGCGGAACAGCAGCCGGGAAGGCTGCGAGACTCCCAGAAATTGCTTTTTGTATCTCCACTGATCCTGCAGCTGCTCCTCAGCGACCTTGGGCCCCACCTGGCATTTCTGGGAGCACAGGCTGCTGAAAGTGCAGGTGAAACTCTTTCTGGAGAGGCGATGGAGGAGGGCTGCCCTCTGCAAACGATTCTGCTCTTGCAGGAAGATTTTTGTTTGTTTTTTTCAAAAAATAAAAGTAGAGCCCTGAGTCCTCTCTGGGGTGTAAATTCACACAGGCTGACAGGAATTGACTAAAGCAAAAACATTTAAAAACAACAAGAAAACAAAAACTGAAACAAGAAAAATACTAGGGTAGACTTAGATTTTAAAAAGTATAGGTAAATGCTGCTTAAGAGCAGAGCAACTAATTGGGGCTAAATAGTGTAAAGTCACTCAGCTGGTGACAAAACTGTTGCTTTGGGACCAAAGGAAAAAAAACGAAAAACAAAACAAAAAACCCCCAAACAAACAAACAAAACCCCACAAACAAACAAACAAAAAAGGGGAAAAAAAGAAAAAAAAGAAAAAAAAAGAAAAACAAAAGAAAAAAGGGGGAGAAATATATACCGTAATGATTCTAATAAAGCACACTAAATTTGGCTGCTGTATTTATCCTATTAGCTGCGCACTTTAAAAAAAAATTTTCCAGCCACAGTAATTATCCTAATAAAGCGCACTTCAAATATTGATATCGTAATTATCCTAATAGAGGCGCACTAAAATTTCGTCTACCATATTTTTCCTAATAGATGCGTGCTCCAAATTTGACTACTGTGTTTCTCCTAATAGAGGCGCATCCCAGATTTGGCTACCGTAGTTTTTCTAATAAAGTGTAGTTTTAAATTTTTTTTTTTTCTTTTTT
>VXBU01006347.1:668035-730501 GCA_013400315.1 Bombycilla garrulus
TGACTCTTTAGCACTCTTTTTTTTTTTTTTTTTTGGGTGGAGAGGTGCTTTATCACTGACCATACTGTACCGCTATTGGCATTTGCATTTACACGGAAGGGGTGTTTTTGTTTTTTATTTTGTGACAGGCAGGGTTTATTGGTTTTGCCCCGGGGTTTTTTGGGGCACTGAGTTCAGGGCATGTTTGCGAGGGGTCGAGCACCGCTTTCACCGCAGCTCCTTGTACAGAACCTGTCTGGAGTAAGAAATCCCTCAGTGTTTGGGAGACAGGCCCAGAGCAGAGCCTCAGGGGTGCTGGGCGCTGTCACACAGCCCTGGCTGATCCCTGCACTGCCCGTTATCCACTCAGTCTGTCCTTCGCTGTTCCCAGCTGCTGTTTGGCTCCTTCAGCCACAGCTGGAACAAACAAACAGCCGTTCAGAGCAGGACAGGCCCTCCTTGAGTGGTTATTAGGGAACCATCCTGGCTGCTCTTCAGTGTTTCAGTCCCTGGGCCTTCCCTCAGCCCTGCTGCTGGTCCCTCTGTCCCTCCCAGGCAGTTTTGGTGTCACAGATCCCACGTTGGCTGCCTGGAGTGTGGTCTGCTGACACACGGGCGGGGGCTGGGGGCTCCCTGCATCCCTTGGGATCACCAACATTTGCTGCAATGGGTGCTGCAGCTGAGGCGCCATTGCTGGTCTCAAATCTCCTGCTGAGCCCGGGATGTTGGGAACAGCCCGAGAGCCTGAACACCAGCACTGCTGGGCTGAAGCTGAGACCAGGAGCTTCTCTTTAACAGTTCTGGTTGGATTTTGTCCCATTTCAGGCTCCTCCAGCCTTTGTCCTCCAGACTGAAGGGTCCTGTTGTATCCAACACTCTTCTGTGTCTGACATCTTCTGTGCTGTGCTCATGGTCCCCCCAGGCTCTCTCTGTTTTAAATACTCTTTAACTCTTTTCAAAACTCTTTCCCAATCACTTTGTATATTGGGAAAATTGTTAAATCCATTGCTGAGGCACTGTGAAATAGGGAATGGACTTCCCAAGGGCTTCTGACCTTTCTGTCCTTCCCAAGGGTTATCCTATGGATGGAAATCCATGGCCCCTGGGGTGGGATGGCAGATTCCTTCAGCCCTGTGAGCAGACAGTGGGATGTGCCTGCTCCTTCCAGCTCCTGGGGATGCAGAGTGAAATTGCTTCAGATGAAAGAGGCTGGAGGAGCTGATGATGGAGAAAATCTCCCGAGACAGAAGCCCACAATATCCCAGGTCAGAGACCCGCCAGAAGGGCAGTTGTAGGGTTTGCTGATGGAAACACATGTTGGATTAATGGCTTCACCTTCACGAGTCCCAGCCTGAAGTTCTCCCAGCGTGACAGAAACAGTGGAAGATGAAGGTACATGTAATTTAAAATGCGCCAATCTTTTAATTGATTTGCCTAAACAGGCCCTGATCATTCCAAGTTTTAATTGTTACTCTGAGCTAAATGAAACCTAGTTTATTTTCCAGCATTTTTCCTGACACCTCCTTAAAAAAGTCAACCAAACACAGCCCGAGGACCCTCAAGCAAATAGGCCAGGTTGACAGATCTATTTTCACACTACTTGAAATTGCATTTTAATCTCCCTAACCTCTTTTTCCTTGTGCAGCTCCAGCATGGGGCAGGAAAACAGCTGTTCCTTGCCAGCTGGGAAAAGGTGATTTGCAGGGAAAGGACAATTCTACCCCCAACACCACAAGAAATAACCAACCAACCAACCAACAATCCCAGCTGATGACATCAGTTGGAACAAGGACAGAGCTGAGAGGAAATAAAGTTTCTTCTGACCATTAATGGCCCAGTGATGGCTGCAGAGGAGGCACTGACCTGAGCCCACACCGCTGTCTTTGGGAACTTCTTCTCACCCTCCTTCTCAAACAAGAGCCAGCTGCACCCAAACCCTTTATTTTTTTTTTTCTCCTTACTACAAATGAAGCGCCAGAAAAACAGAAAAAAGTGGCAGAAAGCCCCACTTTTTAAGCTTTTATTGTTCTTCTGCCTCTGTTTCAGGCTCTAACTTCTTGGCAATGCAGGTCCCTAAGACAGCCCTGACATCCCTGTTCGGGCAGTTTCTCCAAGCAGCTCCAGATTCTGTTGCAGGCCCCTCACTGGGGAGGGAGCATTTTGTGATGAGGAGCTCAGTGCTGATCTCCATGCAGCACAAACGAGACATTAAACCTCCAGAAAAGAAACCATTAATTATCTGTGTGCCCGCTAAGAGCAATGCGCTTCCCCCAGGGGGCCCCAGGTGCCAAGCTGCCAGTCAGGAGCACGGTTTCTGGGTTATAAATAGGAAAGCTGAGACAGAGGTGAGTTTTGCCCCAGGCTGCAGCCCCACACACGCAGGGTGGTACCTGGGGGGTGACCTCTTAGCCCCAGAAGCAGCTGTGATTTGCCCCAAAATGTTTTCGTGGATGGGATGACAGCGCAGGTGTTGCTGCTGAGCAAACTCCAGGTACACACCAGGAGAGGGGTGTGTGTCCTTGTCCTCTCCCCTCGTGCAAGGTGGCTCCCAGTTGGCTCCAGAGCCCTTGGGGCAGGATAATTGCCTTGGGAAAATGCAAATATACCAGAACTGGCTGTGGGGTGGGAGTAGGGAAGAAAAAGCCCCTAGGAGCGTGGAGGTGGCAGCGTTATAATCTCAGCCTGTCATCTGTTTCACGTTATTAAACAACTCCTTAAAATAGCAGCCATAATTATTCCTGTATGGAGCTCAATCTGGAGAGCTTTAAGCTCCTTCACTCTCCTCCTGCTTCACTTTCCTGCTCCCAAACGCGTGGTTTGGGCTCCCACAGGCACAGCAAAGGCGTGAGGGAGCTGCTCACCCACCAGCAAGGCTTCGCCCAGGAAGCCCCGGCATCAGCCCTAACCCAGTTTCACCAGGCTCAGCTCTGTTGACATGAACATTGTTTTTGTTGCATTTTTAATTGTAAAAATGTATTTACATGAATAAAATACAGCTCGCTTGGGAATATGACCTACTTTTCTGGGAAGATAAAACAACCGTAGGTTTGTGTTTTTATTTTGTATATTTCAGCTGCTCTCAGTCAGACAGGGCTGCTGAAGCAGATCAATAGGAAATGCACAGCCACTAGGATGCTTTTTTTTCTGTAAATAGTCATATTCTGATCAAGATGACAGGGAGCTGCTGCATTTCCATGATGAAGCCTTTAACCTTCAGATCAGTAGAACAGTTTTGACAGTACATAATTCATATGGAAATAAATAATTTGATGGGAATTTTACATGTACGTGTTCTGCACTGTTGGAGAGACCTTCTCTGTTTATCTTAATTATTAACAATTACAGTAAATTATATATAATCCTATTGTCCTGACAAACACAGGTCATCCCAAAATTTAGGTGCAGCAGGAGCTGGGGATGCTCTCTCCAGAAACAGACCCTGTAATTTTGGCTAAAAAAGCACAATTTGCTTTTCCAGGATAATCAAGAGCTCTCACTCAGATATTTGAGCTTGTTTAGCACTGAACAAGGCAGCTTTAAAAGCCACACTATCTCAGTTTAAGGTGTTGGATGTGCACTACACAGCCCTGGCCAGTGCCACTGATTCCTCTCTTATCCTCTCACTTCAGCAGCCTTTGATGAGCTGAGCTGGAGGCAGATTAAACCAGCATTAGGACCCCCACAGCACTCAGTTATGCTAAACCTAAGTGATTTACTTATTAAACATGAAGAATTGAGCAGGATCTGACCTGCACTGGCAGGACAGACTCTGCTGCTCTTCCTGCTGTGCGTGACACTGCTCGTGTTCCCTTTCCCATGGAGGTGAACTCCCCACACTCCCCTTGGGAGCAGCTGAGTGACATTTCAGTATTTATTAAAATTAGCAGTTATTAATTAAATAACACCTTTCAGCTTCCTTGGCAGGTTTTCCCCTGCAGTTGCAGTGGGAAGCTGGCGTGTGTCAGGATGTCAGGCAGATGTGAGAACCTCAGGGTTATATTTCTGTGAACATGCACCTCATTAAAAAAGTTATCACTAGAGAAAATAATAAATTTATGGTTATGTCTCTGTACTGTCTCCTCTTTTGTGCCTTCCAGCTCCTCTATACAAAGCCCAACCACCAAGTGCTGTTAAACAAAGAAGCTCTTGCTCAGCAGAGCTTTGCTTGGCCTCAATTTTGGCTCCGAGGTGGATCCTGCTGGAGTCTGAGGGACCTCAGCACGTGCCTAAACACTTTGCTAATTAGCAACAAAGCTGAATCTCAGGTCTGGGGATTTATCTACATGCCAGTTTAGAGGTGTTTGATGGTGGTTGGGACTAACTGGGGTGAGAAGGACTTTGATCCAAAATGAGCCATTTAACCAGAGCCTGAGGGGCGGCTGGAGCTGCCCTTTGGGCACACGGGGCGGCAGCAGCCTCAGTGGAAGCAGCTGCAAAACCTGGGTAAGCACAAGCCATGGAGCACCTTCCCTGCACCCCTGTCACAGCTGGTTCGCCTCTAGGAAAATGAATGCACACTGTCCTAACATTAAAGATTAAAAGCAGCTGCATCTCATCACAGCCAGATCTGTCCAGAGATGATGACAAAAAAAATGGCTTTTTGAGGAATAACCTTGACTGCTGGTGCTGTGTATTTTCAAGGCATATTAATCAAAATTTCTGTGTGAATACTTCTCATTTCACTGGAAATGGACAGAGGGATGAGGCTTGGGGAGTTCTGAGGTGTTTGATTAAAAATGCTGAACAGAATCCATAGAACATCACAGTACAAACTGCTCAAGACATGAAAATATCCAGTTAGAGTCAAGGTATTCCTTGAATCCAGCCCTTGGGATGGAATCTGTCAATACAGGGGAGTGGGGCTGATTTTTTTGGTGAACTGGTGCCTTCCTGTATTACAAATTGGAATAACAATAAAAAAAGGAATCTTTTTTTCTACAAAGACTGAATTACCCAGAGATTCAAAGATGGAGTGAAAAGAAGAAGGGTTACATTTGGGAGACTGGCTTGCAATTAAAGACACACAGGCTAATTGCTGCAGCCACCTCCTGCCCTTTACAGCCAGTCACTGCCCACGGAGGCCACCGTAACCAAAATCTGAGGAATATAAAACCCTACATGAAGATAAAGCAACGAGGCAGCTCTTCTCCCTCTACATTCTACTGTATCCATGGGAACAGGCTGGGATTTGACATCGACACAATAGCTACAGACAGAAACCCTGCAGTGCTCAGAGGAAAGGTCAGGGGAGCATCCCAGCTGTGGTGGCACCCATGGAGCAGCTGGGGCACTGGGGACACCCTGGGGACACCCTGCCCAGCAGTCACAGCTTTCCTGGGTGCTGTGGTGCAGCCAGTTTGCAGAAAGAAGAGCTAAAGAGCTGATGTGGTTCTTGGGCACAAACAGCTGGTGCAGCAAAGATGCTGCAGTGGGGTGGAGGAGACCCAAGGCCCCAAAACTGGATGAGGAAAACAAGAAGGAAAAAACCCTGTTTTTTCTATATAGGTTTGACTGTCAATTTGGGGAAAAAAATCAGACGCAAATAAATAAATCCCATGAGGAAGGAGGGAGAAGAAAATAAATATCTCTCAGCTACTTCTCATTAGTGGAGGAGTATTTACTCAGGTGAATATTCTGCCTGCTCAAACAGCATTCCCAGCACAGGCACACCAGCTCTGCACAGCTAACAAGCTATCAGCAGGGAAGAATAGGACTATTTAATTTCTTAGCACACCTTGAATAGCCCATGGGGCCAACTCACATTTGGGAAAATGAATACACAACCTTGACAAATAGTATTAATAATGCAACACAAGGACTTGAGAGCAGAGCACTGTGAGCTAGAAACCCCACACTGTGTACTCTAAGTCAGCTCCTTACCCCACCACAGTGGTGTGTGCCTGGAAAACACCCTAAAATATACCTTTGGGTCTTCTCTGCTTGAAGCTGATAAAGGGCACAGGTCTTTAACCCTGTGTCCAGATGATGCAAAAATTCATCTGGGGCTTCCCCAGCAGGATTTGCTCTCCCCCTGCCTACCTGACCAACAGCTCCATGCCCCCCTCCTGGGCAAGAGCAGCACCAGTTTGCCCCAAAACACGCACCCAAACCTCATCTCACCACAGCAGCAGCTTCACCAGGGCTCTTGGTCTGCATCCTCACCTGGAGCAGGGCTGTTCCTGTCTCACCTGAACCTTCCCAGCAGCTCCTCGTACCCACTGCCACCACAGCTGCAAGGGGAGCAGCACTGGAGGGCAGCTCATGTTCCCCTATGTGTGAATTTGTGTTTAATTGTGGCTTTTTCACTGAGCCTCAAGGTGCTCCAGCAGCACCAGGAGAACAAGACTCAGCACAGCCTTATTGCTCCTGGCTGCTTCATTAGTGCCTGTGATTGGTCCTTAACGAGCCTCTGGCACCCACACCCCATGGTTCAGGGAGGGTTCTCAGGACACTGCTGATGGGAAAATGGTTCCCCCGAGAGCCCGATCACACCTGGGGCCATGGGAGTGTTGTGGTGTAAAGGGGGAATGAGGAGAGTCCTGCGAGGCCTGACAGAGGAGCTTGCATGGCTTGGGAGACACAGGCCACAAAATGCCTTTATGGGTTTACAGAAAGGGGATTTGATTAAAAACCCCAGACACAGAGGGGGAAGGTGGCTCCTGGGAGTTCCCTAAGAGATCTCAGAGCATCCACCTCCCCAGCCAGCCTCCCCTGAGCCAGGGGCTCACTCACCTCCCACATCCTCTGTCACCATCCATCATCCATCCATCCATCCATCCCTCCCTCCCTGCCCTGGATGCACAGGACACCCAGGCTGTGGGTGCAGGTGTGTGTGTTGGGCTGATGGCAGCGACAGAAGAAGCTTCACCTGCTGCAGGCCTGAGCAGCACCTGGAGCTGGGACCTGGATCAGGCTTTATTTATCCCTTAATGCCAGCACCTGGCTCTGACACTGGAGTTCAAGGATACACAGCCGTGTGCACAAAGACTCTGACACCAATTAGTCACTCATGCAAAACAAGATTTTTGTGCTTCTAAGTACAAACTATTTTCTGTGCAGTGTCAGACAACAGCCACCTTCCCACGGGCCTGGGGGAGGCTTGGCTCATCCTATCGGGTGAATTTAAGGACTCATCGGGGTAAAACCTCCAATTTAATTGGTAGTTTACCCTCAAACTCCACTTTTTATTTATGGCAGTTGAAACAGCAGGCACAGAACACAGCGAGAGGCCATCACTGAAGTGGGTGGGAGTGAGACTGAAGGAGGGGACTGAATGTTGTTCCTCAAGAAGGAAGGATGTGGGGTAAAAGCATGCCAGGTAATTAGAAGAGGCCATAAAATGTTTAATAGGTGTCCTAAGGGGATGCTGCATGTATTTACTAAGCAGTTATTGCTTGGAGAACTGCAGCTCCAGGGTGGTTCTGGGGGCAGGACAGCTTGGCAGGGCCAACCCCAGCCCCACACCCAGGCCACGGCTCCGAGGATCAAAGGCTCTGGAAAAGTGTCTCCACATCCACAAAGGTGTGAAAACTGCATCAGGAGGCCCACAGCCATCCACAGCGAGAGCTGCTGCCACAGCAGGCACTTTGGGAGGGACAGAACAGCACCCAGAGGCACAACCAGTGCTGTTTGTGCTTTGCAAACACCACAGTATCCTGCCCAAAATATGCATTTACTGAACCAACAGCAAACATTTATTTTAACAGATTTTTTCTGGAAGTCCTGCACTTGTGCTCACTGCATGAATGTGTGAACTCACAAATGCAGGCTCACAAATGCAGCCACATGATGAGAATCTCTCCAATGAATTAAAATAATTACTTTTCTAATTTGCCCCTAGACTCTGCTAAACCTTCTGGGGCCTTGAGGAAGGCATAAAATTTTTCTAATTTCTTCTACTTGTGTAGGCAAACATTTTAATTTATAAAATGAATAATTCTGTATTTAATCAGTGCAAAGGAAAATTCCACTCGGGGACAGGGACATCTCATGATGCCGCACAGGATTAACCCACAAGAAGACTCCCCAGTGTGCAGGAACGTGGCCGTGGGACAGCCCCTGTGGCTCAGGGCAGCAGCAGTTTTGGTGATCCTGAACATCTCCCTCCCAAGAAGGACCGAGAATATCAGGATGCATCAAGAGCTACATGCAAAGGAAAAAGCCTTTGAGCCACCAAAAATCACCAGCATCAGGCCCAGCAAAGCAGACCAGGCCCTGGGAAATTCAAAATGATTGCACGTGAACTCCAGTGGTTTTTTGGAGCCAAATTCACACTGAATGTGGAGATCCTGATGAAGAACTGGTGGTTTATCAGGCTGGGGCAGGTGGGGACCTGCAGATTTGCTCCTGGATGGTGGGGCTGAGCTGAGCTTTAGTGCTTGAACCTTCCCAGCAGCCACCCTGTCACACAGCACTTAGAAACTGGGGCTTAGGTGAGGACACAGAAATGCGTGAGGGTCGTACAGAAACCGAGGGTAAATAGAACTGTGTCTGCAAAAAGATGCCCTGATTTTAAAGCTTTGAAAAGTAGGAGTCCACCCAGATATACACTAGATGTGCATGACTTGCTTCTCTGCAGGAACTGGGGAGGAGTGATCCTGTTCCAGAGCTGGATCCACTCCTGCACTGATGTCCTGTGGAATGGTGCTGTAATGGGTGCAAACAGGGGATGCTGCACTGCAACTTGGCCCCTGCTTTGGAGGAGTTTATAAATAATAAATATTTAATAGCAAATAATAATAATAAAAATAAATAATAACAAGAAAGAGGTCCAACATTCATTACGCTGTGTGCTACAAATGAGGTTAAAACTGTATATATTCTATTTCTTTTAATTAACAGTAAGACAAAACAAACTCAAATATACCAAGAAGCCCCAGACTATTTTGTTTTGCAGAAGGAAAATTTTCAGAAAGGTTTAAAATAACAAGAACAGAAATAAAGTTTGGACAAAGCTGTTTCTCCTGCAAGGTGACAAGCTGGGGCTTGCATGAGGGATCACAGCCTTTTCCTTCCCTGCCCTTTGTTTTCCATGAGTGATGCTCTCCCCTGCCAGCTGGCTAAGGCCAAAATGCCAAAGTGTCAAATGAAATTTTCAAACTTAAAATCTCAAAATAAAGTTTATATACATACACACACACACAAAACCAGCGAAAATACCATTTTCTTGCCCAAATGTAATATAAGCCAACTACTTTGCTGCAGTGGACTTGTACCAATAATCTCAGCGACATCCCTTAACACCAGTTTGGGATCTTGCCTTTCACTGAAATAACTTCTGCTAAATCCAGCACCTGATCTTTCCCATGGGAAAGGTTTAGGTTGTTTTCCACTCGATGCTGCACTGAAATTCTCCCATTTATGCTTCAGATCTCCTGTCTGTAGGAGGGCAGAGGAAATTTGGGTGCTGGAGCCACCCCTCCAGCCCAGCACCCAGAGTGCCTCCGGTCCAGCACTGGATATTAAAGTAACAGTTTGCAAGTGGCCATAGAAGAAAAACAACCTGCTGGTGTCCAAGCCTGCTGAGGTCTCATTGAAGGATTGGCTATTTCCCATTCCAGCCTGCCTGGAAGTGATATCCAGCACTGAGAGATACCAATCAGTAAGTGTTCAGTCAAGACAAAATTTATATTTTTCTAACGCTGGTTGTTTCTTGGAGAGTTACACAAATCTTTTATGCCTGCTGGCGCTCAGGCCAGTAAATATAGAATTCAATGATACAGTCGAATGCACAAACTTTATCAGCCTACCTACTTACACCAAAAAAATACACCTTTTTTTCCTTAGTTCTACTCTATTTTCTTTTTCCTGCTCTCGAGTCCAGCCCTGGATTTATCCCCCAGGCAGAGCTGCTGTTTGCTCAGCAGGATGAGCTGAGAGAGGAGGACTTTGGAGAGATTCTTAGTTATGCAGGGAGGAATAAAACAACCCAAAAAAACAAAGGAAGGGAAACATCCCAGTTCTCTAGGTTACACTACTGGTTATATAACCAATCTCTCTGGTTATATTTACGCTCCTATAAATAGAGGACTGGCCGGAAGGAGCGGCCTAGTAAAAAAACGACAAGCGGCATCGGGGCGCGGGGCTCAGCACGGGGACGAGGACATCTGGTCGTAGTCGGGGCACTTGAGCAGGGCGGGGTAGCTGGTGTTCATCTGCAGGGACGCCTCGCTGGAGATGTCCGAGGGGCTGCGGCCCCGCGCCCACGCGTCGGGGTGCAGGAACTGCCCCGAGTAGTCGGAGCAGTTGCTCAGCCGGGGCCGGTAGAAGCCGGGGTGGGGTCTGTACAGGTCCTCGGCCGTGTAGCGCTTCATGAACAGGTACACGGACATCACCCCGGCGCTCTGCGGGACAGAGACACGGCCTGAGGCCCTCCCCGCCCACGGCTGCACGGCCACCCAACGGGACTGAACAGAAACTGCCTTCCTCCTGCTGCTGCTGGGGCTCCAGAGCCCCCAAACCATCTTCCTCCTGCTGCTGCTGGGCTCCAGAGCCCTCAAACCCCCTTCCTCCTGCTGCTGCTGTGGCTCCAGAGCCCCCAAACCATCTTCCTCCTGCTGGGGCTCCAGAGCCCCCGAGGGCCGTCACTTCCCTGCCCCGTGCCTTGAATCTGCGCAATGAGTCATGAGGCACGAGCACATCTCTGCTTCTCACGCCTGCCATCAAACTGTGATCAAATGCCCCATGGGTGCTCCAGGCTTGGTTTGCCCCTTCATGCTAAACTTTACCCACCCTCACCCTCCCAGCCCTCCCTTAAACCCCGTGTGAGCCCTCTTTTTGCCAACAGCCCCAGCCTGCCCACCCCGGGAACGGGACACGCCTGTTACAGGGGTGTGCGTACCTCCGTGAGAAGGAAGGAGATGGCAGAGAAGGCAAAGGACCACCCGTATTTGTAATTGAAGAACGACTCCGAGTCCTTGGTCCTGTTGAGCATCTCATCGTTAATGCTGGATATGTAGAGGACCAGCCCCACCACCAGCGACAGACCTGGAGAAGGACAGTGGGAAAGGCTTCAGGGATGAAGCTGCAGAAGAAGTACCTTCCTGAAGGCCCGACTTTGGGGGAAATGAAAAAAAATTGGGAGTGTGCTTATAATAACTGGGGAAAGGAGCTGCCCTCCTGCTGCTCTAACCCAGGGCACTCCTCTCATTCCAGTCAAACATTCCCTGCTCAGGGAAATCTGTGAGCACTGGGAGGAGAGATCTGGCTCCAGTAGGAGCTGCTTCAAAGCTCAGCTGTCACAGCTATTTGTTTAGCACTCGCACAACACCATGAATAAAACATTCACTTTTCTCATGTAGACACAGCCCAAGTGAGCAGTTTGAAGTTTCAGATCTCTCCTGCGACTGATGTGCCACAAGCAGCATCCTCTCCCCCAGCCCCTGCTCCTGCACGGATGGGGAGGGCTTTTCCCCACATTTCCACAGAGGAGCTCTGCATCCATCCCACAGGGTCTGGTCAGGCTGTGGGACCGAGCTGGGAGTGATGGGTCTGACAGGGATCCACCAGGGCGGGTTAGGAGAGCAGCAGCAGCTACCAGAGCAAACGTGCTCTGGGCTCGAGGGCTGTCAGGAGGAAATCTGTCTGGCAAAACTCACCTGACAGGATGAAGAATATCCCCGAGACAAAGGCGAGGATGGTCCTGTGGGGCCGGATGTGGCCGATGTTGCTCAGGATGAAGCCGATGAACATGAAGAAGAGGCTGACCAGAGGGAAGGGGGTGGCAGAGCGGATCATCTCTGTTAGGAGAGGAGCAGAGGAAAGTGAGAACAGGTTAATATTCTCTAAATAGTGTGAGAAACGGGCTTGGCTGGGTGAGAGGGCTCCAGCCCTCCTCCTCAGACTGTGCTGCGTCTGAGTTTTCTCTCCTTGCTAATGAGCTGAGTAAAACAGGATTCTGGAGTCACAGAATGGCTCGGGTTGGGCAGGGACACCTTCCACTATCCCAGGTTGCTCCAGGCCCCATCCAACCTGGCCTTGAACATTTCCAGGGGTGGAGCATCCACAGACTCTTTGGGCAGCCTGTGCCAGTGTCCCCCTCTGTGGTGGTGACTCTGCTGGTGTTTACATTTCTGAGGGCTCCTGTGTGAAGTGTTGCACAGGAAATCACCAGAACCTGCATTTCTCTCTAGCTTCACTGCATAAGTGTTTGGAGAACACTTCTACTTATTAAATCAGAAATGATTGCAGAATTCATTGTGAGAGCTTTGACACTCCATCCTTAATTCTTTCTGCTATATATGTAAAATAAATACAGCTGCAAATTACAGAGAGGAGACTAAAAAGCCAAACACATTAGTGCCAAATAGCCAGTGACAGGAAATTGTGCAGCTTAGAACCTCCATGGGCATCCTGCCATTAGAAAGGGATGTCCCCAAAACCTTAGGAGCACATTGGTTAATTTCCACAGTAAAAGATGTAGTGGCAGCACTGTCAAGGAACTCGGAACACAAGGGGGATCTCTTGGGGAGGGTCTCCAGGGCTTGGACTCGGTGATTTGCAGGATGTAAAAGGTGGAACCACACCAAACCACTTACTCAGGACGTTGATTGTGGATTCAGATGTCAGCTGGATGTTCATGGGCATGACGTATTCGATGGTGAAGCACCGGCCACGCTCCTCACCTGCGGCAGGCACAGACAAAAACGTGAACTCGGAAGCCAGGGGGATCAAGGTCACCCCAGGGTGGTATCAGAGCTCCTCACTTCTCCCCTGACTTTTCCAAAGAGGTTGAAACTTTGTGACATTTCAGGTTGGTCACTTTGAGATTCCCATTCCCTTGGGTTCCATTCAACTCCGTCCCTGCAGCCAAGTTTCTTCATCAAACTTGGCACAGACGGAGGGAATGGTCCAGCTGACCTGAATCTAAATTCTGCAGGGATGAAATGGAAAGTTTTTAGCTGCTGCCCAAGGCATCGTGGCTGCAGCTCTGGAACAGGGCAGGGGGTCTGGCAGGGCAGCAGCAAACTCGCCAAAGCCCGTGCGCAAAGGCACCTTTATCCTTCGGGCTGGCAAAGTCAGGCACGAAGACATGACATTGCTCGCCAAAGGCTGCGCCTGAGTTTGGAAGCAGGGACGGGCAGAGCCTCTAAAAATCCCGTTTTTCTCGGCCCTTTCCTGCTGGGTGACCCTGACAGCAACCCAAGGGATGCTTTTGCCTGGGAGACCCTACCTGCCAGAAAGCAGACCCTCCAGAGCCCCGAGTGCAGCGACAGCTTGATCTCGGCCGTCTGGTTTTGGGGCTGGACGACGCCCTCCTCCAGGTAGAGCCAGTAGTCGGTGCTGACGGAGATGCCCAGGAGGCCGAGGCCGCAGACGGCGAACACGCTGCTGAGCAGGGTCAGCGCCTTCCTGCTGCAGGCGCTCATCGCCAGCAGCATCGGGGGCCGGCGGCGGCTGCGGGAGCGCTGGGGGCCGCAGCTCTGCCCCGACGCCGCTGCGGGCGAGCTGAAAGGAGCCACGGGAGCCATCACTGACCACGGAGGGTTCGAGGCAAATCCCACCCGAGCGCTGCCCCGGGCTGCGGGAAGGGCAGAGCGCGGACGGGCCGGGAGCAGCTCCGTGCAGCCGGGTGTGCGCAGGTGAGTTCTGCTGCCGCAGGTGAGTTCTGCTGCCGCAGGTGAGTTCTGCTGCTCCGGCCGGGGCTGGCACGGCTCCCCCAGGGGCAGAGGGGAGCCACAGCATCGTGTTTTATCCCCCACAGAGCCTTCCCGAGCACAGCCAGCCCCCAGCACGGGAGCTGCCGAGGACGCCCCGATCTGGGATCAGCAAAGCTGCTCTTCACCGCTGGACCAACCCCAGCCCCGAGCAGCTCCCATCGCTCCCCACTCCCCACCAACGCTGCCATCTTCCCAGGGCAGATTTACCCATTAGGAGATCATGCTAATTTTGCAACAGCCATGCTACATTTATCACATCATCAAACAACTTGAAGCAGAGTGGCGTGATGCAATAATCTGCTTTTTTTTGGTTGCATTGCTCTTGCCAGAGCTGCCAGTACCCTCCCTTGTCCAAATCCACCTTGTGCTTTGGAGGGAGGCAGGGAAATGGGGACAGAGAGCTGCAGCCAGGCCCTGGGCAAACCTTAAAGGAAAAGCTTTCCTCATCCCCATGTCACTTATGTACAGCACCTTTTATTATTATTATTCTTATTATTTTATTGCACATTTGCTACTCTGAGCAAATTAGCAGTTCCTATGGTGCCCTGCAGACCGATAAAATAGCACCAGAAATCAGAGTTCTTGGTGCAGTGGAGCAAAAGTGAAATTAGTATATGGATGGGGGGAGGAAAAACCTACAGCAACAAAGGATAAAGGAATAGGAGCAAGAAGGAAAAAGATTTGTGTGAGAGATGGTCTTGCGTGGAGCAGCAAGGAAGCAGATAGTGCTCCTGTGCTGTTTTAAAGGCAGAATGAATCACAGGTAAGCGCCGTGTCATGTATATTTTCCAGGGCACATTTTGCTGCTATTCAGCACTGCAAGCAATAAGGAAAAAATATCTAAATCCAGCTAGACAACAAAAGCTACTGACTTTATAAGCAGGCTGCATCTTCCTTGGACTCCCTTTAGAACTGCACTAGTTTGGTTTCACACCCTCAGGAGTGGCTCCATCCCTCCTGTGCTCTCTTGGTGAACAAACTCCTTGGAAGAGAAGTCCTGTTGCTGTTATCACTGCAATAAAGGTTTAGTGATTAAATCAGGATACACAAATCCTGCTGGACCAGGAGATGAAAACTCCCTGTTCCAACTCGGCCAAGCACACTGAAGGAGGGTGGTTTTTTTTCCTAGTGCCTCAGATGCAAATATATTAATTCTCACTTGCTTGCACAGACTCTCAGAGATGCCAAAAGTCCTCACAGCTTGTACTTTTACACCTGAAAGCCTCCAAGGATAATGTTGTGCCATAATTCCCTCATGGTGAAAGTGAGTAGGTGATGCTGAGTGAGGTTTCTCGCTCCTCCAGCACTCTGGGGAGCTCTGAGCTCTCGCAGTGCTTATCCCCAGCACTTCTGTCTCACAAATCCACAGCACCAGCTCCCCACACCCATCCTGGGCTGTGTTTGCAGCAGTTTCATTTGGATTAGCACGAGGGAAACCTGTAGCTACTGTGGAGTCCAAAGAAAGGCATTCACTGAACAGATGCAACCTCCAAGGTCTGTGTGCCCCTCCAGCTCACTGCTCTGTGCAGCAGTGGGAGAGAAAAGCAGGGAATGCTACTGGAAGAGGATCAAATTCTCGAGTGAAAGACAGAGAAGGAGAAAAAGTCTTTAATTATCGCATCTGACCCTGAGACCAGAGCAGGCGAGTACATCTTGGTGGGAAGCAGATGTACTCGCACCCTCAAGCACTGCAACAGCTTTGACAATTCCCTTCCATATGAAATCGAGGATTTGGCTCTTCCTACATTCACACTGTGCCTTTTCCCAGAAGGTTCCAACCTACAGGAAGGGGATTGCTGTCTCCAGACAGCCCGAGCAAGTGCTCCAGCTCACACTCCTGCAAGCTTTCCCTCCACCTTTGGCTCTGCTAAGCAGCCTCATTCTCAATGCTGTTATTTAATGCTTCCCTCAGCTCAAAGTAGGATGTGTTCCCAGGAGAAATACCTCCCTGCTAGGGGAGCAAGGAGCAAAGTGCTGACAGGATGCTCAGATCCCTTTTTCCTTGAAGAATTAGGAGGCAGCAGCCAAAGAAGGAACTGGTGGCTCTGGGGCAGAGGAGCAGCCCTGCACCTGCCATTTCCTGATGCCATTTCCCATCTCTGCGGATTCCTGCTGGATTCAGCAATCAAACAGCCAAAACACAGATCCTCTGGCTCACCCGTCCTTCTCCCTAGCTCAGCCAGAGCTGTATTTTCTAGTTGCTGCCTCAAAATGAACAGCATTTACTACAGGGTGTCTCATCCCTCTTGGCATTTTGGTGCCAAAAATGGTAGAAGGAACTGGAATCTATTCTTGGCTCGTGTATCATCAACAACCATCCTCCCTGCACATTTTCATTAATAACGAGCCAAAAATCATAGTAGGGAGTATGTGAAGGTCTAGATAAAGACACTTAGAGGGGACTAAAGGAGAATTTCCTGTGATTTGTTGTCCATCAGCATCAGGCACTGGAAAATAGACCCATTTGGTCTCATTTCTGTTGGTGTGACGTGAACAGCAGGGACAGGGGTCGGGCGTCAGAGCTGCAGCTCTCAATTGCCTCATTCCTTTTCCCTCTCACACTTCAATTCCCATGAAACCATGGATGTGTTAGAAAATGATGCCTATTACTGCCTCAGCACAGAGAATCCAACCTGCTGTGATGAGAAATAGGGACAGGGATGGTGCAGAACTTCTGCTTGAAATAAACCTTCCCTGGGTCCAGGGCCTGGAGGATTCACAGGGCTCCCAAGGGAAAGGTTTTTCAAGGACAAGAAGAGGAGCTGGCTTGATTATCAGGAAGGATTTAGTCCACAGTGACCTTTTTCAATTGTGTTATTCTTTCTACTGCTGTTTGGTTTCCAACAGGAGCTGGATTTTAAATTAAATGAATAGAGCCCCAAAGATTTCCAGGAAACAGAACCTTAGAGCTGCTCCTGCTCCTTGGATCACACTGTGCATTCTGGTAGTGGTCCAGGCAATAATAAATGCAGCCTGCAATGTAATCTGCAGTTCTCGTAATTAATTTCTCCTTGCCTTGGAGCAACAGTTGCTGATGGAAACAGCACACGGCCCTGCTGGGCCTGAATCCTTTGGGAAATGAAATGAGTACGGGTGTTTCTAATGCAGTTCACCCAGATCCAGGGGTAAGTCCTCACCTGTTGCTCCATAAGTCACAGAAAGGAAATATCCTGGGCAGATTCCTGAGCCCACATCTGTGGCCTAATGCCAAGCACAAGCCACTGCTCTGGGCCGTGTGGGTGGGCTGAGAAAAATGAATATATCACTAGATAGCTGGCTGGACAGGATGTCCAGGGCACCTCAATAAATCACTGCCCTGGGTTCACCAGAAAACTGCAGCTCCCTCCTGGGTGAAGGCAGAAGGAGCAGGGCCAAGCCATTGATCTTTATGTGCATCATTTCCAATTTCCTGACATTTGGGAGGATGGGAAGCACTGCCAAGGTTATCAGAGCAGGCAGCAGGGAAGGGTTTGTTTGTGGAGGGGTGCTGAGGTCCAGGATGAGCCTGGTGGCCGGCGGCTGTGAATGCTGCACACCGAGGGCCAAGGCAAATCAGAGATTCTGCCACGGATCTGGAGCAGCGGGAAAGGCTGAGCAGGACATAAAGGAGAAGGAATGAAGCCAGTGAAAGGGGAGTAGGAAACCCTCTGGGTGAGCAATGGATGCACAAAGAACACCAGGGACCTGGGTAGGAGCCATCAAATGCTGGAGAGTGTGAGCGGTGATGGATGCTAGATGAAAGGACCAGCTCCCACTAAGCTGCAACAACAAATTGGGCTGGCTAAAAATAAAGGGCCTTCAAGCAGTGTGATCCCTTCCCCAGAACACAATGCAGGCCAGGGATGTGGGAAAAAAAAAAAAAAATAGGTCGAGGAGAGCTGCTCTTTCAGAGCAAAACTTCTCAGAGCTGTCAGTGCTCATGCAGGCAGGACGGTGCTGAGGCCAGCACTGCCCTGCCACCCTCCTTCAGACAGCACAGCTCATGCCAGCTCCCTCGGGGGCAAATCCAGAAAAGGCTGATTTGGTCATCAATAACCCTGGTGAAACAGAATGATCCCACCGAGCTGATGGAGCACCCAAAGAGTGCAAACGCTTCAGTCCCAAAGAGGGTGTGCAGGATGCAGCCTGAGGACAGCTGAACTGGTGCTCTGTGGGCTGGCAGAGAGGGTTGGAGCAGGGTGAGGAGCACATGGGGAGCTGACTTGGAGCACAGCTGAGGAGAGGAAGAGGAGGAGATGGTGAGGGCAGCGCCCACGGCTCCATCTGGGATCACAGGAGAAGCAGCTCCACAAACCTGACCTGGAAAACGGGGCAGCTGGGAAAGATAGTTCTGGTTTTGGAATCGCTGTTTGGGAAGAAATAGTTCCTCCTGAGGCTTGGAAAAGGTGTGTCGTGGGCAGGAGAGCACGGGGCTCTCCGGTTCCATGGAACAGCTGAAGAGAGCAGAGATGGCTGCAGAGAAAAGCTTTTCATGGACAAGAACATTTCCAAAGAGGATGTGGGTTGGAGCCGATCCACAGGGCTCCCAGGTGCCCTGTGCTGCTGGCACCCACCACCCCCTGGCACACGGGGAGCCTGAAGAACATCAGGCAGCTTTAAGAGCTGCGTTAGTGTCACACAGAAATGTCAGCTCAATTTCTGAGAGAGAAAACACGCTGGAAAAATTAAGTGCAGAAATAAATCTTTTTGATGTGGAGGAGGGTTAGCCTGATATTAAGAAAGAAACCAGCCCCTCTCATGGCAGTTTGAACAAGGGCTTGTAACTGTGACTATGAGCAAACAAACTTCAAAAGGATCAATACTGAGCTTGAAAGCTTCCCCTCAGCTGGGAGCAGCAGCGCGGCGCTGCCATTACCGACCGACAGACACAGCAACACTGGATCAATGGGCACGCCGAGCTCACAGGCTCTCCAGGGAGGCTTCAAAAATAAATGAATTAATAAAAAGATGGCTGGTTATGAGTTATTCAAGCCCAGATTGAGCCGCAGCAATAACAAACCTATTAATTTTGTGCTTGTCATCACACACAAGGAACACCTGATAAATAACCAGTAAGAAACAATTTGTGAGCTCACACACTGCAGGGCTCACCACTAACTGATTTTGGTAATGAGATTGCTTGGGATTTTCTCTCTTAAACTTCACTTACATAATTTTTCTGAGAAGCCCTCTTTTCCCTAGCACTTCCTGTGCTTCATTTCTTGCCAGAGTTATTTTTTACACTTTGGTGAAAAAAATCCTGTTATGGCAGTGCAAGAATGATGGAAATGCTTTATAGAAAGCACCATAACTTGAATCTCCAAGGCTGACCCACTTCCCTCTCCACCAGCCTTTTTTGATGTGGTCTGCTCAAAACCTCCCCTTTTGCCTGGGTCAGGCTTGCAGAGGGTTGTTTCTGATAACTGAGACCACGTCAGCTCCGGCGCCAAATACCAGGAGACCAAACGATATCCCCAAGGTCAAAGGCGAAGTAACTGAGATTTATTTCCCACCCCAGCCCTCAAAGCAGACCCTTTCCCACACTGGCCACCTCTGCCACGCTGCTGCGCCCGCAGGAGTGATGGCACCGCTCCAGCTCTTCACACTAATGGCTTTGCATGGATCAACTCCCAGCAAATAAAATCATCGACCAAACCGCCCTGATGGTCCCGGTTCACAGGCTGCTGGCACAGCCCGTGTGTGTACAGTCAGTCTCATCCACACGGTCCTTCTGGATCCACGGATATCCCCACAAACCTTCTACAGAACCCATCCCACCCACGTGCCTCCTTTCCCCTCGGTGTCCCGGGCTCTTACCTCTGTTAACCCCGGCTGAAATGATGCTTTGGTGAGCGGAGAACCCGTGGTGGGGCTGAAGGTGAGAGGAGCAGTCCTGGCAGATCAGCTGCAGGGATGAGGGTCTTCAAAGGAGGCTTCAGCTGTGGAGGGTCTGGGAGGAGCTGGGAGTGGCTCTGGAAACAGGTGGGACCTGGAGGGAGGGCACAGCCTGAGCTCTGCCCCTCTGGCACCCCACAGGAGGGCTGCAGGGACACAGGGACAGGCAGGTGGCAGGTGGCAGGGGACAGGCAGGTGTGCACCCACGTGCTGGCGGCTCCTGCCCTGGGCTGCAGCAGAGCAGCATTACACAAAGTGCATTTCTCCAGAGGGAGACGGGAGCTGGAGCTCTGGGCTTGCAACACACCCAGCTGCAGCTGTGCAGCTCTAACCTATCTGTATCTGTTCAAAGTTTACAACTCTAACAATAGCTGAGCCCTGCCCTTTGCAGAGCTCTTCCCAAAGTCCTCTCTCCCTTCCAAATCTGACACAGAATTCTCCTACTCACGGTGTGTCAGAGCGCTCACAGCCAGGGACCTGAGCCCAACTGCTGGCTTCAATCCCCTACAAAGAGCTACAAAAGCAGAATGAAAGAGGGAAATATCTGATGCTGCAAAGCAAAGCAGCTGGGGACAGTGCTAGAGGAGCTGCAGAAGCCTCTGGGCCGCGGGAGCGGTGCCTGCCCATTAACCTCTGCCTGAGGTGCATTATTTAGATCCCAAACACATGAACTGCAGTAACCCAGCGAGCCTGTGACCCTGCCCAGGCTGCAGCATTGTGCTTCCCCCTGCTCCCCGGGCTGGCACAGGGACAGGGCCGGGGTGAGGGAGAGCAGCTGGCTCAGCTGTGCTCCTCCACTCACTCCAGCACCAAGGCTGGGCTGCTCCGGTGGGCTATTAAAGCTTTAACAGCTGGTCCTTGTTCACTTCCAAGCATCATTTAAGTTGGCACAAAGTCTTACAAGAGCCTTGTAGATTAAAATCCTCTTCCTTGCAGCTTTTCAAGGTTTCCGTGTCCTTCCAGCAGCAGGGCAGGTAATGACTGGAGTACTCAAGCACCACTTCTGTAAGATATTGACGTTGTTTTAAACTGAAGTGGGCGTGAGCAGAGCCCCCAAATTCAGTGTAAGCACTTCAAGAGCCGTCCATGGAACATCTCTGGGCTGTAAACATTGACTGCTGTGGAAGGTCTAAGAACAGCCCTGGGTACAGCCCAGGCTCAGGAGCTGAGGCTGCTCAGCAGAGAGGGGCCAACTCCCCCGGGTCCCTCTTTTCCCCTGAACGATCGCTGCATGGCAGCTTGAGCTAAATTAAGCTGGGAGGTAAAAATAGCATCAGGAGCTAATTAAAGCTCTTGCACTCCCCCGTGTCGGTGGTACCTGAGCTGGGAAACCTCAGCTCTTCCCCCAGTCCTGCTCCTGTCACCAGCGCTGGCAGCTGGAGGGGTTTTATGAAGGCTTTGGGAGTGATAAATGAGAGAAAGGCAGAAATGCCCTGAGGGCCCCCAGCTCTTGGAGCACTGCGGGCTGCAGGCAGTGGTGGCTGCAGAGGGCCGAGTCCCCTCTGTGACTGCAGGTGATGGATAGCAGGGAGCAGCGCCTCGTTGGCCAGGAGATTGCATTTCCTCTGCCCTGCCTGGAAACCAGCTCACTGCAAAGCCTCTGAGCAGCAAAATGGTGGCATGAAGTGCAGCAGGGCTGTGCCAGCCGCTCCTCTGGCCAACGACTTCATAACCCTGTGACACTCGTGGCTGCCACCAAGCCCTGTGACCAAAGCCGGCAGCTGCTCCACCTGGCTGTGCCCAAGCGTTTTGGGACGCAGCTCCTTGGAAGCTGCTGGTGATTCTTCACGCACAACTGCCCAGGTCTGAGGCTGAGCAGCCACCGAAGCTTGGTCTCATTTTCACACAGGAAAGGTCTTTGCTTTGTGCTTGTTGGGTTTAATAATCAGGAATATACATCACTGGAGGTACTGAACTTTCTACCACCCAGATTTTAGCAAGACCTGGTACCAGTTCCAGCACTTATCAGCGAATGGCCCAACAGGGACGTGCAGGCACATCCTGGGCGAGTCTGTGGGAACAGGAGGGGAATGGATGGGGTCCCACTCCTGTCCATCCCTCCCCAGGCCAGCAGCTACTCCCAGCTGAAGCCTGGCCTGGCTGTGCCTGCTCTCTGCCTTGCTCCTCTCCCTTCCCTTTGTCCCAGCAGGCTCTCGTTCCTGTGGCACCCACCCAGCAGAGCCTCTCCTGCCACCTACACCCGAGCTGATTGCCAGCCAGAGCTGCTGCAGGGAAAAGGAACATCTGCCACAAGCATTGGTGTCTCCTGGGAAGAGCCAGGGCCAGCTGTGGGGCTGGGAGCCAGGTCCTGCCCTGGCAGAGCTGATGGGGACGGCCTCAGGAAGCTCTGCATGGGCACCGGGGGGAAATGAATTACCCACAAGTTGTCCTGGGTCAGTGGATGCACCTGCTGTGCTGCTCCCACAGCGCCCTCAGTGCAGCCTTGACGCTGCTCTAACAAGGGTTTTCACTGATCAGCAGTATCTCTCTCATTAATAAAAGAAAAACTGTTCTTCCTAAAAGACCACACACAAACTCCACTCATCTGTAACAACCCATTTTCTGAGCATGTGTGTTGTCTTTCAACAAATTCCATTTTGCCAGTAAATATTTTACTACAAATATCAGAACTTGTGACTATACAGCTTTAAAAATCAGCGTGACTTTGACACCAAACCATCTTTCTAGAGCACACCTAGAACCCAAACTGTCTTTAATTTCAGTGAGATTGAGTTCCCCATATAACTGCATGATAGGGTCTAGGTCAAAAGTTATTTTAAAAATGCCACGTTAAACAGAGGGGTTTAAATCTTCCCAGCTGATTTGGGAAATGCTTCTGGTGCTCACTCCAGCCTCGCACAGCCCACAGCTCACCGATACCACTGAAATCTCTGCAGGCTTGGGCATTATTTCTCTTTTGTGTTTTACATTCCCTCCCCTCTCCAGAAATAAAGCTGAAGCTGCAAAGCTGTGCTATGGATGCTGCCAGGTGGGGATTCATTCAGCTCAATGAATATATTCAACAGCCATGAGAATACAGCAAGGGATCCGAGAAACCCCGCACAGAGGCGTTTCTGTGCCCCGATGGCTCTGGGGCAGCCTGGGGGCGAGGTGTGGTGGCACAGGATGGGCTGCTGGGAGCCACGCTCCTGCCCCTTGGCTTTATACCTGGCTCTGAGGTGACAGACTGAAATCGAGCTCAACAGTGGCACAGGAGCCTCTGACAGGAGCCCAGACACGAGGCACTCGTGAAACCAAAGGTCAGCAGCGATGGAAATGGGGGAACGCTCCTCCAGCAAAGCTGCCAGCCTGGGTCGTGCCACTGCAGGAAACTCAGCAGAAATTCTCTTTTTTAGCTGAAATAGTGTTTTAGCAGGGTTCTGGCTGAAGCGGGGCTGTCTTCAGGGAATGCAACCGCCTTGCTGCCCTTTCCAAAGGCTCACCTGAAGCGTGCAGGCACCAACCAGCTCCACGAGGCCTCCTCTCCCCCGGGGGGTTTCGGGGATGCCAGGGACACAGAGGTGACAGCGCTGCCGAGGTCAGACCCGCTCCCCGGGCACCCTGAGGGGCTCCTCAGCTCCGTGCCTGGAAGCCCCAACCCTAAAAGCTGCAAAAAGCATCCCGGGTCAGGGGCTGATGAAGTTCTACGAAATGTCCGGCAATTAATCAAGAACCAAAGGCCGTGTCAGACCCTCCCTGCTCGCTGAGCCACCACATTTCCCATTTCCCCACCTAGCCCAGGCTGTGAACACGGAGCGGCGGAGCGAGGGCAGGCTCCGTGTCCCCGTTCCTGTCCCTACGGTACCACACGATCCGGCCTCTCCCTCACCTCACTGGAGAACCAGGTCAGGCTTTTCTCGGACAGCCTCGCTCCATTCACGCTCCCCTCTCCGAGGGGTTTGCTGCGCTGGAAAACATTCACAGCCCGGCTTCCCGCAGCTTTTATATTCCCTGGGAAAACGCACATCCGTTTCTCGGCAAACCGTTCCAAAGTCGCGGCTGAGGACGGGGATGCTCCCAGCCCGAGACGCGGCCTCTGCCGGAGCAGCCCGGCCGGGAGAGCTCGGCAACAGCGCCGGGCTTTTCCCGCTGCCTCGTGCTAAGATCCTTCCGTCGGGAACCGGGCGAAGCCAAAGGCGGCGGCGGGCGCGGTGCGGGTCCCGGGCAGGGCACACGGGCACCTCCCGGGCACCTCCCGGGCACCTCCAGGGGATNCCCCCCCGCCGCTCCCGCCCGATTCCCGCTCCAAGGGGAGCACGGGAGGCGCAGGGAGAGCTGCCCCGAGCCCTGCGGCTCCCACCCGACCCCTCTTCCCTCGGCTTTAAACTTTCAGGGCTTTACAGCCAACTGAGACCCCCCCGGAGCCGCCTCCTGGGCCCGGGGCAGCCTTGCCCGGACACGGGAAGGAGCCCCAGCCTTCCCCTCCCCTCCCCATCCCGCTCCCGGCACTCACCGGCCCCGCGGGAGCTGCTCCGGCCCCGGGATGCTCCGCTCCGCTCCGCGCCGCGCCGGGAGAGCCCGGGGAGGAGAGGGCATCACATGGCGCCGGCGGGGCCAGCCCACCTNCTCCTTTCCCATTCCTGCCTCTCCTTTCACCCTTTCCCTTTATTTCCCCACTTTCTCTCTGTTCCCCGCATTTTCACTCCTTTCCCTTCTGCTGCTTCCACCCCGCTGTTCCCAGTCCGGAACTCCCGGGCACCAAGGGCCGCGGTGGGAGCAGCGCTGCTCCTGCTCCTCCTCCCTCCCCTGCGCCCCGCACCTGCAGAATCTCCGCTCCCGGCGCTGGGCGGGCTGCGCTTCCCGGGACACGGCTCCTTTGGGAGCTGGGGAAGGGAAAACCGGCTCCGGGCACCGGTGAAATCCTCGGCTAAGGACGCAGCAGACAGCGGGGAGGGCAGCGAGCCCAGCGTGCTGGAGAGAGGCAGCCTGGCAGGGCTGGGACCAGGGCAGGGAGACAGCCAGGGCTCGGGCAGAGAGGAACAGCGGGGCACAGCCCTGCCAGACTGGCTGATTCAGCCAAAACACACAGACGATGAGACGCAGAGCCAGGAACAAGGAGGCGGCTCCATCGAGGTGTCCAGCACCGGGACACTTCCTTGGACGCAGCAGGAAGGACAAGAGCAGGGTCACACACCACGCAGGAGCTCCTGCTGCAGGGCTGCCGGCCCAGGAGCCGGGCCCAGGGAGCTCATGGACCGTCCATGGACACCGTCCCAGCACCTGGAGCTCGGGATTGCCTGGAAACTTCTGCAGGGACAGCTCATCCTCTGCAGGGCTTTGCACACCCGCCACAGCCCCCAGCTCCCCGGCTAAAACGTGCTGCATCCTCGCTGAGGCGTCCCCAGCTAGCAAAACATGACTGCTTTAAATAGAAAAACTCAAAATAAAGTGAGATATGAGATGCGGAGGAGGTGTTGTTGGGTGCCTTGTTTGAAATCAATGGAGCTGTGTGCTCAGGCTTGGTGAGCTCTGCTTGATTTACAGGAAGAACAGAAGCTGATGCAGATGTGGAGGTTTTGATTTCCTCAACCAGAACATGGTAGAGCCCAAAATAGGCAAGTTCCAGATCCACGCTGGCAGAAAGCTGCCTCCCAGTAAGAGCTTTCTGGTTATTTGTCCTTGAGGGACTGCACCTCCTAAGTTCTTTCACACAAAGTTACAGCAATACTTAAATTATAGTGAATTCAGCATGTTTCCCTGGGCTCTTTTTCCCACTTGAGGAATAATCTAAAGCAGCAAATCCCTTGGGGGTTTGACAGTAAGGACAAAGCAGGGGTTTGGTCAGCGGAATGGATTCTGTACTGGAAAAGGCAGCCAGAGGGGCGATGGCCTCTGGGGATCCCAGGAGAAAGAGGCTTCCCTGGGACGGGGCTGATGAGCAGGGAATTACCAATAAAATCACAACCCTACGAGGCTCGTTAGAACTGGATGTTCCCCATGTGCTATCAGGGCAGAAGGTTTTATCACACTAATTGGCTGCTCGTCATTCCCCTTTTCTCTATATTGTTACAAAGAAAGCCAAACAAAGCAGACCTTGGTGTTTCTGCAGACAGACAACCCGCTCTGATCGCGGGAGTGCAGCACAAACAAAGCTCACACAGTGACACAATTAACCGCACAGAGTGAGAGGCCCCCAGCAGCCGTGCAGACAATCAATTAGAACGCACATTCTGAGCTCCGGTTTCTTCCCCTCCCCTTTGCTCCACGCAGATGGAGTTGCACTGGAACGCTCGGGTGGATTTTCTGCTGCTGCTTGTCCCGCACAGCAGCTTCTGCCCTGGCAAGGCTCCTGCACAGCGCCAGCACTCGCACCGGAGCGCTTCCCACAGGCGTTCCAGGATCAAAGAGAGCCCGGTGCTGCCTCCCCGAGCCCCACAGCACAGCTGAACTCTCCCACCTCATTAGCAGCTCTCCAGAATTCCTCCCCATAACGTGGATTTCCCTGACGATGGGAAAAACCAGTGAAGTGGAAAATCCTTCTCTTGGACAGACGCTTGGCATGGCTGTCCCAGGCAGGACAATCAGCACTTTACATCTTCTCAGCATCCCCCCGAACCTTGGGGGAGGCCTTTGCCAAATCCTGCAACAGCTGTTTCAGTTTATCGTTTCTCATAACACCAGCTGGCAGCATCGTTTTTCCTTCCCCACTTTTCAGTGCTCCTCCTGGGCTCTTTCCTCCTGTGGATCCTCCTCCACAGCCACGCGTGGGGCAGGTGAAGCTGGGGGGACCTTGCCCAGGTCAGGATGTTCCACAGCTCTGCAGGGCTGGACTCTGTCCCAGCCAGAGCAGCTCTGCCAGCCCCTGGCCTCTGCAGCAGCCTTTTGTACCCCTCTTTAATCAGTGTGGGAGCTTGAAGCTCCACGGACACCTCAGCAGCAGCTTTTAGGATCACCCAAGGTCAGACCTTATTACTGAGGAAGGATTTGAGCTTCGTGAGTGGCTCAAACAGAAGTGATTCCTTCCAGCAGCTCTGTGCTGGGCATGTCTCATTTCAGCTACAGGAGTTTGGTTCTGACAGGTGACATCTGCAGAGATGCTTTCCCTGGTCTTTTTCCTATCAATAGAAGCCACCTTGAAGGCAGTCAGGTTATTGTGAAATAAAAGGTCTGGTCCTGTCAGCTTGGGTAGGAAACCTCCTGTTTGCCTGCCCTCCCATTCCCTCAGATTTGTCCTGTGCTGAATTATTTGGACAGCAAATCCACCAGCAAAGGGCAGCCACCCCTGAGCCCAGCCATGGCTCTGATCTGGAGTCAGACAACAGCTGCTGAGCGATCTTACCTGCAGCCCCGGCTGGGAGAAGCGTTCTGGGCGCAGGGAGGGCAGGTCTGCCTCAGCCGGGAGTGGCAGCGTTTGCCCGAGGGAGGAGGAGGGTGAGCAGGTGAGAGCTGGGATGCTCGAGCTGCTGTGGCTGTGTGGGAGGTGACGGAAGCTCCGTGCCAGCTGCTCCAGCTCTCGCTGTTTTCTGTCATTGCTTGGGCAGCAGGGCCGGGGGGAGGCTGGGGAGACGCTGGAGCGCGGCAGAGCCGGGGAGCAGCCCTGGCACGAGGCTCAAGGAACCCACGGGGCCTGGGAACCACTTGCTAAGAGACAATTTAGAGATTTTTGTTTCTCATGGATGGCATTTGTGGGGTATTTCACCCCAGGCAGCAAAACCGGCTCCAGCAGCGTGGCTTTGGGATGCGCAGCTGCAGCACTCGTGGGTGGGATGGGCCGCTCAGCCAGGTGCGCAAGGAGCTCAGCACAACTTCTGCTCCTTATCCCAGCTTTTATTTCTCAACCACTGAAAACAAGGAAAGACGGAAAACTCACAGCACCAAAGAACAGCAGCCCTTCTCCTCTCTCTAGGAGGGTTTTCACATCCCGCTTGCACCATGACTAAATTAAAGGAATTAACTCCGTGGGCTGTTGGAGCTGCAGCTCCATTTGCTGTTTCCCCTGCACATCCCTCTGCCTGGATCCGCTGCCTGGGAGGGAGCTCAAGGAGAGGTGCCACATTATTTTTAACCCAGCACCCACATGCTGTGTGAAAGCCTAAAAAAATTAAATGTGCGGAGCCTTTCGCAGCCTCCCCGAGCGGCTCTGACTCACCGGACAACAAACACACACGTGTGAATGGAAGTTGGAGATTTTAGTTCACATGAAATACCCTCTGTCATCACACGGGGCTAAACGAGCTGGTGGAAGAGGAGATGTGCCCGTTCAGGAGGTTCCCAGGTCTTTGGCCCTGTGGTGCTCCGGGGCTGGCACGGGAGGGAAGGAGGTTGGGAGGGGAGGGAGTGCCCACACCTCACCCTTCCACCCTGCAGGGCAGTGTCCCACAGCGAGACAGGCTGGGTTGATGCTGGCAGAGCTTTTCTCTCCCTCCTGCTGTTTCCTGTCGTGCTCCTGCACAAGGAACGGGGCTCCCACCAGCACAGGTTCCCTCTGGGAGCTGCTCCTGCAGCTGGACCCATCCAGGTCCTCCAGCACAGCCCCGCTGCAGCCACCCAGGCTGGCTGGAAAGCAGCTGCTCACAGGATGAGGGATGGCTCTGGCCACAGCAATCTGATTTCAAAGGTCATGTTTTGGAAAGGAGTTCAGATGACATTAATTATTAAAGCCTTGTATTAAGGGTAATAGTTTTCCGTGTGATTTATAGAGCTCTGAAATTCATTACCAATCTTTTAATGATGTTAGTGTCAATCAGGCACAAGAATGCTAAATGACTTATCCCAAAAGGACCAGGAACTGATCCAAGGAGTTTTGGGATGCTCTCACTGCAGGCCTTTCCTTCCTTCTGCCCTTGCTGGTTCCTTTATAGCTGTTTCTGATGGGTTTTTCCTGAAATCACACCCAATCAGTGTCCCAGACACGGTTACACTTGAAAGAGAAGCAAATGCATCCTGTTAAAAGAGTGTTTTTCTGGAGGTGTCCCTGGAAATGCCGAAGCTTTGCTGAGGTTTGATATAAATTGTTGCAGAATGTTTTATGTGGGTTAGGAAGTCTCCCTGCTGTGGACACTGAGTTTTATGAAGTGTTCTGAATAGAGGAGCAAGGTGAGGGGGGCTGGCTCGAGGCCTCAGATAGGAAAGATAGGACAGATGTGGACCAAACCACGTCTCTCTCAGACACACACACAAAATTAATTCCCAGCATGTGAAGAGATAAGTGACATTTGCCAGCCTTTATGGGCAAGAGTAAGATTTAAAATATTTATACTTCACACTTCTGCTGTGGAGTTGTTTGGCTTTTTTTCCCCTCACCCAGGTAGGTGCTCTAAATTGGCTTTGGAATGATTTCCTTTCCTTCATCAGACTGTGCAGCAGCCTCTGTGCAGGACGTCAGGCACTGACTCAGGGACCAGTGAGGAGCCCTGAAGTGTCTGACACTGTCACCCTGGCGGTGAATGCAGCAAGTCCCCGGAGAAGGAGATGGCATTGACTCATTTCCCATGAGATCTGCCTCATTTCGGGCCCTTCTTTAGGGAAAGAAGGGAAAAAAATTAAAATAAAAAAAAAAGCAAACCATTTGCAGGTAACTCCGTGGGTCCAGCCCTGCTGCTGACTGGTCTCCTCATCAGATCCCCATTTCTTTGGGGGCAGGATCACTTTGGGAAGGTGACAAGTGACAGATGCAGCTGGGAAAACATCCCTTTGAGGACAAGCCATCCACACATGGCAACAGCTGTCCTGATTTGGGCCCCTGATTGATTTGCCTTTGCTTTACCAGGGCTCCCCGGGGAGCAGGTGGATTATAATTACCTCGTGGTAATTAATGCAGTCATCATTTCAGCTACCCAAGCAGTTCTCAGAGGAGCTGGTTTTATTTGCAGCTCACACACCAGCTCTGCAAAACATTCTGAAATTTCTGAATCAAATACCCAAATCTCTGAGGAGAGGCTGGGGCTGGGGGAGGCAGGCACGAACACTTGGTGTGATTTATCTGCTGGAAACATTCCTGATGGAGATGCTGTCACGCATGGATGTGGCAGGCATGGACAGCTTCAGCCTCTCCTGCAGAAGTTTTAACACTTCATCTTCCCCAGATCCACCAGCTCAATCTTGCCTGCCTGCAAAGAGCCAAACAAAGATGCAGTATTGGAAACATTTCCCCCTTTTCCCCGTCACACCACGGCAGCCACGCAGGCTCTCAGCACTCCCTGGTGAGAGCTGACCCATCCCTGTGAGCTGGGGATTGTCCTGCTCGTGAGACCACTGCTCTGAGGTGGGGCTGGGCTGCCCGGGGCTCCCGCAGCCCGTGACTCCGTGGGCTGTGCCACACTTGTCCTTCCCCAGGAGATGGCTCAGGAGCTCACGCCCAGCTGGGAGGCAGCAGCCCCTGGGACAGGCACTGCGGGGTTTGGCCACGAGCCCAGCAGAGGGGCTGGGGTGCAGGACGGGGAGCTGGGACCCCCTTCCTCCTGCCCCAGAGGCACCAGCTCTGCGTCCCCAAACCCAGGGCGCTGATGCGTCCCCAAATCCCTGCTCTGCTCTGCAGGAAGCTCCCGAGGTCTGAGCTGTGCTCCTGGGCCTCGGAAACTGAGCACGTGTGGTGGCAGATGTGAAGTAGCCTGGAAACACTGATTCTTTGGGAAAAAAACCCCAGAATTTCAACCATTCCTCTGGGCAAACTCGGCCAGACTTCTGCAAAGGAAAGGAGCCCAATAAGTGAATGAGCACGAGATGAATCCTGGGAGAGCGGGCAGGAAAGGGAGCTGTCTGTCAAGCTGTCACAATATTTGGACATTGCTCTCCAGTTTTGCAAACAAACGATGTCAGTGCAAATGAGGCTGGGGACGGGGCTGGTGGCACTGGCAGGGGGTGTTTGTCCCCCAGGAGTGCCAAATCAGGAATTCCAGGACACAGGGGGTCCCTGAGGCTCCCCCAGCCCCTCCTCCTGGGGGAATGAGGCGGGAATGAACCATCCCTGGCCCCCACACTCCCAGAGACAAACCGAATTTGAGTTTCCTGGGCTCTGGCTGCTCCCAAGGAGGGCACATCCCCCAGCACCAGCTCTCACACCAGGTTTTGAACCAGAGCCTCCAACCTGAGACCTCATCTGGCTCCTGCTCTGCCCTTTGGCTCCTGGAGCAGCCGCGAGGTCAGCGCACAGAAATCCTCCTGCTGACACATCCTTTAGGTAAGCTGGGTTTTCTTCCTACTGATTCATTAACAAGAATTAAAACCAAAAACCCAGGTTAAAAATCTGTCTCTGAAGAATCAGGGTCCAGACTGGGCACCTTCCGTGGCTGATCACACCAAGCTCTCTGCAGCCGCTGGCCCTGGGGGATCAGGTTGGAAAGGAGATTTCATCAAGGCACACCAAACTCTCACAAAAGTAGTGATCAGTATTTTTATTCAGACACACTTGCTTTGAAACTACAGTTAATACTTAACAAAAGCACTTCATGCAAACAAAGATTGAAGATACTGCGAATTATGAAACAAACAAACATAAGATGCTGTAATTTGTACATCAGTCTTGCCCACTACACTTTTTTAATCTTTTGAAAAATGAATTGGCCTCTCCAGATTAACTGGTAGCATCTTGCAGATAAATGGTATGAACATAAATAATGTTCTCCTCCATAAAAATACAACATTTGGGTCTTAAAATAATATTAAAATATGAATGAGTTCAAGGTGGGACTACTCCATGTTTAAAAAAAAATTAAAGCAGTATATAATAATTTGAAAAGTTTCAGGTGTTCTCTGTATTGCTGTGCAAACCACAGAGTTTTGGGAAATGCACATTTTAAAAAGAGCCAATGAGCTTTGTTTTGTTGAAATTGTTTTTTTTTAACATTCATTTTGATAACGTGAGAGAGAACAAATGAACGGTCTGGGGAATGAGCCATAGATTAAATTTTTATTACCCCTGCAAGAACATTGTTTTTGTACTCCAAGGCCAGCAGTGGGTACAAACACATAATATAATGAATATTTTCAGTGGATTGGGGCTCCTGGCCAAGCACTCAGCACCCAGGAGCTCTGTGGCTCAGGGAGCTGCAAGGAGTGTGTGCAGCTCTGGGAGAACCCAGCCTTGGCAGCGTCACCTCAAGGGGTTCAGAGAGCAGGAACAGAAATTCAGACAGTTCTCAGGAAAATGCTGGTAAATATCATCAACATCATCTTCCTTTCTATTAAAATGGGCCTGTCATTAATAATTATGAGACTAATGAAGCATCAGCTGCAGAGTGCCCAATGTAACCAGAGTGAGAAATGAGCTTCCATGGCAGCTGGGTGTCAATGTTGTTGCTGCTCATCCTGCACTGTTTCAAATCATTAACAGACCTAATTTATTTATTTAGGTCAACTGACATCAGTGGAAGAGAAAACAGCTTCTGGAGCAGTTTTCTTTTAATTTTGAACCACGGTGTCACATACAATGAAAAAGAAAAAAGCACAAAGACACATTTACAGCACAGAAATACACTAAAATATCAACAGAAAATACAGACCTGTCACGGACGGACCAGCTGCACAAAGAACAGAGCTCCTCCTTCAGCAGGAGTCAGTAAAAACAGCACAGAAAACAGCTGTGCTGGCTTTATTCACCCAAAGGGAATCTCCCCCTGCAAGAATCAGTTCTGCTAAGACTTCCATCGACATGGAATTTTTAAATTGCACATAAAAATGTCAGTAGCTGGAAAAGAGGCGAGTGCAGCTGACCCAGACAATCAGCGAGCCTCACTCCCCGCCACACCCTGACTCCAGGTACAAAAGCTGGACTCCAGATTCTGTAAGAAACGTATCACATCCGATTTTATTTCTCTTCAAATGGTTTTAGCAGAGTTACTAAAGTTCTATAAAAAAGTAGAAACAGCATGGTATAGCCAGCAGTACCATGTGGATCCAAGAAGCTGATTTAATATTAAAAATTATTCTAATACTTACACAACGCTTTTCAGGTTAAAATGAATTAGAAACGTTGCCTAAGAAGCGCTCGCCCCTCCGTGTGGGGTCAGTAAGGGTTCCTGCCCCACGGGACGGGTGAGGAAGGGAGGCAGAGGTACCGGGGGTCCCCTCCCTCTCAAGGTTTTCCCGGGAACAGGAGGCTGCAGTGCACCGGGATTATTCACGGTAAGGCTGTTAAATTCCCAGTTGTTACTGGCACAGTGAGGAATCGTGAGTGTTTATGGAGTCAAGTCTGACTTATTTCTGCAACTCAGTTATTTCAGATCCCATCTACGAGTGTGGGGCCGGGGGAAAAGAGTGCTTTTTAGCTTGTTTAGCTTTTTAGCTTGTCTGCTTTTTGATTGCTTGGCAGCTCAGTGCCCACCCAGAGAGGGGACACATCAAACACAGCCCCCACTCACGTTTGCAAAGAGACAAAAACCCCAGGTACAGAAACTTATGCTAATGACTAAAAGAACTAAAAAAATCACATTAAATATTTCCAGAAGTTTCCTGGCAGCTCCAAAAGCCTGCTGTAAACTTGATATACTGTGAATATGCTTTGCACTCGTATCAAAGCTGTATTATTGGATGATGATGATGATGATTATTAATTGTTTCCAATGCTGTGCTTTGCTAAGGAGGATCTGCCCCCCTGCTCACTGTGTGCGTCTCCTGTGCCTTTTATCTGGGATCGCATCCAGAGGCACCGGCTCACAAACTCTTCTCAGCTGGTACCACTCCATCCTTGGACATGGCTCCTGTCCAGCTACAAGACAAGTTCCTCTCTTGCTCAACCTTATTAATTTTATAGAAGCCCAGCATTACTGAATTGGATTCACCCCAAAAGACAGGATGGATTTCAAAGGCCAGCAGCATTCAGACGTGATGAGTTCTTTTAAACTAACAGCTGATTTCCAGAAGAACTTTCCTCAGTTTGTAAAAGGAAATTCAATTGTGTTTCTGGAAAGAATGAAGAACCAGAAAGCTGAACTGCACTTCTCCAAACTGGAATAAAAGGAGTATTTTATCACGGGAATGTGCTCTCTCCTTCTCACACGTGCCAGCCTTGCTCAGAGCACCGAGCCTGGCCGTGGGTGGGACGGCTGTCCTGGAATCCCACCAGCCTGCTCTGGTCCCTCAAAGGTGCACAACAGCATCTGGATGCCTGAGAAATGACAGAAAGTGCCTCGGGCCAGGTAAATCCCATCTGATCCCTGCAAAGCCCCTCAAGTTTTCCATGGCAGACCTGTGCCTCTCCCGGCAGGAATGGAGCTGCCCTGGAACCGCCCGGGGCTCGAGCACAGGGACGGAAACAGCTCCCAGAACCTCCACCCCAGCTCCAGAGCTGCACGATTTTCAATTTGCCTTCTGGGAATCTTGGTGGGTGTTGGGATTACAGCTGCTATTGAACACAAGTGAAGGAGAAGCAGCTCTAATGCCTCTCCTTCTGTTGATACACGTTCTCTAGAAAACCAAATCCTGTGAAAAATATTATATAAATAACATCTGTCTCTAAAAAGATATAAAAATTCCGGCTGCATTCTTCAGGTTTTCCTTGCCAATGTAAGTTTCTGGATTTTGAGCAGCCAGTGGGAGCTCCTGGGAAAGGCCAGAGCTTGTGGGGGCATCGGGAAGAGCAGTGAGGGAACAGGACTGAGGGAACAGGACTGAGGGAACACGACCAACCCCTGCTTTACCC
This sequence comes from Bombycilla garrulus, assembly GCA_013400315.1. Classification (NCBI taxonomy): domain Eukaryota; kingdom Metazoa; phylum Chordata; class Aves; order Passeriformes; family Bombycillidae; genus Bombycilla; species Bombycilla garrulus. Next base: position 702,125 of record VXBU01006347.1, read on the forward strand.
AACCCTGCAGGACCCACGAGCTCACAGCACCTTGTCCTGAGTGTCACAGACACCTCCAGAAGACAGCACACGTGTCACAAGCCCGGGGAGCTGAGGTAATGACGTGCAAGAGCAATTTCTGCTTCTACGCCAGAAAAACTGGGAGACAAACACAAGGGCTGAAGAAACTGGGAATGAGAAGGAGCCAGGAAAGGAGCAGCCCTGTCCCAGTGTCACAGCAGCCCTGTCCCAGTGTGACACCAGCCCTGTCCCAGTGTCACAGCAGCCCTGTCCCAGTGTCACAGCAGCCCTGTGACTCCGTGTCCTGCTGGGAACAGCACTGACTGTCACAGCTGTGCCAGCAGTGGGACTTCCTTGGAAAATTCAGATTTCTTCAGGAAAACAGAACTGTGGAAACTTCTACCCAGGGGAGCTCCTGCCTGGAATTTGGCTGGGTTCAATTCTGCCCCGTTCTGCTTTGCTCACTCCCCAAACCTGTGTGCTGGCATTTTCCCCGGTATTTTCCTTTTTCAAAAGTGTCTTTTTCACTTCACATTTTAAAAACAAGCACAATGGCACCTCTTGGCAGACTGGCATAGGTGAGAGCCCCTTCTTTATAAAAATCTGAGACTCAGTAATCTGTTATCTTAATTCAATCTGTTATCTTCTACAGCCTGATTTCCACCCATACATTGCCAGGCTAACAATACTCAGAAAAAAAGAAGAAAAAAGTCATGAATACTGCATTAGGCCACATGCTTTATGGCGAATACCATGGCTTTTTAAGTACATAATACACAAAGGAAAAATGAATTCTCAGTCTTGGCTGACAAGATATTTGACACAGAACAGTTTAAAATTTTTCTCCTGAAATGGTTGAAAAGTTTGGAGTCCTGTTTGTTTAGGCAAGGAGCTCCTGTCAGTGTCAGGGCCTGATCACCCTGAGGGGGGGACAAAAGGGAACAGTTGGACTCCTGGGTGTGGGAACTGCACGTCCTGGCCCCAAACCCCTGGGTTTTCCAGGGCCCTTCACATGCAACCACAACAACTGCCCCGAGCACCCCGAGCCCAGCCCAGCCCTCTGCTCCCACCTGCCAGGATTGGATCTTTCTGACAGAATCTTTGGCACAGGTTCCATGTTTTATTGTCATAAAAGATGATTAGAAAGTAGGTCCCCCTCCCACCCCACCCTGTTACATATTCTAGTATAAATTGAAGTCTTTTATGGCAAATATCTTACTTTTGGAATATGTTTACATGCTGGAAAAACTGTAATCAGTCTGCATGCAGCAACGGAGACGTCATGCTTCTGGCATCATCATGCACATCTGACAGACAAAAAGTGCCTGTGGCTGCTAATGGGATCAAGGCAGGAAGAAAAAAAAAGGGAAATGCACCAACTACTATTTTACATGCTGGAACAAAACCAAAATATGCACAAAACATTATTTACTGATATTTGAGTTAATATCGTCTGGTAAGTTGTAAGAGGAAATATCAAAATTTTTTAATCTAAGTGATAGGAGAGGAGAAGATTGCATTAATTACAGTGTTCATCATTGCAAATAAAGTCTATTTCCTTCTCTGCAAGTAATAAGCAGATGTGAAATGAAAGCCTAATTGAACCTCGTATAAAACCTGCAGGTAGCAATTATTATTTAAAAGTATATCTACTTTAAAAAAAAGAGATTATACCCTAAGCCAGTAACAATATTCAAAACCTAAAGTAAAAATCTGAACAATAGCAAGAAAACATTTAGCTAAATCTAAATGGTGTCATTCCGAACAAGAACTTTCACAAATAAAGCACAAGTTGTTTTATAAAATTTTTATAATACTCTTTATGCTTGATATGATTATGTCAATAATATAGATCTGCTTATTATTAACCCTTATTATTAAGAGTTATTACTAAACATGCAAAATTCATTGCATGAAGCATATGTAAAACGTATTAAATTCCATTCTATCAATAAAACAAGTTTTAGGTGCTGCTTCTTTCAGGCTTGATTATTCTACAGCCCAAAGTTTTCTGAATTAAAAGTGATTATTTAAGACTAAATCTCACTTGATTTTCATGAGTTATTCTGGAGAAATCAGGAAGTCACTCGGGGCTGCATTTTTTGTTAATTTAGTATACATAATGCTTTCTTCAATTTACTGCCCTACACTGCAGACTAGAAATAAACACATGTAAATAAGATCTAAGGAATTACAGTTTTGTTTTACATTCCAGGTTAATAAATTTCATAGTAAAATATTGGTATTAGAACCAGTTAACAGTAAACTTGAGGAGTGGTGTAAATTAAACCAACTGAACAGACAATGGCACCCTGGATCACAGAATAATCTCATGGAGATTAAAAATTCACAAAAGTATTATTAAAATTATTACTATTATCATTATTATTATTATTATTAAAGACAAAATTTCACCCTTGAGTTTATCACATGCTACTCTTAGCACAAATCCTAGAGATGTGGCCACCACCCGAGCGCTTTTGTTTGGGATCTCACAGGATTGCTTCTCCAAGCCTCAGGGTCTCATTTGATTTCACCCCCCTCCCACCCACTCCCGACTCTCTTTTTTTGTTTCCTGCCGTGTTTTGCCAACTCTTTCAGCAGTGTTTTTGCAACGCCTCTCCCCCGGAGCTGACCCCGCTCAGTCTCTGGTGCTGCCCTCAATTCTCCGGGGTGGACGCTCCCCTCCGCCCCAAGGAATAAATACTCGAGGTGGCTTCTCCCCCAGAGCACGTGCCAGATGTGCTTCCAACACAACAGAGGGGAAAAGGGAGCGGAAGGACAGTGGGGAGTTACAAAATAGAGAACGTACCAAAATACGGGTAAGTCTGGACAAGTCAGTTGCGACTTCTAGAAGAAAACGTGGGCACTGTACACTAATTTATCTCCTGCTCAGACGACACGGCTGCTGCAAAGCCCAAATCCTGGCTGAGCGGCCCCTCCCTCCTCTCACACCCTCGAACCCTACAACTTCCAGGCCCACGTGGAATCAACAAGGCGAAAGCCTAAAAATTGTAGGGTTCCAGCTGCTGCCCACGGCGGGATTTGTTCTCTGTCTCATGCTACATTTTCTACCAGGGGGTGCACGAACTGGGGGTTGACGTAAGAGAACCCTTCAAAATCTGTTTGGTCGATGTTGGCAATGACCAGCTGATCGGGAGGCGTCAGCACCGGCTGTCCTCGCGTGAAGAACTTATCGAAGTTCTCGGCCCCTTTGCCACACTGCAAGGAAAGAGAAAAGCAGAGAAAAAGGCTGAAAAAAGTCAGCAATGCAACAGCTTTGTCAGGATACACGCAAGGCTTTCTCCTCATTTCTTGTGAGTCGTTGGGGGAAAATTTTCTTTTCAGATATTTCGACAAAAAAATCCCAGACAAACGGTGAAGTTTTAATAGCTGAATGCTGATAAGAAGCAGTCAGAAAGGTTTCCATCCATCAGCATGAGGTGACGAGATAAAGAGGCTTAAATATTCAGCATTAATGGGTTACAAAAGGAAAAAGGAAATATTTTTATAAACACATGTTGGCAAGAGATACTTTCTTTGTCAAGTTGTTTCATTCTTTTTAAAAGCCTTACAATACAAAATTAAATTTTTTATGTTAGTCTCTGTTTCCTTTATGATCTGCAAAAAGCTCAATGCTATTCATTTATGTGCTCTGAGTCTTCTCTGAATTAATAAATGGTAGCAGGGTCTCAATCCTTGGGATGGCAGGAGGGCAGGGCAGGGAGCAACATCCTGGGACAGCTTCTTGTTCCAAAACTTGCTATCACAGGTTTCCTCCTTTGTTTTCTTAAGAGACTCATTTTTGGGCAAATGGAGTAACTTATAAATAAATTTGTACCTTCAAAGATGTATTTGTCTTCACATTAAAGTGCAGCACTACTACTGTGAACCTTGAAGCAGAATTAGAGCACAACTGAAATTACAGGACTGCTCAAACCCCTAAACTTGGAAATACGAGTGAAATGTCCTTCTTGCCAAATAATCAGTCAGTGCCTACAACCTGTGAAATGTCAGTCTGGAAGGGAACATGTTACTTACAGCACCCAGCTGCTGACTGCAAATCTGCAGCTCTGTGTCCGTGGAAGCTGCAGGATTATTCCTGCAGGAAAGCACTTCCTACAGAATATGCACATACAAAGGTTTCCTAAAAAACATCACCCCAAACAAAGCCTACAAATACATCCATATCTTCAAACAGATTAAGGGTTGTGTGTTTTTTGCTTTCTAAAATCAATATCCATCCCTGGAGGGATTTAAAACCTGGGTAGATGTTATGTTTATGGACACGGGTCAGTGGTGGGATTGGCAGTTCTGGGATAACGGCTGGAACTCCATGATTTTAAAGGTCTTTTCCAACCTGAATGATTCTATAATTGTATGATGCTGATAGAAACAGGATCAGCAATCACCACAAATGAGCTGTGCACAGGGTATGTGAATACTAGCCACGGATTTTAAGTTATTTTTGTCCAGGAGAGTCGGGTTCCGTGTGGTTCCGCCTCGGTGTGTTTTAATAGCAGCCTGTGCAAACCAAGCAGGTCACGATAACCAGGGAGACAGAGCACAGCTGCTCTGAGGAGGAGCCAGGCCCTGCCCGCAAGCTCTGATGGAACCAGACCACACTCAGGCTTTTAGCACCTTCACGCTGCTGTTACTTTTAACTTCAAGGAGTGTCTAAGCACTCAGCTCCTGAGCTAATAAAACTTACAGATGTGAAGGCAGATCTGCTTTATGATCAGCTTTAAATTTGACGGGAGAAGCATGTACTAAAAATTGTCCATAACCTGTGCTTTAGAAGCTCCCTTTGCACAGCCAGCTCTGGGGATGGGCTGGGCAGGGCTGGCAGCACCCACAAGTTCTTCACTTATTTACAGTGAAGAACTGCGTGCAAAACCCACACCATAGCAAAAAGGCGTTTCCTTCAGCATTAAACACCCTTCTCCGCTGCAACTCTCCTCCTGCTGATGCAACAAAAGCCATTTGTATGAAAAAAGTGAAGAATACTTCAGGTGCTGGTGTCCCTCTGTTCATTAGTTTGTGGTACCTCACCGCTGTGTCTGTATTGGCAAATGAATCAGTGTAAGGAGCAGTCACCCTACACCTGAAGGGCTAAAGCCAGCCAGGATTCTCAGCTGAAAAATAAAAGGCTTAGAGAAGAAAGGTTCAATGTTAGGACAAAACAATTTACAGCTGTTCCTTAAAGCTTGTGTTCCTGTGTGCAAACTCTTCCTGTCAATAAAGCACAGTACATGCTGAAAGAAATTCTGGCTCAACAAGCAAAGCTCTTCCAATTCTATTATGCAAACAGCTCTCGGGGTAAGGACACCTTTCCACTTGCTTGGATTTCTAAAATGTTCCTGTAGATACATGTGTGCAAACCAGTAATGAACATGGAAAATAAACCAGGGATTAATCTTTCAAACTGAGCAGACCTCGCTGAGCAATGGGGAATAAAATCCCCTGTGCTGGGCAGCCAACCGTGGAGGAAATTCACCCCTCTAATCCAAATCCCCCAGTCAGATCCTGACAGTTGTTGATCACGTTCATTCCAGTCTCAAGTGGCTGCTCTGGATGTGCCAATTTGCCCTTTTCTCAGCTCAAACCACTGCCAGGCTTTTCTGCAAGGCACAAAGTTCCCAGAGCACGAGCAGGCTCCCCGACAGCTCTGCCCTTATCAAATGCTCCTTTCAGGAGATGAGCAGCAGCAGGGCTGCGGGCTCCTCACTCACCACTTTGGGTTTGAAGGGTGGCTGAATCTCCCTGTTCTCCAATTTTTCCCAGTCAATTCTCCTGAAGAAAGCGTGTTCCCTGATGTCTCTTTCACCTTCCAGGCCACAGCCAAGGCGTTTTGCAGGATGTTTAGTCATGAGCTGTTGGGAAGAAAACACCAAATGTGTTTGGTGCTGGTTCAGTTTAGTACTGGAAGGAAAATGAGAGGCACTTTCCCCTGCTTGCAATGCTCTTGCTCCTCTCCTGAAGATACACACTGCTAATAAAATTGTTCAAAAAGCTAAAATGAATTTTTTGAAGAATTTTCTTGTCTGATCACTGGAGACAACAAATCAGCAGCAAAACAAGGGGCTGCACTGGGGAAGTTCTTCTCCCTGGGCAGAGGTGGTGCCCAGGACACGCTGAAATCCCTGCTGGCTCACAGCTCACTCTGGAATTTCACCCCCAGTCTCTCAGTTCAGTCTTACAGATCTCCAGAACAGCTCCTGCCTTATCTCAGCAATCAATTAAACATCATAAATTCCAATGCACTAAAGCTCCATGAAGTACAACCCATCCCCACTCCCATTTCATTTTTCTGGGGCTCGTTCAAGACATTTCATTACAGAGCCTCCAATTCTTTGGCACCCAGCTGACAATATTTAATCTGTGTTTCCTCCCTTGCATTCTTAATGACATCCTGGTCAATACCATACCCAGTTACAGAGATTAAACAGACTTGGGGAAAAAAACAGCTCCAAATCCACCAACCTGGCATGCTTAGAAACTGGAACGTGCTTCCTAATTAACAAGCTCCTCAGCATTTTCCAATTGGTGTGTACATTGGGAATTGTGCAGTGTAGCCTTAAACTCTCAGTTCCAGGTTTGTGGGGACTTTTTAAAGCTCCTTACAAATTATATATGATTAATGTACTGCTGGGAGTGATACATCAACAGATCTTCTTGAAACCTCAGTGCCACTTTAGTCTCCTTCCAAATGTTAAGTTGATCTGATTCCAATTATGAACCTAAAATAAATGTGACTCTAAGCAGGTTTGAGAGCGGCTGTGCTCTGGGCAGGAATCAGAGGCTTCCTCAAGATTATCAGCAATGTTCCCATTTTTGGTACCTTTTCCAAACCCCTTGCTTTAACAGTAGTGATAAAAGAAAATGGGAGTATTGATTCCAGTAGTTTGAATTCTTTCCAAAGTTGCTGCATTTACCAAAACCAACGAACTCTCAATCAGTGGAATGGAGCCAAGCAGACAAATCAATTCCAAGAGCAGAGTGGGCACGTTTGTCTTGCCCAGTGGTGCCCAGTCCTGGGACTGCTGAGCTGCCACTGACTGCAAGGGTCAGAAACTTTCTCATATTGACTTCTTAGCTCAGGAAAAATTCCCACTGAAACCTGAGATTAATTTGTCAGTTTAATACAGATGAAGAACATGTCAGTATCACAGAGACTTGCCCAAAATCTCAAGGTGCAGGGAAATTTGTCAGTATCACAGAGACTTGCCCAAAATCTCAAGGTGCAGGGAAATTTTAGCTTTCTGCCCTCCCTTGACATGAACACCCGGAGAGCATCAGACGGGGGAGCTGGAAACAGGGCAATGACATCAGGCTCAGACTGTGCTCTTTGGATGTGTGACTGTCACAATGAGGCAACAATCTGAATGTACTTTACAAAAATACATCATGTTAATTTTTTGTTGGCCAGCACATCTACACTGGGATAAGCTCCAAAATTAGCATGGTCTTTCATTTTACCTTCTCGTTCTAAACACCTTTTCTTTTCCTTGATGATTTTCTTTAATGGACTAATATCCAGCTGATGTATAATACTTCCTAAATGGTTGAAAAGGTAGGGAGAATGTAAATACCAAATTAACTAAGTGCAGTGGTGTTTTATCAGTGTAAGTCAGACATCAAATAACCCATTACAGGTGGTGGATTGGAAAAGCTGCAAACTGATGGTGCTCTGGAGAATCACATGGAATCAAAGGAAAATCAAATGAATTCTTTCTTCCTAAGCTAATCCCCTGAAGCTAAATCTATAATTTTCCTCAAAAGTAAAAAAAAAAAAAAAAAAAAATTAATTTAGTATCTAGGACCAATTTTAGGCCACACAGGTACCACTGGGTCACAACTTCCCCATGGTTTCCTTGCATTTATGCTAAAGATTTTCACATAAGCTCATCTTCACCTACATTTAGAAATGATTCTCCTAAAGCCCTGTGCTCTGACGCTGTCATTAGGCATTCTGGGCTGAGGACTCGCTGGAGGAGCTCCAGCCAAGCTGAGAAATCTCACCCAGCAGAATCGGGGCTGTGCTGCCGCGGGTCGGGAGGCAAAGCTGGGGGAGACTCTTCACACCATGGTCCTGTTTATAAATTCTGCTCTGCATTTGGCAGCTCCTGATCCTGACATTTGTTCTTTCCATAAAACAAGCAGGCACAGCGGGAAGAGCCCAGCACTTACCAGTGACACCAAGTGACAACACAGCTCAGCACTGCCTGACAGAAGTTGCACTTTCAAATACTACAGTGCTGTGTGAGAGCCAGACTAGACCAGCTACTCACAAGGACTGCCAAAAAGGAACTTAATGATAAATAACATTTTATCTCACCCCCTTGCAGATGGAGACAGCTTCTTTGGACAGAGATTTTGGGTAGGAAACATTATGCTCCATTATGGACTGGAATAGCTCATCTTCATCTTCCCCATCAAATGGAGGCTGTTGAAAATAAATCACAAGTGAGTAACTTACTGAGTTTTCCTTTCTGTGTTTTTAAATTCTCCACTTTTTATGAAATGGCATGACAACACCATGCTCAAAGAGATCCATAAACAGCAGTGCTCCTTGTCCAGAAACACCCCCCAAACTCACAGCAATCTTCAGCCTGCATATCTGCTGACCCAGAGGCTTAGTGTTTGACAGTCTCAGATTAAAATCAAGGAGAAATGCTCATTTCTGTCCCCAGAATGGCAGCCAGGTTAATGAAATGTGTGCAGGATTATCTTTGTGATCAGCTTTAATCAGCTTTTAAAGCTACTCTGCACCAGACAGGCAAAATACTTCAAAGGATGGAGTTTGGAGACTAACTTTCAATTACCTTGTGCTAAGGTATTTCCATTCTTCACTTAATTCCAGTTAAACTCCAGTTTGTTTTATGTCATGGCTGTAGATTCTGCTTCTGAGACCATCACAGGGAAGGGCTGCACTGTATTTTCAAATACAGGGGTAGGAAAGTGCCCATGGATAAATCTCAGGATATGGGCCCTGTGCAAAACCCAGCTAATGGTAAATCTCCTTTTCTCCAAAGGTTCAGATGGCCAATATTTGCAATTCAGCCTGCAAATGTTAACAGCTGCAGTTGCTACACATTAAAACTTTTAAAATGTCCATTGGAATTTCACAGAGAAACTCCTAAAGGCATTTGTTACAAATGTATGTTTTAAGCTTGGGAAATGCCTGCCTTTGCCTAGCACTCACCGAAATCCAATTGCAGGAATCTTTTTCAACTCAAGACTAACAGAATTCCTTGAAGTTGGTGCTTATCTGCCATTTATTGCAGCACAATGTTCCTTCCCTGCCCGAGTGACTCAGAGAGCAGCCTCTCATTAGCTGTGCAGAATGAGGGGTGTGTAAGTGAGCACATTTCGGAGCGCTGAGACCCGTATTTTACCCCCAGGACATACAGTACAAAAACTGTATTCTTGGAATTTAACTGCAATGCAGAGCTTATACACACTCTTATTATGCTTCCCTGTGGTTTCAAACTCCTAAATGGTATTTCTTCCACTTGACATGCATTTTCCTGCTCAAGTGTCTCCCTTTCAATTCTGAAGATGGCTATTTATAACATTATTGCAGTACAAAGGAGCCGTATTCAAAGGCAGAGCTTGATTATGTGGGTGCAACATAAAGAGCTTAAAGCCTAAATACATTCCCAGTGAAGTCAGTCAAGAGTACAAGGAGATAACAGCAGAATGAAAGGCTTCAATCATATCCTGTAATGGTCTAAACCTTTCGGGAGCCTTGAAACAGAGCAGCCTTGGAGGGCAGGAGGAGGTCACAGCAACCAGGGAGGGGGAATCTTACCTGGCCGGCCAACATCTCATAGAGCAGCACACCGTACGCCCACCAATCCACTGACTTCCCGTAGGGCTGGTAAGCAATAATCTGCATAATCACAAAAAAAACCAAAGGAAAAACCCCTGTGTTAACTGACCCCCAGCCTCGTGGTGTTTTAGGAACATGTGACACGCGGAGAAGGACAGGTTTCCCCAGAAAAGGCCAGAAAGGGAATCCTGTAATCCTCACTGCAGCGAATCACAGGTTTCAGTAGGAGTTGGATTGTTTTGCAAGTGTGAGTCTAAACCCACCCACGCCCTTGGTACCCTGACACTGTGGAAAATGCAGCTCTAAGGAGTCCTTGGGATGCTCATTCGAGGGCAAAGGAGGAAGTACAGCAGCACAAAGCAGGAGAAAAGGCAAAACCATTGTCCCGACCATTTGTGTTGAAGTTTGAAATCATGAGGCTCACTTAACTTACAGGCTACCAATAACTAAACCTTTCTTTTCAATAGTCATATTTTTGTTCTGCAATAAAAGGAATCAAAATTTAGGAATAAAATAAAACTCAAAAAAATCTCAGTCAAGTTTTCCCAAGCCACATGATTGCGACACTCGGTATGAAATACCAACTACACCAAAAAGAAAGGGGGTTCTGCTGTTCAGACTAATGGAAATGTCAAGTATTTTCCGTTCTCTGGGTTCACATCTGACTCACAGAGCAGCACAAATTGAGTTCTGACACAGGGAAAGGCCGCAAGTGCCAGCAGCACCCAGGTCCCCTCCTGCGTCATCCTCTGTAATTGAGGCCTCCTCAGAGATAATTTATTGAAGAGCTGCATCTGGGGATGCTGTGGGGGAGTTTGGAGGTGCAGATGTTCCTCAGACCTCTTCCTAAATAGCTGTGAAGGGATTGTGAAGGGATGCAGGACACCCCAGGCCCTGCCCGTGCCCACTGAAGGCACCGTCAGAGCCTTCGACTCCAACACCTCCACTCCCCTGGAATGAGCAGGGCACCGAGGCAGCCAGAACTCCAGAGGGGCTTGCATTTCATTTTCCTGTTTGCTTGTGTTTTTGTTCTTTGTGAAATAAATAGCCCAGTCAAGTATACATCACACATCCTAAATTTTTTAGTAGTCTGAAAGAGAAGTTGAACTGCCAAGTTCCGTAGCTGCTCAGGAAAATAGTGAGTCACCAGTGCAATAAAGCAGGACTGCCTGGCCACTAAATAAAATTATGGTCTCTGTGTGGATATATGTCCTTGCCTGAGATACAGCAGCACACGACTTAAAAATTACTGCAATGTTTCTAACCAAAGCATTTCAAAATCAATTGTGCTTTGGAATGTATTAGACAACCAGAGATAATAACAAGATTCTCATCTGGAAGGCCCTACATTAAGGCAGTCTGTATTAGTTGTCTCTTAGCAGTAATATGGGCTTAAAAATATATATTTGGGACATTAATTTAATCTTATAGTAGTTGACATACTCGGTTACTCTCCCTTCCATTTCCATCACCAGTAAGTTCCTGCTGGAATCAATATTGCCTTTTGAAACATCAAACACTTTAATCCAAGAAAAATACTGGCCTTTGCACACAGAAAATGACAAAACATTTCATCCTCAGTGCTTCTCTGACAGTGTCTCCCTGCCTTATGGAAAACAATATTTTATATAAAAAAGGGGGTATTTTTCAGGTCATTGATTTTTAAGGGCAAAACGTTTTGTACAACAAGTGCAGCCCAGGTTTGTACTTTTGGGAGGAACAGGTTCTTTCAATTAGCAAATGAGAAAAAGATGGATCCACGGCAGCGAGAGTGAGTGGCTGCCACACTGCCAAGGTTCTGTACCTGGCAGCCAGGTCTGTCCAGGAGCCCACAGCCCACTTCTGTCCCGGCTGAGGAGGAGTTTGATGGGATTACTGAGAGCAGGAAACCACTTAAATGCTGCAATGCAAGTCCTGCAGTGAAAGTACCAAAGCACAGACTCAACAATGCTGACTTTTATCCAGCAAGGGGTGAGTCAAGGCTGGGCTCTTCTCTAAACAGCATTTCCCTCAGGAATGCAATCTCCCTATGAAATCTGCCTTTGGGAGAGAGTATCAAACAGAATTTCAGGAGAGGCAGCATTAACAGGGGAGAAGCTCCAATGGAGGGTCAGAATCACTACAGATTTTCTGCTGTTTGATGGCACATGTGCTGAACAGAGCAGTGCCCCTAATCCACCCAGGATTCCTGATTTTCACCAGCCAGGCAGCAGTGGAAAGCTGATGGGATCCTTCTCTCCTTCTCGTCATTAATTTAAACGATTGCCCTTTTCTTGTCCTTTTGCAATTCAAATGTTCCATTTTACCCATCTATTGTCATGCATTAAGAGCTCTGCCTTTCCAGGTTCCGTGGATTTGAGCACTCAGAATGAGCTCAGGAATTTCTCTCATCAAGCAAAATTGGCAGGAGTTGCTTTTTTCCTATTTTTTCTCTATTTTGCCTCCAAGGAAGGCACAGTTAAGAGCAGGACACATAGATTAATATCAGCAATTTGTAGGAATGTTTAGATCATTGCAGCTAGTAGCCGGTTGGGATGAAAAGATTATATCCCAGAGGCAAGAAGAAATCTTTTGTGAGCATATATGATGTCTGCTGGAAAAGTTAAAGCTCAGTTATTAAAAGAAATAAATATTACTAGCACAAGAAGCAGTCAAATGCACTTTCCAAACCTTTGCAATACCTATTTGCTTCCCACAATCCTGGCAAATTCAAGGTTGGAACTGAAGGTTTTGAGGCTGTGAGATGGAAGAGAAGGGAAATGGAGTTTCTAATTTAAATCCCTCTGAAATTCAAGATCAGCACGGTGGCTGCTGCAGGGATGCTGATGGTGGGGTTCTGTGCTGGCAGAGTCCTTTCCCCTAATCCTCTTGACATCCATCTCCTCCTGTCTCTCTTGACTGGTCAAGGAAACACAAAGTACTAATTGATTTCACAGCTATTTTACCACTCTGACCATAAATATTTAAGTTCAGCACATCAGGAAATACTCTGTACAAGATAACCACTTTCTGCCTGAGAGAAGCTGTCAGACCTGGGATCCCACCAGTTTAACCTCTGCACATTCCTCAAATTGCAGAGAGTAAGAAAATGAACAATAATTCCAGCCCATTATACACCCAGGTAATAGCAAACGGCAGCTTTCCCACTCAGGAAAAGGGAAAACATTGTTTTGCAGCACAGCAAACTGGGGGGTTCACTTTGCTGAAGGCAGCACTGCTTTTCCAGGCCCAGCTGGGACAGGGACACCGGCGGAGCTGGCCCTGCAGGGTCCTTGCAGCTGTGTGTTCTCTCATCCATCCGTGGGCAGGTCCTGCAGAGGCAGCGTGGGCTCCCTCAGGCCCCACGAGAGTCACCACACCCTTCCCCAAATGCTGCTGAAAAGAGCTAATTCTCCTTGTTTGAGTGCAGCCCACTCACAGAATTCTACAGGGATACCTTCAAGAGTTTATTTAGATTTAGCTCCTTTATCTCCACCCAGCAGGGAATGTGACCGTGCAAATGAATTCCCATTAAAATCTATTAGAAATTTATACATTTTAGCCCATGGAAACACGGGCTGAAACACCCCTGCAAGCGAAACAGGAACCTTCCTTTGAAGTGTACCACAGAACTAGTTAGCAAACTGTCAGTCACAATAATGTCTTCAGAGACAAAAGAAAATCAGCCAATTAAACAAAATACAATCAAATCTGCTTGTAAGATAACAGACTAATTTTCTCTCACTTACTGGATGTTTTGGTAAAAGGTTTATTTCTTTATGTGAAATTTCCAAATAAAGTAAAATAATTTGCTCCAGCATTGACCCACACGGAGCATTCTGGTATTGACAAAATGTTCTTTGGCATTAACTGGCACAAGACAATTGCCACAGAAAGGACACTTTAATTTGTAATATTGGCTTCATTTATGTTTTGACAGAAGAAAATTAAATGCTACTTCGGTTGTTCTGATATCCTGCTGCAAGCAACAGCAAATGGGGTAAAAACAAGGGTGTATAATGCACAATCTTTCACTCTGAAAAGCATGAATTAGCAACCGGGAAAAAAAACAAACTATTTTTCATTCCAATTTTACATTGATGACAAAATTCACCTTAGACACTAATTTACTTGTCTGTGCATAAATCTCCCCTATTCCAACAAACATTCAATTACAGCCAGCAATGCTTCAGCCAGAGCTGCCTCTTGCTCAGTACCCAGTGAACAACTGAGTCTCTTGGATCAGGATCCAGCCTCTTGCATCAAATTTGCTGCCAAACAAATCAAGACTCTTGAAAGCTCAGTATGCACAAAGAGCAGATTTTAATATTCATATATTTGAATTATATCCAAATCACCACATGTGCTTGTTTTCAATTCTTTAGACCTCGACTATTGAAATACAAATCATATCCAGACTCAAAGTCTTAAGTCTAAGCTCGTATTTATCCCACTCCCTTAAAGCACAACTGGGCTTCTCATGATTATGTTTTCACTTTAGACCCAATGCAGTTGGTTCAGGCTTCAACGTCGTTTTCAGTGGTTTAAAAGCTGCATAGGTATGGCCAAATCACGGAAAACTCAAGGCAAATTATGGATTTTTTACAACAACTCCGCTCTAGGCCCCATCTCTCAGCTTCTGGAAGAAGAGCTTTGCAATGACAGGAGCTTTCCTGAGGGGAAGAGCAGCACCTCGCGGCACCTGCGCAGCTCGTGCAGGGCATGGCCTGGAGAACACCACGGTGCTTTCACAGACAGGTCAGCAAAAAGCTTCGAGACCTCATGAGTCCCTTCCCAAAAACCAGCGAGTGGGTTGTGATTTCCTGAAATGCCACATAATCCTGTAAATAAATGTGTGCTGGCAGCTGTGTGAACCCATGGAGGAATAGATTAAAACAGCATTGTTTGCTCCCAGTGAAATATTTTCTGATCTCAGCAACACCTATAACGTTTGTATAACTTCACATATTGCAAAGTTTAGTATAATAATATTTTAAGGCTGCAAATTTAAGATCAGAAGTGTGAGCCTGTTTTTTGTAAGTTTTTTGCTAGAATGAACAAAGTCTTATCTCATAAAAAGTTCGTTTTTCAATTTACTAGGTATTTCTCAAAATAGTGAAGTCTTACAGATTACACTGCATTAATTCACAAATAGATCCAATATACCTGCAGAAGTTAAATGGTGCCATCCACAGAGAATCTGGAGTTAGAGCCATCCAAACCCAGAGGTATAAAATGTGGAGAGACAATTTCCTTTAAGAGACTAAAAGGTCCTTGAAAAGGTCAATATTTACCTCAGGTGCAATGTAGTCTGGAGTGCCACAGAAGGTCCTGGTTGTGACTCCGTCTAACATGTGCTCCTTGCACATTCCAAAATCGGCAATTTTAATGTGTCCTTCTGAATCCAACATCACATTATCTAATTTCAGATCTCTGAGAAGAATCACAGTAATTTAAAGTTAATGTTTGGGATCAGCTTATTCTGAATAAGGAACATTTGCAGCTCTTTGGGTTGGAGGTTCAGGGCGCACAACAGAACAGAAAACAACAGAAAGAGCTGTACACTGATGGCTTTCTGCTTCAAAAATACACTGAAAAGTTAAAGAAACTGATAATTTTGGGATTTTAAAAATAGCTCAGAAATTACTTTTGTCAGATCACACTCACCTATAAATAATCCCTCTGTTATGGAGAAAGAATAACCCAATTGAGATCTCAGCTGCATAGAACCTGTGTGGGGGGAAAAAAAATCAACAGATTTCTAACTGTCTCATGATTTTCTTCTGGCAAAATAAACTGGAAATGAATCATTGTAAAGGATGATAATATAGTAGCACATGAAATATGTTATTTACAGTGTATATATACAGGTGACATAAAATCATATCACTTCAGCTGGACCTTAACAGATACATTTTGAGTATTTGATGATAAAATAATGCAGAATCTAAGAAAAATTGGAAAATGGCTGCCTGGACCACAAAAAATGGTGCAGCTGAAGCACAGTTTTTTTTTTTTTGCACTAACTCTGCTGCAAAGGTCCTTATCTCTAATCACAGATTGATGAATTCAGGATGCAGCTCAATGTACATTGCAATTCACATGGCATGAAATAATTTGCAGAAATAGTGTTCCTTTATACAGCCTGTTAATGGATTAATTACACGAAGCTAATTAAAATGATTACCATATAAAATATAATTGCTGAATGCAGTTAAGAGGTCCAGAATACTGGTGGCTGGCTGAAGCTGGTTGCTGTGGAACTGTGCAAATTACATGTGAGAGGATTATTTAAAGATGAGATTAATTTTTAGGCTCAGCACAAGGGAGAGGAAGCAACTGAGCTCTGCAACACCCGATCAGAGGTGTTTGTGAACACGTGTGAGGATGCAGCACAGGCAGAAGCTGTCATCAAGCACCACAGATTTTGTCAAGTGTTGGCAAGTTGCATTAGCTGGGAGTCAAGGATGATCTGACACCATCTCGGTTTGATTCAGCGAGTTGTTAAAATGTTTGTCTGCATCTGAAATACTTATTTCAGAAGGCCTCTCGTTTAAACAAGCTCTGATTGCTTAGATCAAATTGAGAAATTATGTTAACTGAATGCTTAAAGCCATTGGTCACCCTTGATTTTAAAGTTTCAGTAGTAAATGATTTATGAAACACTAACAAGTGGTGATAGGTATTACAGGGATGGCTAAAATGGTACTGAGGGATCTATTTGCTCTTAAATATGCTACAGATCGTCTTCAGTTGCTCACTGATATACCAGATGTACAATTACCTGAAAAGAATCATGTAGATAAACAACTCCTAATTCCTTATTAACCCCTCACAAATATATCACAGAAATTCTTACAAGCTATACATTGAATTTATCTTGTACAAACTGTAATTTATATTACAGTGCTGAGTCTATTTGTACTGCCTTTCTGTATATCAGTAATTTAGACTGAACTGTTCTACTCACTGTTTTTTTTCAATATTTGCTTTTAAAAACAACTTCAGGACATGAAGTAACATCTTTAATTTCCTGCTGCCCTGCTTAAATTCTTGTCACTTTTCAAGTAAGCCTCTCCTGCCTTTGTTTGTGCTGTACTTTTGAATAAAGGCACCTCTGGTCTACGTGTTCAAACAACATGTTTAACACAAAGTTCAGATTTTGGGCCTTAAAAACAAACAAAGCCCAGCCTGGACTTCATGCTGAGCCTGGGAAGAAGAAGAAGAAGAAACAAATCCTCATACAGTGTAAAATCAAGATGATGACATGAGTTAAATACATGAACACTCACACTGCTTGTGGCTCCTTAAATTTTCCTACTTGCTGGATGTGATACATGAGGTCCCCACCATTGACATACTCCATCACGAAATACAGCCGGTCCTGGGACAAAGCACATAAATACATTAGAGACAATGTCAGATACCCATTGATCAGCCAAACAGAAAAAAAAGGCACTAGCATGTTATTAAAAAGCTTTTAGGATTATTAGGACTGGGAAAAATTATAGATCAGGAAGTGGAAGTGGATGTTTTGTACAACCTTCAATAGTAAATGATTGATGAGATCTGTCTAGTTTTGCCAATTTTAGTGCCATGCTTTTACAGATTATTTGTCTCCAACAGCTTCAAGAATTATACAAATATAGCTCAGTCTGAAAAATCTGTCTCTAAAAATAAAATGAAAAAAAAAAAATCTAAGATGGCCAAAAATTCCAAATTGCTTTGAGGCCATTTCTAACTGTTCCTAGTAAGTTTTCCTTTGGAAGGTGGTGGGGATGTGGCTCTTGAGGACATGGTTTCATGGGGAATGTGGGCTGATGGCTGGACTTGGTGATCTTAGAGGACATTGCCAGCCTCAGTGACTCCATCATTCCAGGCCATCCAAGAGGCTGGCACAGTGACACGGGGCCACCACATCCATTCTCAAATGTGTCACTGGGAGATGTTTTGCAATGTGATGGGCAAATATCCCTTATTCACGTATTTATAAGGAAAGAAGAAAAAAAAGCCCCTCAGTGTCACCCAGAAGTGACAGAAAACTAAATTAAATCCACCAACACTGATTCATGACTAATACCCCCACGATGTAATAACAGCCATTAAGGCTTTTCAGGTTCTATCCTCAGAGCCTTGAAAGTATTTGGGAATCTGGGCTTGAGGCTCTGCCTTAGCACAGCACATATGATTACATTTAGGAATTGCCATGCTGGCCTGCTCGAATGACTGCATGAAGGAAAATCTTTAAAATTATTTTTGATATTTAAGGTACACGGGGTAATTACATGTGGGATTTCTTCACCATTTTCTACGTGCAGAGGCTACCATGCACGGGTTGGATGATAACAAATGTTACTGGAGTGATAAAATCCATGGCCACGCGGCCTGGGAAACAGCGGGGTGGCAAGAAACACAGAGCTCACGTACAACTGTCTGGAAACACGAGTGGAGCTGTGTCAGGAACGGGGGCTTGTCCTGCAGCGCCAGGACTCGTTTCTCAACCATGGTGCACTCCACATCATCATCCTGGATGACCACGTCTTTTTTCAGGATTTTGATTGCATAGAGCTCCTCTGTGCCCTTCCTGTCGGCCAGCATCACCTGCAGCAAAGAGGAACAGCGGCGTGAAAACCCCCCAGGCCAGGGAGGGAAGGTCACTCGGATGCCTGAAGATTCAGAGAGATGGCAAGCCAGCTTTTCCTTTAATTTGAATAGACAAATTTGATCAAAATTCCAAAGCCATGACCATTGTACGTTTCAGACAGCCTGTGCCCAAAGCCACTGGTTGATTGCGGGCTCGTTGCTGAAGGGATGATAAAATGTTAAGTCCCAGGGGACTTCTTCAGCAAAGGGCACTTTATCACCTGAGTTTTGTTCAAACAGGCAGAAAAATAGCAGTCTGTTCTCTCAACTATTGGATTTCTAATATATGTATACACTATTAGTGGGTTTTTTTCCAATATTCACCCTTAGCAATGTTGGTGACTTCCAGAACTGGCAGAGTGGCCTAGGTATTAAAGCCGGAAAAGTAGACTTAATTTCCTTGAAACTGCTGAGAAGTGAGGATCTGAAAGTCAGGAATGAGTTCCCATCCTGCCCAACAGTCTGAGGTTTTAAATTTATTTTTTTCAAGGAAACTGTCAATCAGGACTTAAGGCCACTAGGACTTAGGGGGAATGACCCTACTCCTGTTGAGAACTCCTTCCTCAAAAATGCACATCCCTCTGACATTGGATTTTGCTTCTTAGAGAGCTGTTTATCCATTCTTCCTCAAGAAAAAAAGAAAAAAGAAAAAAAAAAAGGAATGTGAGTGGATTAATTCTGAAGAATTCCTACCTTCCCAAAGCTTCCCTTTCCAAGAACCATGAGAAAGTTGAAATCTGTCAGCTTCACCCTGTCCAGATTGTTGGATGGCACACTTGAGTTCTTGTCTTCTGTTGAAGTAATGACTTTGTTACCAGCTGGCCCAAGTTTGGCTTTCTGGAGAACACACACATACACACACACACACAAAAACAGCAAAGTGAGAAGAGCTGCCCGTGTTCCTGGCAGAGGGGATCTCTGGGGGGCAGTCAGAGCTGGAAATGGCCACGTCTGAGGGGCCATTCCCAGGAGAAAGGCTGCATAACAAAATATGCACAGACACACCTTCAAAGACTCATTCCAGCAATACTTGCGACATTGAGGGAATTAAAGTGGAAAACTGTGTTCATGTATAACTAGATAAAGCAGATACGCTTATCTGGTTAAAACAGCAAAACCAAAGCAAAGCCCAGAAACAATAAAAAATGATCATTTACTTTCATGCCAAAAGCAGCTTAAATGGTGCTTTTGTTCTGAAATAAAAAAAGAGGCTATCCAAAAATACCATGCTGGAATGTACATTGGGTATTTTAGGATATCAACAACCTCAAAACATTCTCTTTTAAAATAGAATTCTTCAAGTCACTGCATAGCAAGAGTTAAGAGAATTTTGACATGCACTAAGAAAAAGAAGTTGCATAAAAAAATCCCACAACACATGAGAATTAATGCAGATGAACATGGCCACTTTCAAACCAGAAGTACAGTCAACTTTGATTTTCAATCAAGGGTTGATCTGGAAAAGGGAGCAAGGGGAATATTACAGACAAGGGCTGTGCCTTGGCCAGACACTCTGGTTTACAGGAGGCTGCAGGTCTCAGTGTTTCACATGAGACACCATGGCATGGCTCAAGTAAGCTGCATTTCAAATCTCAGAGTTAACAGAAGAGAAAAAAGTAAGACTCACCAAAAGATAATGCAGGCTACAAGATAATATCCTTTTCTTTTTCTTTCAAAATAATCCCATATACCAGCAGAAGCAAAGCCAATAAGGTTTTATAGTTCTTTGGGATATAAGTGCTTTCCCCATCTGTCTGGTGTGTTGGTCTGCTTAATAACCTCTAATACGGTTAATTTACTTTTTGCCAGTGATGCATGTTTGACAATTTAGGATAACTACTCTCTGCCTCACAAAAGGACAATATTTGTATATTAACCCTCTTTTACAGATAAAGAAAATTATAGAAATGGAGGTTTATTCAAAGTCTCACAATACCTCCCTTTAAAAGCCATGCCTGGCACACACCTGCAGTGCTGGAAACTGGGAGTTCCAAACTTTCCCCTCCCCAGAGGAGTTTAAAACCATCAAATTGAGAGGCACTTGATTCACAGACTCCATCTACTCTTGCAGTAATGTCAGATAATCATCTGACAAAATTACCTCCTGTCTCTTGAAAACCATATTCAGCTTGGATGACTCTTCCTGCAACTTTATAAGTGCAGAAAATCTTATGCCCTGCCACAGGGATATGAATTTTGCAAGTTTAGATTTCTTTATCAAAAACTTGCAGTTCAGCTCAGAATGGGGAATTTCCTCCACAGCAATGTTATTACTTGTTTGCATGAAAGCAGCACTTGGAGATGCTGATCAGGATCAGGAGCTGTGCAAACATTCAGGCAGAGCCGGGCCTGAAATCCCTGAATCTGCAGGGGATGTTCCCAGGGCAGAGCTGGCTGCTGGGACAAACACATGCTGGAGCTCTTTGGCAGCACAAAGCTCCTGTCAGGGCCACACGAGATTGAGCCATGAGCAAAACAAGGGAAAAAAGCCCCAAATCCCAATATCCGTTATTTGTACAAGATAAAGACGTGGCTCAAGGGAGCAGCTCTGCTGGCCGTGCCTTTGTGATGTTCCACAAATGGGATCTCAGATAAAGATCTTGCTTTTCTGATGCACAAAGCAATTTCAATATCCTTCTTTTCACTGAGTAATGGAGATCCAAATCAGGCCCTGAATGGAAAGCACCAGCTTTATTCCTTACATGTTAAACCCACTGGGCAGGTTGTTGGCAGTTTGTTCGAAAAATGCAGAACTCAAAAAATTAAATTTTTTTCCAAGGCCATTTGTTTTTTCGGGTACAAACCTGCCAACCAGGCAGGGAGTGCTCTCTGCAGCGTTGCAGTCCCAGGCTCTGGGGTTTCCAGCACTTTTTCCATAAAAAAGCATGGCAGGTTCACCAGCAGCTCCTGTGCCTGCTGCTGGCTCCAGGCTGGAGGCACCGCACTCACTCGCAGTCAACACGGGCTGCAATTGTCAGGGTCTGAAGGCAGGATCTTAAAATAATATTTGAGAACCCAGCCAAGGCCTCTCTGCATCCTCTGAGACTTAGACTCAATGAGCAACAGACATGCTCCTCTCACTCCCATTTTTCAGCTTTTTTAAATCAGATGTCGCTGTCAGTTTGAGAATCTCTTTCTGCAGACGGCAGATTTTTGAGGAGAGCACAGGAGGGTTCCTCCTGTGTGCTCAGGTGGGCTCTGAGCTGCCTGAGCAGGCAGGAGGTGAACAGGGCAGGAGTTACTGATGTCTGAGCTGTGAGTGACCCCGGGGAGGTGACAATCCTGGATGTCCCCTGGCTGAGCTGCCAGGGAGGGGTGAGGAGAGAGCCCTGCTGCAAACCAGCTGGAAAAACCAGGGCCAAGGCAGCCAGGGACCGCTGGGAAACAACCAGACTGACTCGAAGGAAGCACATAGCCCAAAGTGCAGGAACTCATGAAATTATCATCACCTTAGCAAAGGTCCTTATTTCCCATCACCTTGGCCAGCCACCATCCTTTCAAAAGCATGCAAAAAACCCTTTTTCACGTTTGGCATGTGAATTCCTGTTACTGCTTTTTGGCTTAAGGTCCTAGAGGAAATAGAGTGGGAATTTCAAGACATTTCACTGAGTGAAATTTCTATCGTGAGTTTTATATCTGAAACACCTTGGCTGCAGCAGTCAGAAAATGCCATACAGCCAATATCCTCTTCCAGACTGCCAGAGAAAAACCAATTTTGCAGCTACAGAAGGGACATAAACTCACATTATTCCTAAAAGATTATTGGAAAAGATTGATACTTTGCCTTTCCTACCATGACTAAAATTGAAAATCGCAGAATCCTATTTGAACCCTCCTTTATTTTTTATGGATATTAAAACTTGCTGAAGTTGAAGCCAGCATTCCAGGCCCTGGATTAATTTTCAATCCACATTCCAGCTCATTGGCTTATTACCTTAGGTAAAAAAACACTATTGTTACCACGAAGCCAGCTTGCAGCAAACCAGCCGGGAAAATAGAATGTTAAAGATGAATTAGTCTGCACTGGTAGCAGGAAAGTTAATCTAAAGAGAAAACAAGACATGCACATCATCTTACTTCCTCTGCTTTGGACGCACCTTATCTCGGCCAGCTCTTTTACCCTGAAACCACAGGTGAGACACATCTTATATATCCAGCCCAAACTCACTCCTCCGTGGAGGGTTAACAAATTACAGTATGCTACACTGGAGAGACTCTGGGAATTTGGCAGGTGCTTTTTGGAAAAGATATCTCAGGTTTCGCAGTAAAAATGCTTTTTGCAGTAAAAGTGATTTCTTTTTAATCTAAGAGTAACAATTGTACTTTTAATTAAATATGAAAAAAGTTATCCAAAACCTAAGGAGAAGTGTGACGCAAAGAAGAAACAGAAGTGATTTAGGGAACAGTAATTCTTTACGGCAATTGCAGTAATTCTCGATGACTCTTTTCAAAACTTTCTGATGTTTTCCCTGTGAAGAAAATTGAATAGGACAAAACAATAAATCTGAATGTTGGTTCTTCTGCCCTCCTATATATCTGTAGTAGAGAATCTTAGGAATTACAGAAAAAAAAAAAAAAAAAAATCCAAAATTCCCTTTCCTCCTGGCAATCTCTTTAGGGCAGTGAGTCTCCTTCCAAGATGTCAGTGCTTTAACACCTTGCATTGCTGTCCTCCAGTGCCTCTCCTGTGCTGCTGTTTGCAGCACCCAGCTGGTTGAGATTGGCTTTGTTCCCACACGGAAATGAACAGGATCCAAACCTGCCCAAACTTGCAGCCACCCCCCAAGCACAGCTGTAGGAGGAGAAACCCCCGCCCTCTGCCAGGCCAGATACCCAAGCAGACACAGAGCCTCCTGTGCAGCTCACTACAGGATGTGTTCCTCGGTTGTCAGGGAAACTCGCTCCCAGCCCGCTCCCTGATGCCAGCAGGATCATCCCTGGCACCACACTTTCAAGAGGAAAAAGTGATAAATGAAAATATATTTAATAGCAATGCTGAATTCCCACCACATGAGCAGAGTGCTGTGTGGAGAGCCACAGTCCATCCTTTGTTTACTGGCCCCCCAACACCCGACGGGGAGGTAAATCCAGAGCTCTGCTCCAGCAGCTGAGCCTCCTGGATTCTCCCAGCTCTGCTCCACACGGACAGCAGCATTCCCTCCTCATCCTCACAGGTTCACCCACCGCCTCCTGCTCTGCCGTGCAGCTCCTGGACACCGAACGCACGAGGGAAGGCGAGCGCTGCCCGCTGCAAACCCCACAGCTCCACCTGCAGCAGGCTCGGCCCTGGGGAGGGGCTGCACAGGCCTTGTCTCACTCACAGAATCACCGAACACTTTGGGCTGGGATGGACCTAAAAGCCCATCTCATCCCTGCCCTGGGTGGGCAGGGACACTCTCCACCAGAGCAGGCTGCTCCAAGCCCTGTCCCGCCCGGCCCTGGACGCTGCCAGGGCTGGGGCAGCCACAGCTGCTCTGGACAAACCCATCTCAGATCCCAGGAACGTCTCCTTGCCACGACTTAATCCCTCTAAAAGTTCTAACAAAGTCCCTGCTTCTCACGTGGCAGAAAGTCCTCAGCATTTCTTGGCCAGACCCCCACGTGCTCCTCAGGTGTCCCTGTGGGAAGGAATCAGCCAAGGTTTCCACTCCTAATTCTTGAATTAACCCAAAGCCGTTGCAGGTAACACTGCATATCTCTTACAAAAATGGCAAAATGGACGGTGAGAAGCAAGGATGGAACAGCCTGAACAGTAAAATTCCAGCTTCACTATTCCAGCCCAGGGGCTGTGGGTGTGGAATGAACGCTCAGTTCTGCCTGTCACTACCTGGACCCTGCACAAGGAGATCAGAGCAGCTCAGACTTCAGACAAAGCTCAGAAGATGTCACTGACAGAACCAGCCAAGATCACACTAAAGATGGAAAAACTGAAATAATAACGATTTAGCCAAGTCTCAAGGAAGGACCCATTCAGGTTTCCAGTCATGTACACACGAAGTGGGAACTTTGATCAATGTGTTGAGCCATTAGCAAGCCTTTAATAAAGACAATAAATCCAATAAATTTCAAGTCAAAATCTGGAAGAAAAGCCCTCCCATTCAGTGAAATGTTCTCTGTCATTGTGGCAGCTTGTTTCTTACATTATTGCATTTCCAATTCCATGTAATTATAGGTGCTATGATAGACTATCAATTTCCTACTTTCTACAACTTAATTACCAGGATGCTGAGAATTTGAAATGAGAGGAGTCCATTTCTAAGCCCCAGCAAGACCTAATGCTTCACCAGACTAAGGTTTAATCTTCATGCCACAACCTAAGGCCAGTTTATAATTCACCAGCAGTTCTGCTGGAAACCAGGGAGGTGCGTGGTGCCATCAAGGATTCACGGGGTTCACACAGGGATTTCAGCCATTCCTTGGTGAATTTACACTGCAGCAACACTTCTCTGCAGCAAGGGGAACACTGGAGAGAAGTAAATAACCAAAAAGCTGTTTATCAGCACTCTGAGATTCATCTTCATGATGCCACTATGGCCAAGTATGATGTAGTCAGTAAAAAATGCCATATATAAAAATGAAAATGTATTTTCTTTCAATGGATAAAACAGTTATTGAAAAAAGGGCTGGGTAAATATTCAGAGCATTCCCATTGCTAGCAAAAAGTTATGAGGGCAATTGGGATGTTTTATAAAGATATCAATGAGGTGGGGGATCAAACTCTACCTGGGACTTCAATAACAACTATTTTACGGCTTTAGTTTACTCTCCCCTTCATTTCCTCTCCTCCTTCTCTTAAAATTGTTTCATGTTTACCCTGTTAATTACTAACAGTAAATGTATTTAAAGGATTTCCCCGCAGCAAATATTTGTGCTGTATATGAAATGGATTAAAAATGCTTTCTGCAGAAAGCATGTCCAAGGGCACAGGAGCCCCACTCCTGACGCCACCAAAGTGTTGGGCTGAGCAATTGTGAGGGGAGCAGAGCAGTGTGTGCTTTTGCACCTGCAAATATAAAATATTTTTATTAGAGGGAAAATTCTCATCAGCGCCACTATCAAACTTGAATAAAGGGCTGTGTGAAAAATGTCATACTGAATTTTACTGAAATTATGGTTTAAATTAACGGGTTTCTATTTTCTAAGTATATATCCATACAAACAATGTGGATGATTTCTTCATTTTCAGGCCTTTTGCAGGAGCCAGCTCGGCTCCGGGAGCTTTTCTCTGTTCTCTGCTGACCTCTAGTGGTTTCTCACTCTGAGGAGAAATTATTTTCTCAACCTCAACTTTACTCAGGATAAAGAAAAAAAAAGAGAATCTGAAAGGACAAGACAACAGTTTAATATTTGATGGAGCTCCTCAAAAGACCTTTTCTGTGGAGTTTATAACAACATTCCCTACTCAATTATTTTTCTTAAACTTTTTTTTTTGTCTTGATGGATAGAATTTAGAACTGTGTGAAGTACCCGAACACACGATTTCTAAAATATTCCCAACTGTGTCAGGCACAAGGTGAAGGTAACCATTTTCCCTAGCAAATGGAGAGAGTTGGAAAAGGAAAGGATCTATCCTCAGACAGGAATTCCAGGGGATCTTGCCCTGGGCAACAATGCCTGTGTGGGTGAGCTGTGAAATCCAGAGAGGGAAGAGTTTCCAGTTCCCTGTTTGGCACTGTCAACATGTTTAATCTGTTTAATAATCCTGCAGCCACCTGAGTCCACTTTGTTTCCTGCCTTCATTGCCAAACACCCTCTCCCCTGCAACAGAGCAGTGCCTAACGAGATGAAATGTAATTAAAGAGGCTGCCTAGGAATAATATTCAGGAATTCTTGCAGAAGTATCCTGTGGTGGTGGTAATAAAAATCCCCAAAAGCAAATAGGATGCTACAACAGCGAACCCCTAAGTGTAAAAAGAAGAATTGCTCTTCTATAAGCTCCTCCATTCTTTAATTATGCAAATTACTGCTGGTTTAATAATGAAAAAACCTAGAGTGTGGCATTTGCTTTTAAGCATAAATCTTACTTCAATAAGGGGGGAAAAATTAAAATTCTGTTCTAAAAGAATTTTTAAGGACTTAATTTCTCCCTGATCTTAGAGCAAATCCCTGCAATCAAACCCCACCAGCCATGCAAAGCTGCACACAGGACTGATTTCAAAACCTTGGGATTCTGTATCCAAATCTTACGTGCTCTGAAATGATTTATCTCTCTCTCTCACACACACACAGATGAGGGTGTTTTCTGCCTGATGTTGAGAAAGAATCTATTTAAGTACACACATTGCAGTGGCACAAGAGCAGGGGAGGTGTGTGGCCCTTCCCAGTGTCTGATCATTCCATAAACAATATTCACAACATCTCCCATTTGCTGTGGTATTATAAATTAATCTTTGTACATTTACTGGTTCCTGGCTCGGAATTGCTGTGCTATCCTCAGGACTGCAGCCCCTCCTCCTGCTCTTGCTCCTGCTGCTGCCTTGCAGTCCCAGCCCTGTGAACCACGGACCCTCCCCAGCAGCCCCACAGCAGGAGATTCCCTCAGGTCATTCCCAGAGATGCTCCACAGGGATCTCTGGACTGTGATCCCCCAGGAATGCCCCTGAGCTGAGCCCAGGGCAGCAGGGAATGGGCATTGCTGGGGATTTAGTGAGAAAAGACAGATAATAAACACGGCAGCGTTTTTTTCCATGAAAAACTCTGAATTCCAGAGTGTCCCCATAGAAACAGAGTGCCAGCTTTCTCCAGTGGAATTCATGTCTATAATCCACCAGGACTAAACATGAATTTTGCCCGTGAAGCAGCAGCTGTGGGAAGCCCTTCACTCCTGTTTTTGGGCGCACTCCTATGGTGGAAACATGAATTAGCCAAGGACTTTTGTCAGCTTCTATCAGTGCTCTTCAAGGCCGGGATTTTACAATGAGGTGACAAAACTTCCCGTTTATGCCAGATGTGTTTCATCAGGGTGACTTTTGCTCGGGTTTAAAAATGTATTTAAGCAGAGAAACTTCCAACTTCCCAGCATAAACCAAGTTTCACCGATGAAAGCACCATGTGATTCTATTTTCAAATATGAAGAGCTATAAGGGATTGAGGAAGGGCAGTTCTCTTCTGTACAGGCTTTTCTGAGATAAAAAATCAAGGTTAAGAAAAGCGATTAATTTGATTTTCCCGGTTCAGTGTTAGAACACTTGTTAAAATCATGCATTAATAATATAAACAACTCTCAAAAAATAACATTTGTTTTTCAAATTAAGTATTTTAAGTCTTGAGTGATAACGTAAAGTGCTCCAGGTCAACTTCAGTTGTAAAAATACTATTTGAAGATAATGCCTTCAATAATCTTGGATTCTTAGAACACAGTTTACAACACAGCAGCTTCAAATTTTAATCGAAATTGTAACTTAAGCAATGTAAGAAACTGAAAGTGTGGTTTGTGCCAGTGGCCTTTGCCCAATAAAGCAAGAGAATTTGTTAGAGGTACATGCAAATATAACAAAACATCTAAGTTCTCAATAGTGAGATGTAACTTTTATGGCAGTAACTCAGTGATGTGGGGGGCAGTGAAAGGAGTAAAATGAGAAATAAAGAGGTGAATTGGTATTTCAAGTATCAGCACCTGTGCACATGGGTAATATCTGTTACGATACAGCATACTCCAAATAATATCCAGCAATAGATGTACTATGTTAAATCGTAAACCATGCATGCTCTAGTATCTAAATTTATCTACTTCAGTATACAGTGACCATGAGCATTCTTTTATCTGTGAAAGTTACTTAAAGTTCCATGAATGTCTTTCAAATTAAAGATGCACCTTTTTCCATTTTCCATGAGAAGGTGGCACTCATTGAACCAACTCCTCCAAAAAGAAAGGCACACTGTATCTGCTCAGGTTTGACCGCTTTTTTTTTTTTTTTTTT
>VXBU01006347.1:730569-744498 GCA_013400315.1 Bombycilla garrulus
TTTTTTTAAAATCAATTAGAAAGCCCTGAAGTGGAAAAAAAAACAAGTGCATCCTTAAGAGATGGTGAGAATGAAATCAAACTCAATAAACTTCATGTTGGTAAAGAGGGTTGTGCGTGGGAGAACACCAAGGAGAAAACTACCTTGAAGAAGTGGATATTTACATGACAGCCCTGGAAGAGACAGCAGAGGGAGAAACACTGCGTGGTTAGTAACGGGCTGGCACAGCACAGCAACCACAATTAGCAGCAGAAATCAACAAATACAGGCACAGCAGCAGCGGAGAACAGAAATGGACACGTCTGTGAAGCACAGAGAAACCCAGCACAAACCAACCGGTGTTGATCACCCGAGCAGGGCAGGGAGCACGGACAGGCTCTGAGCTGCTCTCGGGGCGTTCTCAGCTCACAAACACACAGCCCATGCACGGAACCCCCAAAGGCTCCAGCTGTGCACAGCTGGGCAGCAGCGCCGGGGCTCAGCCCTGAGTGACCTCCATGGGGCGACAGCACCCGAGGGACCTGGGATCTGTGCTCGTGCCTTGCTTCACAACACCTCTCACTTTTATGTGAGGGACGAGGAAATCCCTGCCATCAACATGATTCTCTATATCCTTCACCTCAAATCACAACCCACTGCGAAAAGCTTTAAGGAAATCAGCAGCTGATGCAAACTGAAGGCAGAGATTTCTGCCATCCAGTTAAGAAATTTCAAGTTCTCCAGTTTGAGCCGTGGTGAGTGGATGGGAAACCTCCAGCAACTGCATATGGGAATTCCCCCTGCCAAACTATAGCACAGAACAGATGGAGTCATCTAACAGCATCTCTATAATGCTGCAAACTATTCTCTAATGATTAAATATGCACAATTTAAAAATAGGAGTGAGTGCCATGGCCAAAAAAAGCAGCTCTTCTTTTTATATCTCTATATGCATAATGAGTGTGGATTCATGTGCCAGTGATATTTTGGCTGGTCATGATTTCAGTGTGGCTTAGTTTCTGTTTCCTGAAAAGTAAATTTAATCTTATCATTTGCAATTTGAAGTGTCAGCAATGTTATTTCTATTTTCCATGGCCCCTTTGCTGACCTGCCTGAAGCTTCAAAGTGGAAATGCATATTGGTTAGAGACAGATACGGAAGAGATCTTATCCTTTATTTAAAAAAAAAAAAAGTAAAGTAACTGCAGTATAACAGCTCTGGGGCAAAGATGTAAAAGTGATGTTTTTCACAAGCTCCTCTACAGTTCATCCTGGGGGTTTTGCGGTTGTAGGTTTGTTTGTTTGTTTGTTTGGGGTGGGTTTTTTGAATGAAAATAGATTTAATTAGAAAGCTCACTGGATTCTCAAGAAGCCACTGAAACAATCCCTGGAGTATCTGCTATGGCCCTGGCTACGCAACTGCAACACTTCTACCCAGCCTCCAGCTCAGAATAAAGACAGCTCTAGGATGTCCTGGCCATTGACTAAAGGAAAGAAATATAATGTCCTTTTAAGCTGAAGTTTTTGTGAATATCAGAAAAATGCCAGGTTAAGGAAATTCTGGCCTTCTCCCTTCTAATGAAGCAGACAGAAATGGCTTTTAAAAAAATAAGAGCAGTGGTAAAGATCTAAGAAATGCAGAGCCTTCACTGAAACAATCTGAACTGATGTATTGATGTTCAGAAAAGAAATTAGAAATAAATCAAAGAGGTCTCTTAGCATTAGACTGTAACAGCACCAAAACCCAGAGAGTTTAAGTTGTGCCTTGATCTCTGGGGACAGTTTCAGGCCCTGTTTAACACCAGCTGTGCCAGAGCACGAGAGGCCTGATGGTAAATCCACATGAGCTCTGTGTGCACACACAGCCTGAGGGTTGGAAATTCGGGCCTGCACAAGGATTAGCACACAAGTTTGGTCAAACAAAGTGCTGTCCTGCCTCCTGGAGGAGCTCAGGAGCAGAAATATCTCTCAGATCCTGCGTCACTGGACAGGTTCCAGGTATTTATAATTGAGCCCCATGGCCAAGCTCCACATCTGTCCTGGTATCTTTAGAATGATGAGGTATTTTAGAAGACATTTTCTTTAGGATCATAATAATGATTAGGCATTTTAGAAGGCATTTTCTTTAGGATCATAATGATAGTTCTGTTTAGAATCACTGAGAGGTCACCAAAATGTCACCACTGACTGACCACTTCTAGTGCTCAGACACGACATCAACCCTGTTCTCAGCCTGCTCCCTCTCCTCATGTTCTGGGCTGCAAAAAGGAATTCCATCAGCAATTCCATGGTCAAAGCAGCTGGAATCTCTCACACAAACAGGACTCAAAGCCAGGGAGGTGGATGTGGATGTTTGTCCCCTCCCAGGGACAGGCACCGTGGTGGGACAGCAGTCAGAGCTCTCAGAAATTAAGGAAAGGATTTTGTTCCTGTGAAAGCCACCCAGAGAGCTACACTAAAGAAATTATTAGAACAAAAGAACATATCTGACATCTGAAGAGTGAGCACCAGGAGGACCATTGTGCGTCTTCCCAGAGATGCTCTGAAATGAGGATTTTATGATCAGAATCCCATTCCCTCACAACAGTGTGCTTGGATCACTGCAATTGCCAGAGCTGGGTGTAGGGACTGAGCCTGCTCCCATCACCAGCACCTCGTGCTCAGTAAATGTGTCCATGGGTAAGGATTATGGCTGCCCTGCTCTCTGTTTAATTAAAAAAATTCTTTTTATAGACCACAACAGCTGCTTTATTTTTAATGACATTTCCCAGTGCTGGTGATGTGGAAAGAAGGGGAGAGATCATAGAACAATTCACCAGCCTACTTTTAAATCAGTGTTATTCTTTTATTATTCTAAGCTGGTATTTAAGTATCAAGAAGTGCTTTACTAAGCATGAAAAGTAAAAAGGACTCGACCAAACTCAAATAGCTTCCCACAAGAGAAGTTTTAGAATTTGCACATTTCTTTCCCCCAAATTCAGGAATAAAGGAATGATGCCCTAAATGGCAAAGGCATCTTACTGCTATCACAACCAGGTAGAAAAAATACCAGAAGGTTGCATTATTTCAAGATTCTCCTTTTTTCTTTGACTAGAAAAGTACTGGATGAAGCAAATAAGTACATAAGAAAGAGTAGGTGCTGCAGTTAGAAGATTTCCTGCTCTGGGTCCACGGAGGCGCCTGGGACTGTTGGGAGTTCCCATGGCAACTTCAGCATGGACAATTACGGAGCAGCCACAATTTCCCTGAATATGCCTGGTGAGAAGGGAGTTTCATTTTGAGATGGCCACAAATGATGCCATTCCTGAGAGAAAATTCACAACTAAAGGTTAAAACCAACTGAAAAATAGTGACAGATTTTATCCTGCCTCCACTTCCTACAGGAGTATATTTTTATCTCTAAATATTAATAATGATGTATCATGTATAAATCACTGAGGACAGATTTGATCACACTGCTAAATGAGCAGATAATGGATTTGTGATTTTTAGTGAGAGGTGAAATCCAGAAAATATGTAGATTGTATAAAATTTGTTGTATAAAAAATACTGCATTGCACCTCTGCATAATACACCTCAGTTTCTATATACTGCACAGGTTCATATAGATTACACATAGAATATTATCAGAAAACTCCTTGCAATAAAATATAAAAGGTGAAAAAAAGCACCATCCTCAATTCTTTCTTTTCCAGATATGTTCCCATTTGCTGGATAGGATCCATTCTGGGCAAAGGTTGGGTGTTAATTTTTCAGCTGATTCAGACGGGGCAGAATGAGCCATCAGGAAACTTCTCATGAATAGTTTTTAGCATTTAGTTACAAATATAAGTGAAGAGAATGTTTGCATCTATTATTATTTATTTACAATCTTGTATAGCTATTTTACATAGATTTACATTGAATAAATGACTTAAGAATATGTGCCAGGAGGTCCAGTGAGCAAGGCAGCATTTCCATGAGATTTGTGTGGCTAAGAGCCACATTTCCATAAGAAATCTGGGCTGTGAAAGTGATGTGCTAAGGAGGATGTGATGGCACTGTGTAAATGGTTTGAGATCAATGAGAGCTGGAGGCCAAATCCTAAAACTGACTGTTGAAATAGAGATGCAGGCAGACATTCTTGAAATTCTGATTTAAATGGGAGGTAGGTCCTGAGTGGTGTTGGAGATCCTACCACCCACATTTCTAAACTTCAGTTAAAAGGGCAAAGACAATTTTCAGAACATCTTAGAATTTTCAAGATCAGAAAGTGGTTTCAGAAATTCTACATCATTGGCTCTCTGGTCTTTTCTAAGCTGAAAATAATCTTATTCTTACTATGAAACAATGAAATCCTAATCCTAAAGTTTCTCTGCTCTTGTGTAGCTTAGGTTTGGATACAGCCCCTTACTCAGAAGGCCACTATTATTTATTTTAAGTATTTGATATAAGTAATGCAATATTTTTGTGGAAATTGTTGTAATTTCATACTCAAATCAATGTGGCTTGGCTCCCAATCACATGGTCATACATCAAGAAATAGACCAAGCACTGTAAGTGCAGACTGGATTGGGAAGAACTCTGGAGTTACTCCTTCCATAAACTGATAAATGGGAGGGTGGCCTGGGTGACCCCTTGGGCCATCTGTGTTTTCAATCTCCTGACAAATTCACTCCCCCAGGAAAGCGACAGTCAAGACCTGCAATCTTCCTGTAAGGCCCCAGTGCTGATTTTAGACTAGTGGAAATATTTATTTAGATGATGTCATTCAATCACAAATAGCAGCATTTTTCTCAGTACTGTCTACTTGTTCCTTATTACAGGGCACCTAAAATATCCTGTGCAAGGCAGGATAGAAATGATAACAGAAATAAAGGAAAAGATGGTCGGAGTCAGCACCACTTATGTGCTGTACCAGAATAGCTAATAAGTGAAATACCACCATTCAGACATCTGTGCTGTGAATTTTTAGAAGCCCTCACAGTGATGTCCCTTGAAACCGAGGAAGAATATTCCATGGAGGGCTCTGCTTCCCCCTGCTCCTTCTCAGAATGAGAACCTTTGGGATAGGGTAAGAGGGGGAACCCAAGCCCTTCAGCCATGTAACACCACACTGCAGCAGCCCTGGCCTCGTGACAATCACACTGTTCAGCTACCAGCACTCCCATTTATCATCACTTAAAGAGTTCATCGTCCAGCGGGGAAATTACCAGGACTGGAGACACCGTGTGCCTGCTGAAAATGTGCCTGCTCCCTTCCCTGGGTTGATTCAGCCTCTCAGACAGCACCAAGCAGGCCAGCCCAGAACAGGGACAGCCTCAAACACACACTGCACTAATTAGACTTTGAGACAGACTAATTATTCCTGAGGCAGAGCTGCCCCTCGGTGAAGCTGCTGTCTCTGGGACCAGGTCCAGTACTTTTACATGAATCCTCTCAGGATTTCTACTCCACTTCATTGCAGGAGATGGATAAACCCTGACTGTTCCTCCTGCAACCAAAGTATTTACAGCAGGATTAAGAATTGACCTCAGAGACTGTAAATTCAATATGCAAACACATGGCATGTAATAGATGACATTTTTAAGTGGACAATTTTAGTGACTTGTCTTTGTGCTGAGAAAAACCAGGTAAATTTTTATACCTATATCACCAATATATAAATATCCACCCAATTCCAGACTCTGCATAATGCACAGAAACATGGACAGAATTTCTTTGGAAGCTATTCTTTCTAGGGAGGATAAAAAATAAACATGATCTCGAATAGCGAATGACCTAGTGCAGCAAAATGAAATCACACTGGTCAGATCACGACTGTAAAGAAAGGAAAATGGAATGGAAGTTCAAATACTTCTCAAATGTATAACAAAAATCATAGTTCATGCTGCAGACATGGGAGCTGATCCAAATGCGTTCAGAAGAAATTGGTGCACCTTTTCTTTTTCTTTCTTGAAAGTTGAACATGTGCCGTTTTTCCTCACTTTCGTGGGTTAACCCATCGTTTATAACAACAATGGAGAATTCTGCCTGATGGTGAACATAGAAAATTGCCATTTCAGGTTGAAAGGAACAGGCAGGTTTGTTTATGCACAACAGGTACATTCATTATGTTTTGGATAAAGAGCTTGGCTAAGGTTGCAAACTGCAGGCTGGAGTATTTCCAGCTGTGTGTGCAGCTGGGAGAGCAGGCAGGGAGAGGAGCTGGAGCAGCACACCCCTCCCACCCCAGGCCATACCTGTCCTGCTCCCGGGCTCACTGGCCAGCAAATATTTTGCTGAAATTCTGGCTGTGGTTCTCAGAAGAGGCAGAGTCTGATCATTAACAACAAAAAAAACCTCCTTTGTGTGGCACGTGAGACCATTCTTGTGGATACCAACTCCTCCAGCTGGCACAGGAGGCAAGACACTGCAGAAAGCATCACTTCTCTCTGAATTTCCTTTTTTGTACGTACCCAGCAATACCTCTGATCCTTAAAAAACATCAACATCCTTCCCCACGCTACAGAGATCAGAATTTCACATAAAAACCTTCTGCAAAGACTTTAAAGCTCCAAAGTATGAACTTTGAAAGCCTTTTTTAAAAGCACCCCAAGTTACAGTGTGAAACATTCAAAGTATTAAAATACCATTGTTTCTGAGAATTTAATTTGTCAAATAATGCAGATATAAGTGATAGTGGCTGGCAGGTTTTGCAGCAATTGTTAAAAGCCATTGAAATTGCTACATATACTTGACATAACATATTTTAAAATACCAACTTCTAAGTGTCATAGCAGAGAAGATGAACTGTCAGGAAAATGATGCCATCTCTGAATTAAACCATTTGGACCAATCTTCAAGAAAACCGAAGACAGGCAGAGAACTGTCACAGGGACAGAAATAGGAGCACTCTAACATATGTATCATTTAACAGACCTTTTTTTGGTAGTAAAGTGAAAAATAAATGCAATATTTAGTTGCACACATCTGTGTTTAATCCTCACCTCAAACTTCTGTCGGAGCTCTGCATTTCCATCTTCATCAGCATCTGGAATTGGAACGTTGTAATATTCACCCTCTTCCTGATTCAGCAGCTTGTACCTGTGGTAAATTTCAGAAAAAACCCGGTGACTTTACACTTTTTTCCTGATAGATTTAAAATCTGATTTCATTGTTTGTGTGTGGTTTGTATCAGTGTCACAGGTACGCAAAGAACTGATCTCAGAGACCTGAAGCAAAAACTCAGAAACAGAATATATTTTACCTGAAATCAGATCTTTAATCCCAAGCTATTTGTCAGGGCAGTTTAATGGACGAGGAGATTCTTCCCACTCATCCTGGGATTTGATGGGAGACACCAACTGTGAGGAGGAACCTTAGTCTGAGTGCTTCCACAGCCCTGAACAACTTTTCTCTGAAGAAATGTCCTTTTGAGATGAGATGAGTCCTACCCCTCTCCTGGCAGGTAACGAGGTGCCATTTATGAGATCAGTTTCCATGTGCTTTGAATTTGCAGAGCTATATATAACATGATACACTTAGTATTGAACACATCGTATTGGAGATAAAAATAAAATTTGTATCACAAGATTGTGTACACAGAATTGAGTTTGCAGCAGCTCCTGGCTCCAGCAGAAGTTTCAGGAACACCATAAAAGAAAAGCAGTTGTTATATTACCCCCCTTTGATATATATATATATATACAGCCTGTGCTTGCTTGGTTTAGTTGCACTCTCAGTGAATTTATAGCCCGAAACACGGAGAAAAGCTCAAAAAAGGCAGATCACATGGAAAATAATGACAGGTTTAAAAAACTTTTGATGCTATATTCTCTCCTTCTCTTTTCAGAAACTCTTACCATCCACTGGCTGGCATTTTCATAAGCTCTGACACCCCAAAGGAGAGAGATCCCATGAAATCATTCCTGGTTGTTCGATCCCAGTCCCAGACCTCCACGGATAACCGGCGATCTTTGTCTGTAGGTTTTAATTTACTAAAAAAGGAGAGAAATGGAGCAGTTGGCAGCACAAATAAACAATTAAATGCACCCAAAGACCCCCCAGTAAATGAGGGTGTTAAACTCACAACGTGAATGACTCATTCCAGTCCGGATTCAGGGTAGAACGGATGGTTTTTGTTTTTTGTTTACTTTCATTCTTAGGATCTGGGATGAGCTTCAGTTTGACATAAGGATCTGAAAGTCCATTGGGATCCATGGGAATGAGGTTTTTTGCTTCTCTCACTGTCAATATAAAACACAGGATTACACATCACTGTTAAGACAGAAATTACATGTCAGACCAGAGCTACTGAAGCGCGTTGACAAATAAATAAGATGTGAAACCCACCTGTCAGCCTTGGCATGGGAGAAACTACTTGTTGTAAAGAAAGGTTGTACTGAGTGATATTTATAAGACTAGCAGGGAGCGGTGACAGGAGAGAAGAGTGATTCACAAGCAACACACAGCTTCCAGGCAGCTCTCCCTGCAGTGCAATGATTAAACACCCAAATCCATCACTGCAATTTTTCTAAGCAGGTACCAATTCTTTGTGCTTTTGTTCCCTCATCACTCTTGGGTTATACAACCCCAGCTTAGGAGCCAAACACTGTAAGAGCCACAGCCAGATCACAGGGGATTGCAGGGGCTCAGGTGTTTGACACAAGCCATCCTCAGAAGGTTTCTACCAGCATCCTTCCCATGGATTCACGGCTCATTGCTTGTCAGATGGAATCCGTGTGAGCATTGTCATGACAGCAACCAAAGGAAAAGTGCAGGCAAGACAAGAGGAGCTCCAGCCTCACAAAAATCCTGCTGCAGCTTTCTACTTTTACAGCGCCAAAGGAAGAAATAAAGCGAGTTCATTTATCTCGAGCTGTTCCTGGTCCCCAAGGAGAGAGGGAACAACCAGGAACGTGTGGCTGGGGAGTGCAGGGCATCCCAAAGGGTGGGCACAGCCAGCACTGCCCTCCCTCTTGGAGACACCTGAGCAACGTTTCCACATCCTGGAGGAGGAATTCCGAGGAGCAAAAGGTGAATTTCCCTCGTGCTGTGAAATCCCCCCGCAGCCCAGCCGGTGCTGCACGGACTGGGATCAGCTGGGACAGGGAACCTGGAGCTCACAGCTGGGCATCCCAACACCTGGGGACAGCAACCCCTGGGCCTGTCTGGGACAGAAAACTGCATCCACCCAGGAATTCCCTTGTGGCAGTCAGGGTTTAAGGCTAGAACTGCTTCTGGAAGCAAGACTGCAAGAAGCTTTGGGGTGCCGTGGCTCCCGAGGGAGGAAGGAATTCCGGCCTCTGAGAGCCTCTGCAGAGATTGTCCAGGCCTGGCCCTGCCCTCAGCCACTCCTTCATCCACGAGGGCTTGCTAAAATTTACCTGCCTAACTGAAGAAATCTGAAGGGAAATTTAGGAAAGATCAACCTTTTAAGCAACTTAGTATTTCTTGATGAAAAGAAATTTGGACTTTAGAGACACTTAGAAGTCAGTTAGAGCTAATGCAAAACAAAGAAAAAAGGTGTTAGGATCTTCAGCAACAAATATTTACTGTTTGCTCAAGACATTGTCCTCCTTTTCCCCCAGATTTAAATGGCATTTTTACACTATAACCCCAAAATCCTAGACCTTCCCAGGATTTCAGTCTGTTGTTTCCCAGCATGGAGGTTAAGAGGCACTCAAACAATAGAGATATTATTTTATATATAGAGTAAGAGGAGCACAGGAATGTGAGGTACTGATTTGGAAGGCTCTACTTTATTTGTCAAGATAATTCTCATGCAGAACAGATACTCTGATGTAAATTAATTAGTGAAATTAGATCATGGCTGGAAACGAATCACATTAACTTGACCCAACAGTTGATACTGATTAAGTTTCTTAAATTTCTGCTTTTAGAAGGAGAGACAGAAAATGCTTATGGGCTAAAATTTTAGTATAAAGTGTAATTCTATTCACTATGTGTATTCCTCAAAGAATTCTATCAGGAAAAAAAATCTCTGTGTGTTAAAAGAAAAGAACAGAACCATGTGTTTTTCTTGCAGACCATTTCATTTGTACTTTTCCAAAGTCCATGTGTAAAGATGACAGGGTTCTGCAGCTGGAAAAACGATCCCTTTCAGGCCAGAGGAATTGTCCCCACTCTCATTTACAAAAACATTTATTTTCAATCCATGAAAAAAACCCAAACCATCCAATTTTTAGAATTTAGTGCACTGAAAAGAATCTTCAAATACTACAAAGGAGTAACACCAAGATTAAATAACTTATTTTAGCTAAGTCTTTACAATCCCAGAGGGATGAAGAAGCAAGAGAAGGATGAAGTGACAACTTTCAGTGCAAGCTGCTTTCTCTCATCTTATATTTGGGTTTGTTATTGCATTTTTGATTATTTTTTTTCAGTCTTCTTCTGCATGGTTTTTGTGACTGCACTGCCAGGTCTGTCACAGGAGCTATTACTTCAAAATCCCCTTTTCGATTTTTATTTCTACGCTGCACTTTGCCATAAGTGAGGAGCAGAACTCTCCACGTATTCTACAGCTTCCTAAAAATACACACTAGTAAGTTTTCCACTAAAATTCTCTGAACAAAATTGCTTAGTTTCACCATCTTCAGGCTGAGCTTTTATGTTTAGATTTTACCTGCCGAGGCCCAGTGTGGAAGAGGCAGAATTTGGGGTGATTGGCCGGGTGGATGTGGAGGCTCTGCCCTGCAGAGATCCCTGGACAAAGCCACCCCTGGAAAATGCTGCAAATCAGCTCTGGCAGCAGCAGGACATGGCAGCCTGAGTAAAATTGCTGCTTTCTCCTGCAGCAAATACAGAAAATAGAAAAAAACCAAAAAAACCAACGTCCTCTAAATGCAAGAAAGAGAAGCTCAAAGATTAATTGGGAAGGAAAAATGCAACACGTACTAAATACAGGCTGCTAATGAAGGCATTATCTCACTCCATGTTTTAAGATATCTGGCCCATTTGTACTTTTGTCTGCATAATTAATACCCTCAGACATCTTTTTCCAACTGACTTAGCACTTCTTTTCCTGAGGAAACAGCGTGATGATACTTGTGCTAAATAGTGCTTATCAAGAATTAGCATCCAAGTGGTTCATCTCTTTAATGTGCCCTATTTTTAACGGGACAGATCAGGTTTCTCTGGGAGAACTGACATGAAGAAGAGATTCCCCTCCCCACCAAAGGCAATATTCTTGTGTGGGGTTGAGAAAGTGAAATGAAAAATAACTCCATGAAAATAAATCAATTTACAGCATCTGAATTCTGCTATACTTGTAACCATAGCGAACAATCTCATCCTGCTTGGTAATTATTGGTTAATTAAACTCAACGCTGTGATAGAGATGCTACTCTAAATTAGAGAAGGTTGGAGGGAGGTGCAGTTCAGCCTCACTTCGGGTAGAAACCTAAAATAGTACTTGCCATTTTTCTGTCACAAATATTAAGGATGATAATAATCTCTGTACTGAGCAAAGCAGCTGCAGTTAAATTTATTAACACTTTGTCCAGATTGGACTCTTAATGGGGACTGAGAAAGCCCACAGATAAATCACAGCAAACACAAGTATGGATTGATGTCTCCAACAAATCCACTCTTGCTCAGGGTTTTCTTCTAAAGCCCAGAAATTATTGTCAACTTGCATTATGGACAAAATGTGCCAATTCCTTCCTCCTTGTTAACGGAGATCATAAATGTGTATTGAGTGGAAAATGCAGATTATTTGAAGACTGTCCTATGGCTCTTTTATCAAGTGCTGCTCATAAACCTGCAGTATCCATCCAGGAGCCATGCCTAAAACTGGGACACCCACTTTCCAGGAATGGTGTAAGGACATGAGTAAATACAGAGCTGGTTCTTAGGTATTCATACTTTAAATAAAAACCTAAATAAAACAGAGTGGGCTGGCAGAGAACAACTGACATTTCATGTAAAGAGAACAACTTCAGGCAGGATTTTAAGGAATTCAGAGAGAGGATGACAAAGCTGAAACTTTTTCCATGAGACTCTGCAGGTCAAGAGCTGCAAGCCATATGCAGTTGTGGATTTAGTTTCCTGTGGTACCAGCAGTAAAATTTAATCATGGGAATGACTAAATAAATGTTTCTGCCCCTAGGACAAAGCTGAATGATTCGAGCGTGAGTCCACTCAGTTCCTTTACACAGTGAGTCACAGCTCCCTTTTCCCTGAATTCCCAAATGTGCATAATAAAACAGTTTACTAACCACAGCAACCACTTCTTGCCAACCTTTCAGTCCTGCAGGCAGCTGAGATGAGCAGAAACCTCTCACCCTCGTGCCAAAAGCTGCTTTTAGGGGACACTGCCAGACTCCCATGGTCTCACCTGGCACGGTATCCACAGAAATGAAGGGAAAGTGGGACTGCTGTTAGCTCCAAGACATCATAAAGCTCCTGCCTCCCCACAACAAAGCATTCTTCAACTGTCCCAAAGTTCTCATTGCTTCCTGAAGAAGTTTCTGGTGCAGATTTTCTGATTTGCCCACTCTACAGGTGCCTTGGTGAGTGAGAGAGGATCTTGCACTCCCAGCCAAGGAACTTTCTCCCCAGCACCTTCCTGCACCCCTCAATCACAGTTTAAAAGATTTACCCATTACTGAAAATAGTCTTTCTTCCAATTTTTGGATCTGTACTCTTTGCAGGCAAAACCCAAAGCTGCCTCCAAAACTGCTCAGCTTTCATTGAAGATTTATTAGGAGATTTTATTAAAACTCACTGAACCCTTCCTTTCTGGAGCTGCTTGTGACTCCCAGGTACAGCGGAGTGAAACAAATCCTGCTTCCCAGGCACTTTTCAGTCTCTGTACTGTTAATTACTAAAAGGGCTCTCAGAGATGAGACTTTTCTCTATTCCATAACTACTCCCTGCCCAGTGAAGATTTCTTTTCATATCCCTCCCAAGCCCAGTGCCTGAGCCCTGAAAAAGTGGAACAAAATGAACACCTGCACTGCACAGGTGATGTACAAGGACCAGTTGATAAATATCCTCGTCTAGAACAAGCAGAAAAATGAACCAATGTTCCATGAGACTCGATTCCTCTGTATTTATTAAGATATTCTCTGCTAACAAAGAACGTGCCATCATCCCTGGCACTGCTCCCTTGTGTCTGCAAGAGGTTCTCCAGGTTCCAGTTCACCTGGAAATCTCACAGAAGCAATTCTATTTTAGTTTTCATGGAGATTATCTTTACAACAAATACCATCTCAAAATACACCCACTACTGGGCAGCACAGCTGCTTAATGAAACAAAAATCTTACTACAGGATGGATCAAATAATCTGGAAAAGGCTTCAGGCTGTTACATTTCTAATCCTTATCTTATATAAATATATAGGATCTAGTTAATATGTTTGGATGCATGCAGATGGCCATTACTGAAAAATTAATGGTTTTTTTAAACACCTTGCATTGCCTGTTTCTTCATGGTAAAGTAAATTTAATGACTGAAGTGGGAAGGAAGCTTTTAGTTGTCACCAGGGCTGGCATTGCTAAAGGCACAGCTTTTCCTGTAATGACTGCAGCAACCCTGCAGATTCTGGGAATGTCAGAAAGAAGGTATTAGTGAAGCAAACCATGAGATTCGTGTTTTTTGAGACATTAAAAATGTCTCCCACATGGAAACAATTATCTGGGATCCCTTCATAGGCACTTGGTACTAAAAGCTGGTCAAACAGCCAGAATATTCATTTATGTTCCCTTTTAAAACCAGCTGCAGGTATTATGAAATTAATGCTAACACAGACAGACACTACCTCTGACCTAGAAAATCAAAATAAAATTATCAGAGTGTGCGTGATGGGGTCTTTTAAGGAAGCAATTTTGATGAGAATCTTGAAATGTGCCCAAATTCTGCAGTTTGTGTCCCCAGTCTGTGTGGGTGCAGGCTCTGCCCCAGCTGCACGGCAGGACATTAACCAGCAGTGCCAGAGATGGCTCAGCATTCCCACCTCCATAAATA
>VXBU01006348.1:0-28842 GCA_013400315.1 Bombycilla garrulus
AACAGCCTCGTTCAGGACTCACCCGGAAATGCGATGGACTAGTGAGATGACTTTGGCCCTTCCTATCAGGAAGCATTTCCACACTGTCCTATCTCACACATCTTCTCTGCTCATCCTTTTCACCAGTGTGAACTCGTAATGTCTGTGATGCTGTACTGTGCTCAGANAGGAAATGGGACGGACTAGTGAGATGACTTTGGCCATTCCTATGTGGAAGCATTTCCTATCTCACACATCTTCTCTGCTCATCCTTTTCACCAGTGTGAACTCGTAATGTCTGTGATGCTGTACTGTGCTCAGACACAGTAGAGAGGACCCAGCTTCTGGATCGTTAAATGTCATCAGCAAAGAAAGGAAGATCCAATATGTTCAGAGTCCCAGAAAACTGACAGAAGGGGCCAAGGTTTTATAGAAAAATTTTAGTGATATCTCAATGAGTCATCTGGAAGGGTATCTGCTTCCATCTTCTGTCTCCCAACAACCTGAGGAGCGTGAGCTGAGAGCCTCTACACAGAAACAAACCTTGACTGCTTGTCAGACTTAGGTTGGAGAATTTTGATGATGCTCTCAACAAGGCTGAGGAAAGTTTCTCATTACTTTTCATGTAAAATAACCCATTTTGCTCATCTTTGTGCTCTAAGAACCCTGGAAATAAATGGCCTTGGAAGAGCTCATTTCCCAAGAGATACAAAAAAATTCTGATGCCTGTTGAAGCTCCCTTGTGTGAGCCATTGACAATGTGTTTTGTACTGTTTTAGGAACAGGCCAGAAAGCAGATGGCATTTTTAGCATGACAGTCTTGCTGTCTTATTCCATAAGTGGCTTGTCCCGTGCTGGCCTGATGACAACGCATCCTCCTGCTGAATCTCAGGGGTACAGAGGATGGGAAGTGCTTTCAAGGCCTCCTTCTCTCTGTGCAAGGACAGTCAGAGGTAGAAAGCACTCTCCATTTCCCTGCTGCCCTTTGTGCAAGGCAGCTCACAGACCACTGCTTGTTTTACTCAATATTTCAATATATTCTGCAGGCAGTATTTTTTCCTTCTGCTGAGAAGACTGCCTTTCCTTTAATCCATTTATTCCTGATCTGCTTTTCCCGTAGTCCTCACGCTCACTGAACACTGTAGCAAATCTGATCTTACTTGTTGTTAAAACAATGGAATTTTTCCACAAGACAAACCAAAAATGGGTGCCAAAAACTTATACGGTTCTTGCTTTATGCCTTTTTTTTTTTTTCAGGAAGCATGGAATATTTCAGAAATTCCTCCATCTGAATAAGAGTAAGCCTTAAAGACAGTCCATAAGAGCACTTGTTCCACCAGCAAAAGCTTGTTTTCATGGGGATAGCAAGGAAGAGGTACATGGACTCTCAGTTTTGGAGGAAAGAAGGTAGTCATGATTGAAATGAGCCAACATAGCCTTTTATTTATCTAATGTCATGTTTTTCCGCTTCAGGTTTTATTCCTTTTGTGATAGGTAAAATATTACTTGAATTTTGATTGTATCTCAATTCCATGCAGATATAGAAAATATTATAAAATAGGGTAATGTAAACTCCCATGAATAAATCTAGTAAGTACTACTGTAAGATTGTTTTCCCTTGCCTTTTCAAGCA
Organism: Bombycilla garrulus; assembly: GCA_013400315.1. Taxonomy (NCBI): domain Eukaryota; kingdom Metazoa; phylum Chordata; class Aves; order Passeriformes; family Bombycillidae; genus Bombycilla; species Bombycilla garrulus. Next base: position 1,613 of record VXBU01006348.1, read on the forward strand.
GCCTGAAATTCTATGAGGAGAGAAGATAACAACTAACATGGAATGGAGTAATCCAAGATCAATGGTATGAATTTTTGTTTTGTTTCAAGAAATCTTTTATATTTGCGGTATGGCACATTGGTACCAAACTCACGGGGATATTAAGGGATGGGAAACCATTTCTGTAAAAGGTCTTGGAACCATAAAGCTCAGCAGGAAATATTGCAATAGTTGCTGCAGCCCTTTTTGGAATTTGCTTCTTTCTTGTTCCGTGCCACGTTTGTGACAGACCTTTCAGAGTAATTTCTCCAGATTCTGCCACAGCAGTACAGTTGGACATTAGTTTAAACAAGCTGTATTTGCAGCTCAGGACAATTGGACTTTAATTTAAACAATCTGTATTTGCAGCTCAGGACAAGAGAAATTATAGAATGATTTAGGTTGGAAGGAGACTTTAAAAATCATCTAGTTCCCACCTCCTTGCAATATGCAGAGACATCTTCAATTCTACCAGGTTAGTCAGAATATTTCAAGGGCTGGGTCTTCCACTGCCTCTCTGAGCAACCTGTTCCAATGTTCACCACCTTAATCATAACAAAAATCTTAAATGGCTTGGCAATATGTCTGTTTCAATACTGGTTTGCAAGTCTTACATTTTACAGCCTTGCACAAACAAACATGATCCTGTTCTGAGAAGACAGCAAGGCCTGAACTCACTGAATGTGTTGAAAATTAAGTCCCCAAATGACCAAGCCATTGAATGCTCACTTCCACTCCTCATGACTTTGCTACCTGCGAAAATTTTGCAATTATCCACAAGTTGTAAGAGTGTGAGTCTGCTTTTACAAAGCAGAGAAGAGAGGGGGAAGAGAGTAAAACCTCTCCAAAAGGACCTGTCAGAGTACCTGGCCCCAGTGAACCCTCTCTGTGGGGGTCCATTCCTGGGATGTGCCCATGGCGTCTGCTGACCCCAGCACTGCCACCTGTGGCAGCGTGCGGGTGAGAACATCTGTCCTTCAGAAGTGCAGTGAGACCACCAACTGTTCCCACAGGTCAGTGAGCACAAACCTCGCGAGAGCTGTAGGTATTCCTCTCCACTGACCTACATGATTTGGTCTGCTGACCTACTGCTTTTGTTTATTTTTTAGGTTATAAAATATGCTTATCCGGCCTCTATAAGCAAGCATGCAAATCTGAGAGTTGCAGTTCTAGAAATCCACTCAAAAATGCCAAGTAAAGGACTGCTAACCAGGGCTTTCTTGCCTTTAAGCACCTGAAACCTTCCAAACATGCTTAGAGGTGCAAGATTGCACATCCTATTAGGAACCTGCTAAGCTAGCTTGGCATACCAGCTGGATTTTTAAGGTACTCTGTGAAGATCATAATCCTCCTCTTTCTGGGAGCAACTTTATTACCCCAGGGAAGCAGCTGAGTAAAGATTGTGCCAATATTTCCATCACACTGTTAGCTTTTTTTTTAAGTCTTCATGAAAAAGAAGTCATTTTGTCCCATAATTAAGAACCAAAAAACTTCTCATGGCAGCAGATTTTGTTTATGATTTTCACACAAATATTTTTGACAGCGTTGACATTTTTACAAGCATGACTAACCACACATTTACCCAGTTTCTTTTTTTTTTTTCCTTTGGCACTTAAATGTGCTAAAGATAATGTAAGCTAGAGAATTCCAAAGTCTGGCAAGAAGTTTACTACATGCCAGGGGCTGTTTTCACTTATTTTGAAAGACAAGTAGATGGCCAAGATACTGAATTTGAAATCATACCAGCTGAGCTTGCATCATGGTGACAGTGACAAAGGATATTCTTGTCATAGAAGACTTTCTCAGTAACCATTTTCATTCAGGACTTTTCCTGTGATTTCTTTGCCACATTGGGTATGGCACAAATTTTACAGCTTCGGTTTCTTTCTCTGTGAAATTAATTTCATTACCTACTTCACAGGAATATCTGCTGCACAAATTATCAGTACTTAGGCAATGCTGAGGGAAGAAGAAACCTCACAGCCTGGAAAGGACAAAAGGGCCTGCACTTGCCAGGGGCAAGTACAGTGCTCACAAGTCTGCATGTTCAGGACTTCACTTGGGAGACAGCTAAGGACACAGACACCTTCAACTCATCTCTAAATTTATTGATGTGAGATCTGTGCTGCTCCTTGTGAAAACCACTGCTTCCCAGGAATCCATCTCAGACAGCTGAGGAAATGCCCTGTACTGTGCAAACCACAGAGCAGCACGCCTACTAAAGGAACTGTTTCCCAAAACTGTCTTGTCCATGCTGATGGTGCTATCACACTTGCAATATGTGTGCTCCAGAGTCAATACCTGCCAGCAGTTCCCACACAGTGGCCTCTAAGACATTTGTTTATTGTCAGTTTGCAGTGTTAAGGAGGTGAGTGGTGTCTTGGAAACTGCTGCCATTTATGATGGTGCTGTCTGAGAGTTTTAGCAAGCATGATAGCTGCGCATTACCAACCTCACAAACCTTCTGTCACTACACACTGGTGCCACCTTTAGCTCTCTCTGCCCCCTTCAATATCTTCTGCTTTTTAGTATGCCAGTACTACACTCCTGCCGAGCAGCTGCCTGTTTGGCATGACTCATGCCAGACATTTGGCTATTTTGGACAAATGGGGATAGGCTATTTATCCCAAATAGCTGCCTGCCTTGGATAGCACATTATCCTGAATAATGGAAGCACTATCAACCTAAAAATCCTTTAGAATTCTTCTGACTGCACCCACATATTGCAGCAAAGAACCCAGGAAACATGCAAATAAACTAGTAATACAGCATATGACACACACACTTTAGAAACGATAACTTGATTTGACTTGATTGCACCCCCACTAAGGCAAAGAGGCCACTTCCCTGGGTGCAGGGTCTGGGAGCTACTCCAGAGCTCTGTGCTCCAATCCTTGAGGAGCCCTCAGAAAATGTGCAGGTACCCTGGTGACTTTCCCAGGACTATTGCTGGTCCCCAGCTCCCTGGTGGCAGGTTTGCCATGGAAACATTTCTGAAATTTTTATTTTAAGCCACTGATTCAAACACCAGAAAGAGCAACTTTGGGTTTGAAAATCTACTAGGCATGTTGTGCCCAGGTAAACAAAAAGCAGTTTGGGTACAAATTAGGACCTTCTTTGCCCTGTTTACCTGCAGATAGCTTGTATAGGATGTGAAATTCAAGGGTGTCCTAGGAGCTTTTAGTGTCTCAAACACAGATAAAGGGGACTTGAAAGAATTTTCTGTCTTGACACAGACCCTCCTGGGAGAGCTTTTTTTTTACTTTGCTTTGCACTTTTTTTTTTTGTTAGGTTTCCCGATCTTTTAATGGACCCATTGTAATTTATAGTAGATTCTTGCCTAATGATGAATGATGTAGTTTGCTAATGATGGATTTGGTTACAGTGTGTGTGTGTTGTAGAGTGAGAGATGATTTTATCTCTTTCTGATGGAGGACTCAGGTTACTAAGAAGTCTTTATAGCTTTTTATCAATCCACCAGTGAAGCCACCAGTTTAAAATGTGGGATTTTTCATCTTTCTCCTCCAAATCTTAATGAATTTTAAAAGTTTTTAAAACATATGATTTCAGAATACTGCTGTCCCATAGGTATGTTTGTCATTATTTGCACTGGCCAAATTTCCACTGGTTTCAATATGTGATGGGAAGAGTGCTGGGTATGAAAAGAATGCAGGGTCAGACCCAGAGAGAGAGAGATCTAGATGGAGCAGCAGCAGGGCCAGTGCCCCTGGTGAGCATCAGGCTGAGCTGGTAATAGCAGTGGTAGCTAGCAGAGGGAATTGGTGCTAAATGGAAGACTCACATGGATTAACCTGGCAGGCTTGGTTTTAGAATCTGTTCTTCATTCACTTCAATGGCTCACGGGCATCCCTTCCCCCTCCCCATCTCGCTTGAACAGTTTTAATTTATTTTTTTCTTTGGGAAAATATGTTTTACGTCACTAACATCCTTTATAATTTCCTGATATTTGATGTTCTATGTTTTAACCAGAAGGGTATTTTTTTTGTTATATTTGTAAACTAATTGGAAACTATGACAATTTTTATTAGTTTTGATCCATATAATTTGGATATATGTATATGTAGCTAATTTACAACTGTTCACTAGCATTATTCAGTCCACTATTTTTCCCTTGCAAACACATTTTTCAAAGGCAATTTTAATAAAATTGGCTATTTCTTTTTCCTTGAAGAAGGATGGAGAAAAAATATTTGCCTGCAAAATGTTTTGAAATTTTAGCCTTAAAATATGAAATTAGTAAATGAAAAAGTTGCATTCAGTGACACTATTTTGCAAAGGTGTATGAGATCTGCCACAATCATCTGTTTGCCGTGACAATAAACAGAAGAGTTCTGTATCTCTTATCACAATTTTTTTCTCCAGAAAGGTTACCAGTATGCTGCACATAATATAGAATTTTCAAAATTTGTTATTATAGTAATGGCTATTGCTGTTCCTACCTGTCAGATGGCTTAAAAAATTTATGCCTTGGTTCATGCAAAAAAAAAAAATAGGGGGGAGGGAAAAAAAAAAAAACAAAGGTCAAAACTTTTAAAATGTCACTTCTTCTACAGTTTTGCATAGAAAATACATTGAAGCAGTGGGAGGGCTCCTTGCCCATAGAAACAGGCTGTAAGAAAAGAATGTTATCCTGCTGCTGTAGTTTCCACTTTCACTGGCAGCTGCGGGCTGAGCAGAAAAGCACTGTGGGAGCCTATTGTTACCCCAGCTGGGTAATAGTTTTCTTATTTTACAGTCAGCAACCAAGGGGGGTTGGGGTGTCTCAGCAAAGTGCCTGAAAATATAACTCCTGCAAACAGATCACTTTCTCCTTCCCCATGAGAAAGAGGGATCCATAAATCTTTCATTTCATTTGTTTCCTCTACCAAGGTAATTAACTATTTCAAAAAAAGATGGATTTATTTTCCGAATAAATTTATTCTGTGTGGAAACGTTGCTCTGAAAGTTGTAAAATCCCACGTCTCTATTGGAAAGCTCAGCAATATTCTTTTTTTTTGTTGTTGGTGGTGGTTTATTGGTTTTGGGGTTGTGGGGTTTTTTTGTATGTAATTTGATTTCTGAAAAGTAAATTTTGCAAGAATAAGCCTTCAAGGATGACAACCCACATTTTTACCAGAAAAAAGTTTTGATAGGAAATGGAGGAGGTGGTGTGTAACCTTTGCAAAGCCTTTCTTCTCCTGACAGGGGAAGTGTGAGCACCCCTACAAAACTGGCACACATGACTTCATGTTGAATGGTTATAACTTGTAAGTCTGACTCTGACAAGACCTTAGGTTTCTTCTAGCACTGGCCTATCCAAGTGAGGGCAACTATTTATGTCACCACAGCAACTTAAGGTTAAGGAAGAGAGCAATGACAAAACTCTTTAGCACAGCAGATTTTGCTCATGTCTTTCATTTCCTAATAACTAGAATTTGCAAGACCAGCTGCAAAGGAAGACAACTCTTGCCTATGTTGGGAAAGTTGACTAGCTGAGTTATTTATCTCCTCAACTTTTTGATAGGCTCAGGTGTCAGCAGAGTTCCTGTATGAAGTCCTGCAGAGCACTCCATCAGCAACATATAAAGGTAAAACACTCTCTGGTCAGCTGGATGAGAGTAAAGATGAGGTGCTCAGTTGATGGGCAGGTCACAGCTGATCAGAGGACTATTTTGATCAGTGGACACCTGTCCCCTGGACTTTTTCCTGTTGCAAATCCTTTGCAGCCCCTTGAAAAGAAAGGAGGATCTGCTCCAAAGTGGGGTGGATCTTGCTGTGACCCTGTTTACTACCTAGGAGCGAGGTGTTCCTGGAACAAATCTTCCTCTCTACAAATGATGCAGGACAGTAGGCAAGAAGAATACTTACCTTACCACTCAACCTTATCTCTGCAAGGTGTATTTTCTCTGTGTGGAGCTCATGCCAGAGGAATGTCTGGATCATGCCCAGGCCTCTTACATTGGTATACTTTGCTTTAGTCTTGTAGTTTGTGGTGGTGGTGACGTCAATATCACTGAGTTTATGCTGCTGAGCCTCTGCTGCCTTTTGAAGCTGGATTACAGCTTGCTTGTCGGTGTTCTCCCACTTCTCCAGACCTCAGGGCAGTTTCTTTCCCTTCCTTGCCTTGTAGTGTCTCTCTTCCATCTGTGACATATTGTCAACACTTGCCTGACTGATGAGGCTGGCTGAGTCCCTGGGATGAAATGCAGAGACATGTGTGATACAGGAGAGTAGGTCTGATGTTCTGCTGTTCCTCACTTTTCTTCAGTTCCTGCATCTATGGTTTTTGGGTTGGTGGAGACACTGCTTCCCTGTTCTGCAGAGAAACTTTCTGGGCTGGACATATACTGGTGCATATGCAGCTAGGATGGACTCAGCTATTTGTGTCATGGGAAGATGATGGCATGTGTTGTGGGAGCTCCCTGGAAATGGCCTAGCACTGCCAAGGTCACAGCTCAAAACCTCAGGAAGTCTGTGGCTGTGCTAAATTTGCACACATACCCTCTGATGCCCCCCACCATGGGTCATTCTACCTTGCTGGAGGAAAACATCTCACTCTCCAAAGGGAGAACCTTTTATCAAGGTGTCCTGGCTGCCAATACTGAAGGTTTGTCCAGCACATATTCCTGGATCCCAGAGGTGAGATGTAGATATATCCTGTTGGCTGTGCAGGGAGAAAGAAAGGGCTGAGACTTGGAAAGGAAAAGAAGACAAACTCCACACATTTTCTGGATTATCTTGGACAAATGCAATAGGAATGGTACTGTGGGAAAGAGTGATTCATTCCTTGCTTTCAATACTTCCTCTGCAGATATTTTCAAGGGAAATAATGAGCAGCATTGGAGTTTGGCATTTAGACCAATGACAGCAACATAAACTACATGCACTTGTTACATCTGTCAGCATGGAGCCTCAGATCAAGCTGTGGAACATACTTGCTTTTACAGGTCCTAGATTCAAGCCCAGTTATTAAACAAGCATGGTTTTGGAGATTATGAATATTCATAATAGCAGGGTTGAGCCAGAAGTGAACAGGTCTTTTTGTAGACCCAAAGTATGGATTTTCAAAATTTCACCCTGTATTTCAAGCTGAAGACATTTCTGTCCTTTTCTCCACAAACTCTCACCTCAGTTCTAAGCCTTACACACCAACAACCACTCTAGCACGCCACACACAAAAGGGACCCACTTTGGCTTTTATATCAGCTTTTATATCATCAACTGTGTGAACCAGCAGAATCAGAGCAAGCTGATAAGGGAGAGCAATGAGCTCTTCTCTGCTCAGAGAGCTGGACCGGATTTCCTACCTAAAAATCTCCCTCATTCCCCAAAGAGAAACCTGTTGCTGGGAGGTCACACCTGAGGGCATCTGCTTGGTAATGCAACAGGGTAATGCATCATGCTCTGCCAGAAAGAGGTATAGAGCATTTACCCCATAGGAAGTTTTGTTAAGGTTTAAGGACCAGTTTATGCAATGCCCGTGAATCTTCCTCAACAGAATTCACACTCTTCTAAATCTTTGAAAATATGTTGAAAAACTGCAAGCCTGGAGTGTGGTGTCAGAGTGCACAGTCCTTGCAATAAAATGGTTGGCTACTCTTCTATGATTACTGGATTTAAGGTTGAGCTCATTTTTTATTTCTAAAAACATTTCCAGCTATTTGAATAAATAGCTGAGAAGCACAGGATTCCTGTACAGTAAGTATCCATTCGTAGCAGTGCCTCAGACTCCAGTACCTCTGTGACCTTTTATTCTGGGTAGTAAGTAACACACTACTTTCAAAGATGAAAGGTTTATATTCCTTGAATGAAACAAAATCTATAAGTAAAAGCAATGGTAAAGGGAAAAACAAGGCAAGGAAATTTCCTGTTTTATCACTTCAAGAAACAGGGTTAAATTCATTGTGTAAGTGCACACAGATACATACACAGGTACACACACACACAACCATTCCATTCATAGTATTACTTTAAATTTGATCTCCATAATTACTTAAAACCTTCTTTTGTTCTCTGTGAAAGTGAAGTGTTAATTAGAAATCCCACCTCCTTACCCCATGGGTGCATGAACTGGGTGGCTGGCCAGACCAACAAATAAACATGCAGTCAGTGCTATAAATCTCTAGGGCAGAGCCTACAGCTCTCTTTCTGCTGCCTGTTCTACACTCACAGGAGAAAAGGCACAAGTGAGCAGGTGCTTTCAGTCTATGGATAAGTCTACCTGGACTTGTGCACTGCTGGTGCCATGAGCTGAGCAGAAGCAGTTTCACTGTGTCTAACAAAGCACCAAGCTGGAGCTGCAGAGTGTTTCCAAGGGCCTAGGTATGTTACCTCAGACTTGGCAGCACATCTTCTTGGTCGTGCCATTTTGGGTCAGGGCATGGGGACAGCTGGCTCCCATCTGACTGCAAAATGGCCTGTAGCCGTCCCCTGCACAAAGGGGGGTGGAGAAACAGATGGTGGAGAAGTTTGCCCAAGGCCACACAGGAGGTCAGCAGGAGAAGCAAGAGTGGAGCAGGCATCCCTGTGTCTCATAACAATGATTCAGCTCCTGAGTTCACTGTCTGGTAGGGTTTTACTAAGGAACAACATTTTTAAATTCTAGGCAAAACTCCATCTATTTTCTCCACTGCCACCTGTCTCTGAGCGGAGTAATTGGGTATTTGTGTCTGGCAGAACTTTGGAAGGTTGTGTTGAGTTTTCTTTGATTCATTAAAGTTTGTAATAAACTACCAAACACATAGAGACCACCCAACACCATCCAAAGAAGGACCAACTTCCACTGCAAGCTTTTGAAACTGTTGTCTACTCACACTACCTTAGCAGCAAATGGTACCTTCACAGGCAGCAGGCTTTGTCTCCTCTGTCTTCAGCCAGCTAGACAAACAACCTAGGCCAGATGTCTATGTCTCTGCTAGAACCAATGTAGAGAAACAGAGCTATCTATTTTAGACACCAGTCTAGGGAAGACTTGAATTGCCCTTCAAGGTCCTTTTGTTATAAAATATCTTAGCCAAGTAGTTTAGTCTGGAAAGCCAACTTTTAGAGAGTTTACATTTGATATGAGAAGTTATGCTTTGGGAATAGCTCTAACTTCAGTAGGGCCAGGTTTCACTCCTTGGTTTTTTGCCTGTTTATACAATATCTCTATGTTCAGCACACAAATATGGCACACAATAGATTAAAATCTCTCTTCTCACTCACAAATTCATTCAATTATTTGAGGACTTGAACTTTGTGGGAGCCCAGTAATTAGAATGGAATTTGTCGTCAGCCTCATTCATAAAAATCATTTGTCTGTTTATGTTTTGTTTATTTTCAGGTTATTCATTCCTAAAAGCTTTGTCTTAATAATGGAAGGACTTAATAAAATTGAAAAAACCTTCCTTTAATCCATTTTTGCTTTTCAATGTGAATTACAATATATTTATGTAGGTAAGTGCTTGTACTCCATTTGAAAATATAAGAAACACTGCTGACTTACAGAAAACCTTTTCAGTCTGATAAAGTTCCATGTGTGCATAAAGCAGACAATTAGTTTTAAAAAGCAGAAATAGAATGCCCGAATTGCAAACTGTCTATTATAATGTATTTGTATTTTGATAACACCTTAGAATTGCTAAGATTTTTCACTGATTCCATGTTAGGTATTATAATGTAGCCTCTCTGTATACTAGAAAATCACTGCTTCTTCAGGAGCACTTGTAAGTGTAGTTTTTGGGTGCTGTTTACTGCTGGTTTGTTTGGTTTGTTTGTTGGTTTGTTTTTCTTGGTTTTTTTTTATCCTTTAACTATAGGCCAGTTCCCTCAAATTACAGGGAAATTTGCTTGAGCTAAAGGAAATAAGATGGTGGCCTTTAACCCCAAGTTGGCGCAGAGCTATAGTGTGGTATTCTTTGGAGAAGAATCTTGTACTTGACAAGTTTCAGGCACGTTATACCTTTTGGGCAACTGAATGGACTCAATGGTGTTCCAAGAGAGCATTAGGTCTACTTAGAAATATTACTGAAAAACAGATTCTGACAATGAGGGTGGAAAACACAGACAGAGGTTGCCCAGAGGGACAGTGGATGCCCTATCCTTGGAACCATCCAAGGTCAGGCTGGATAGAGCTCTCAGCAACCTGATTAAGATGACGTTCCTGTTTATTGCAGGGGATTAGACTGTAGAGGTCCCTTCCATCCAAAACTGTTCTTTGATTCTATGACTCAAAGGGTGCTTTGAATGGAGTTGACATGTTGCTAATTATGAAGTTTAACATGACCAAGGATCTACAAATATTTTATGACTTTCTCCCTTTTCCACAATCTTCATGGGCATGGATTATCTCATGAGTACATTTTCAAAACATGTGCTTAAAGTTGTTCAGAGAAAATAGCCCCTAGATGTGTCTTTTCCCATTGTCTACAAAGGGAATCTTTGGGTCAGATGAATACAGGGCATACACTTTGGATGCTCCCAAGGATGTTCCAGAAAGCTTGGAAAAGCATTAGCCCATTGAGAAGTTACATATGATTTTTGTCTATCGCCCCATTATATTTAAGTGTGGCTGTTCAGAAACATGGAATCATAGAATAATTTGGGTTGTAAGTGACATTAAACATTGTCTAGTTTCAACCTGCCAGCTGCGGATAGGGAATATTCCACTAGACCAGGTTGCCTGGAGCCTCATCCAACCTGACCTTGAACACATCAAGGGATGGTGCATCCACAACTACTCTGGATAACCTGTTCCAGTGTCTCACCATCCTCAGAGTGAAAAATTTCTTCATAATACTTAATCTAAACCTACCCTTCTTCAGTTTAAAGCCATTCCCCTTGCTCTATCACTACATGCCCTTGTAAAAGGCCTCTCTGCGGCCTTCTCGTAAGCTCTCTTTAGGGCTTTGCTGGGTGGAGGCTGCTACAACCTCTCCCTGGGGCCTCCTCTTCCCTGGCTGAACGCTCCCAAATTTCTCAGCCTGTCTTTGATCATCTCAGTGGCCTCGTCTGGGCTCATTCCGACAGGTCAAGATCTTGTGTTGGGGGCTTCAGAGGTGGATGCAGCACTCCAGGTGGGGTCTCACTGGAGCAGAGCAGAGGGGCAGAATCCCCTCCCTTTCCCTACTGGCCACACCTCTTTAATGCACTGAGGGTGCAGCTGGATTTTGAGTTGTGAGTATGCACTGCCAAGTCATACTGAGCTCCTCCTCCACAAACACTCCCAAGCCCTTCTCCCCAGGGCTGGTCTCACTCCAGCTTCCCTAGGGCTAAACATCCATTGATAAAGGTCTGTAAACTTCAGCATTTTCCTCTCCTTCTTTCCTTTGTCCCAAACTGGCCCTTCCCTTTATTAATAATTCATATGCCCATTTTCATAAATGGAAATTATCTGGTTTCTCTTTCAAGTTTAAATAGATTCTATTTGTCTTCAGCACTAGTTTGAATTTCACACTACTCTTTTCCTTTTTCTTCGTATACAGAGGTGGACTCCACAGAAACATCTACTCCCTGCTTTTCTTACAGGAGCATGTTCATTTTCTTGTAGAAGGATCTGTGGAAATACTGAATGTAGAAAAAACCGAATGCAGAGGATAATTAAGAGGAAACAGTTTGGGTTTTTTCTCAGATGGAAACTGATGGGAAAACAAAAAGCTAATGATTTAATATTTTTTAAAATACATCTCTGCTATCAAAAGCAAAACAATCAAGGTATGGGACTCAGTTGCCTATATGGAAATGTTTAGAGTTATTTTAGACATTCAGGGTACCTATCTAGTTGCCTCCATCTGCTCTTCCCTAGGTTGCTCAGAGGCTTTCTAACAGATCTGCCAACATCTGACCCTGGCATCCAAAGCAGCTGATCAAAGACTGGCAAAAATGCCTTCAAGTGGCATTGTGTGCCTGCGTTTGTAAACTGACTCTTGCCTTGTCTTTTAGTTTCATTTGTGGTAATTTGTCATTGTGCCTTCTTTTTAAAAAAAAACAAACTGATTTTATATTTGCTTTGTTGTTTTTCTCCAGGGAAGTCCTGTCTTTGATATATATACAATATTGGTTGGTCTCAGGCACTTCTCAGTAGAGATTGCACAGAAAGTGACTGAAAATGCAACTCCCAAACAACACTGGCAAGTAAAGTACCAGACATATATGTTCTTTTAATAATTATGGGGGGAAAATATCTCTTGACAGAACTTTTTCTGCTTGAAGAATAATTTTTTGTGGACTGATGATTCAAAAATTTGTAGAAAAGAGATCTGAGACTAAACACTTGCAGGCTAAATGAGTAACTGAACCCTGACACTTGTTCTCCTGGGGGAAGATGCTGCCCAGTAGGAATTATGTGGAAAAGTCACCACCATGTTTTTTTAATGTCTGTGTTTTGAAAAGAAGTAGTGAAGAGTAGAATAGAATAACCCTTTCACAGAAACTTGCCACACCATGGCAGTTCTTCGAAGACAAGTCACCTTCACTGCAGACCACAGTAAGATCCTGAAGTTCTGCAGAGGGCTGAGCTCCAAGATGTGTTTCTCTTCCTAGTGTTTCTCTTGGCTGACTCTTGGCAGTGCCCTGCCCAGCAGGATGGCTGTGCTCAATGTATTCATCACTGGCAGTTCATTTAGACTCCTCTTGAAAGCCCATGTACCCAAAATCATCACATCATCTAACGGTTAAGCAGTGTGTCTTCTTTCTTTCCATTCGTCCACTGTAAAAGACCAATATATTATAAACAGACTGAAATCAACACATTATTTTTAGACATGTAATGACTAACATGCACAGCAGATTTTACTGTCCTAATATTCCTTTGATGACTACTAATCTGAGCTAGTAAAGCCCCTTAAGCAGTTCCAGTTGTCATCAAAGATCAGATGGGATTGTACAAACTGAAGGTGATGAAAGTGTTGTATGAGATGTCTCTGTAAAAAATCCTGTCTTTCATTCAAGTCATTTCCTGGCAATACCCCTGTGAACAGCAGTGAGAATTTTGTGTGAGTAAGAATTGGTTGAAGATAGCAAAGACAGATCTACGCCCTGGGCATCTCTACCATATATTGTAAGAAGTAGCACTGGGATGTATCACATCCTTAATTCATAACAGCTAGTAAATTGAGGCTCTTTGTCACCTTGGTTTACATGAAATATTTCGATTCTTTTCTCCTTTTTGCTGTTGGATCTTTGCTGAAAGGGAGAGTTTGCCCTACTGTGGAATGGATAGCCTGCTCTGCTAAAGCCATTCTTGCGTGCAGGGATCCCTGGTTCTGCAAGAGAACTAAGGTCTGGTAAAGCCACTGATGCCCTTTGCCTCTTGTTCAAGCCCCTCCTGATGGTGCTATTCCCTGATCTACAGGGAATACTGCTCTGAGCAGCAGCTTTGGCAAGGCTACTTCTTCAGAGCCACATCCTCTCATACACCCCTTGGTTTCCCCAGATTTGAGATGAGTTAAGGCAGAAGACATGTTTCTGTTGGCTGTGCATTATCCCTGGGAAGTATAAAGCCAGAGAACGTTGTCAAGCTCCTGCCTCCAGCCTCCTCCCAGAGGGGACACCAGAGTTTTCTGGGGAAGCTGGGAGGGGCATCACAGCTGCCCAGTGCCCTACACACCAACACAGATCTCCATGGATAAATGATCTCCTGCTTGGCTGTTTCCCTGCTGTAGCTGGTACAAATCTTCTCCCATTCCAGAGCTGCAAATCCTTCCCATCATATAGATGTGTCCATAAGAGTTGCACTACCCTTACAATTCTGCCCAAAATGCAACACTGACTGACACAATCATGTTTTTTTAGACATTTTTCCATATATAGAAAAATTAATTTCACCTTTGTGAAAGTTGCCTTAAAATAGAACACAAGATACACACATCTTTTCTGTGGCTTCATTTTATGTTTCCTTGGAAGTAAGAAACCAGAACAATGTTTCCTTAAGGAGCTTTAAAAAATTTCATGTGTTAGTAAGGGTAGAGGTACAGCAAAACAAGGTATGAGTGGATGGAAAAACAAGCAAATCTGTTTAAAGAACTCCTTCTCCTCTGCAAAGTTAACAATGACTGAATAGTAAATTGTTTTTTAATAAGTTTTGTATTCTCCTGGGGTATGGTTAAAGGGTTAATTTAACGCTTGACCCATTAAAACCGTTGAGTGCAGTGAGAACCTTGTAAGGCTGATCAGATGATTATTGCTGGAAGATAAGTGGTTGAAAACCGAGCCTCACTAGTTCAGGTAATCAAGGGAAATTGGCATAAAAGAGAAGATGTGGCTGAGTAAAGACAGAACAGCTACCTGAGATTCTATTACTTGTCGTCTTTCAAGCATAATAATGAGATTATAGTAACCCTAAACTGGCTGAAAACAGAAATCTGGCTGTCTGTCAAGTTCATTGTGTTGAGTTTTACAACACTCCAGATCTGGTTCCTCTGAACCTACAATAATTATACCAGGAAGACAGGCTCAAAGAAACCCTTTTCAACCTTGGACCTTTGTCAGGTTTTGGCTTATGACCAGAGTACCATTATTTATGTCATGGGAAAGAAAAAAAGAAAAAAGAAAAAAAAAAAAAGTTGTTATTGTTTATTATTATTTTTTCATCATGCAATTCTTAAAAAATATTACCACAAGTCTTTCCTCACTCCAGCTGTCACATGGCTTTGTGATTTTCTGAATGAACTTGTTATAGAACCACGAGCCCCTTGGCTTCTTCGTTGTTATTCCAGTCAGAGCCTTTTGCTAGAATAATTTTTTATGCCTTTCATTGATGCACAGTCTCACATCACACACATGTGGTGTAATGCTCCTACTTCTTAAAAAAATAAAAAACTACGTGAGAGGCAAAAAATTCTGAGTCCATTATGTTAACCTCAAAGGAATATTTGTCTCCAGCATGGACTGGTCTTAAACTCAGGTTGTTTTGTTGTGGGGAGTTGTCACAAACATGGTATATGAGACCTCAAACATGAGACCAATTTGAGATGGCAGCTGTAAGGCTGTAGTTCACGAAAGCCTTAAGACATGTTTGGAGTCCAGCTGGCTTCAGCTCTGTCAGTTGCATCATTTCTCCTGCTCAGAGGGAGCCTCTACCTGCCCTTCCTTCTGTCTTGGTTTATGCTCGTATAAATGCTTTTCCAGGTCAATGTAGGCCTGGGCTCCTAGTAAGAAGAGATTGTTGCATCCGTGACTTACTTCAGACTCTGAAAATATAATCAGGTTAAAAGTTATTAATTACTGTGGGAAGAGCTGGGTCAGAGGAGTGTCACCAACCTGTTCCTGGAGGTCACTGTTGTTGCTGTTGCATGGGCAAAGCTGCCTGGGTTAGCCTGGATGAGCTGGGCAGCTGGCATTAACCTGGCTGCTTTCTGCCAAAGTGCTTTACAGGATTGTTCACCCAGCCAGAGCTGCTGGAGCAGTAACTTCCCACCATGGTCAGGGATCAGCACCTCTGCACAGTACTGCTGTCACTTAGCACAGCGGTAAGAGGGGACATCTTACACAGCTTCAAGCTTCTGTGCAAGAGGTGCTGATCTCCTGGCCCCTGATGCTGGCAGAAAAGCTCTTTTGCCCCATATGTTTTGTAGTCTTCTGAGCTGATTGAACTGAGTTGCCAAAGAATCCATTCCTCTGCTGTAAACTGTATCTCCCAGAGGGAGTCAGAGCACAGGAATGTAAGTTTGCAGTTCCAAAAAGTCCTTCGGACACAGATCAGGCCCTAAGCACTAGTATGGACTTAGAAATATGATTACATGCTTTGTTCAATGGAGATTGTATGCGGAGCACTAGTGTGTTTCAGACAGACACCAGCATGTGTTAAGGGTTGTGGCCACTACATTCTCTTCCGTGATTTTTTAGAGGCTATTGGATTCTGACATTGTTCATGAGCTGCCTTTATTCCCATTTTCAACTCCCAAATACGCAGGCAGAAAAAGAACTACTGTTTGTTGAATAAGGATAATGACTATCACTGAGCTACCTTCCATGGCTGCCATGAATTAGCTACCACTGGTAAATACTTTTTAAGTCACAAATATATTTAAGACCTTAACAGTGGACGTCAGAGCCTAATTTTCAGTGCTTCTGTTTCTTAAATGTGAGTTGTTTATCTCAGTGCTTTTTCTGGAAAGGCCGCATTGTATGGGCCTTTCTCATGTGAGCAATACAGAACAGTCCCATGGCTTTAACCTTAAAATTGAAGGGAATTTCTGGCAGCAGTGTGTTTCATGAATCACACAGTAAATGTTTTTATTGCAGAACTATCTTCCCTGTTTGTTCAGAAAATCAGTCTCATAGCTAATAACCAAGGCCCTCAGAATCACCAAGTTTATGTCAAGCAGGGTTAAATTGCCAACAACTTTCGCAGTCTCAGGCCTGTTTCTCATAAATCCAAATCTATTCACTGATGCCTTGCAGTACCTAAATCACTGTCTGTGAGAAATGAAAATACAATGTAATATGGTAATTACAATTAATACGGGATCTATAGTGCCAAACCTTCAGAGCCCTCCAAGCACTAGCTCAGGAAGATGGAACACTGCAGTTAAACAGACTGGTGAATTTGGCATCAAATCAGATATTCTTCACTTCAAAATTATGATTCATCAAAATGGAACCATTTCATGGATGTCTATATTTTAGCAAAGCTGCCCTGGGAGAGTTTAAATCAGCCTCAGAGGGGAGGACTGGTCATTGTGGAGAAAACAGCTTGAGGACAAGAAGTGACCTGAGCTCAATGCCTGCAAACAGATACTTTTTATTTTTCTGCACATTTTATTTAAGGGGGAAAGAAAAAGGAAAAAGTATTCATAAGAGTTCAGTTACTATACATATATATATATCTAAAATATTGAGTGCAAAATTCTAAGGCTTCCTGGAAAGGCTATGTTGTACGGGCCTCTCTCATGTGAGCAATACAGAACAGTCCCTTCCTGGGGAATGTCCCTTCTAGGGTTGAGCAGAGAAAGATCACAGCACAGCCCAAGACGTCCAGAGAACAGAGGGGTGCCCTAAATGTTCCATGCACAATTCTCCGGTTTTCCCTCTCAGCTGTGTACCTGATCCCATATCTATTTTCATGGACTCAGGAGCAGCTCACAGACCCTATGCTTCTGCCATTTGCATTGAATATGTTGGGTAAGATGAAATGCATTCATGCCCATTTGCACATGGAATAGCAAGTTTGGCCAAGGTAGAACTGAGTAACTTGTTCTTCACTCTTCTGTCCTGTAAGTGTATTAGTTCATACACACCTGACATGATTCAGTTACTGTTTAACACTAACATGTACTTAGGGATTCATCTTCATATATTTAAAAAAAATTACTTACATGAGTAAATGAAAGAGAAATGTGAAAAGAAATGGGAATACTTGAAGACCAGCACAAGTCCTGAAAGCGAGGACTTAAGTATGCTTCACTCCAATTGCATCAGTATTAGCAACCCTGAAAAAAAAGAATGTTTGTAATATTGAATGAACCTCTGCAGTGATGTTAAGGCCAAATATTATGAAGGAACTACGGGGAAACTGCAGAGTTAATAGAACTGAATTGAAGAAAGGATTTTCAGAAGTGACTTAATCTGAGGCTTGAGAACTGAAAGAACTTTAATCCTTGTTGAGAAACTGCTGGCTCCCTTCACCCAAACATATTTATATAGATATTTAACTGATTTCACTAGTGAACAAGCTAATGTATTCTAGAACAATTTATTTTAAAATGTGAACTGTAAAATTATGCTACAAAGTTTATTAAACTTTCAGGTGTTACATTTTGACATACTCAGATCTTTCCTTTAACAATGACAGAATGCTACACAAAAATACTGCATTTCATCTGGTGCAGGTCTTTATCTTATCTTGACAGATTATTGTTGGTTAAATTGTAGAGCTGACTTAAAGGCAGGACTCTTCAAGGGAGTGAGAAATTAAGGCTTCACCAAATGGTAATAAAGCTATTAAAAATGCAAACAGAAAACAGCTACACTGTACAGGTTAGACAGCTAATCCAAACTAGCAGTTTAAAAAAGCAGAGCAATTACACTTTTATTTAAATGCAAGGAATATGAGCAAGAATAGAATGAGGTGCCTTGTTTAAATGCATTCTTTTGAATATTTATTAGAAATAATACATGTAGTTAAGCCACTTATCTGATTTCAGTGAATAAGTAAAATGAAAAAGATCAATTTTCATAATTATACTAAAGAAGTCTGTCTTTCATAAAAATCTCATTAATAACACCATTATTACTGAAGAAATATCTCAGTATTATTATTGTTATTCTAATTATCAGCAAAATGCTACTGATAATGTTGTCATAAAATTCCTTTTTAGTATCCTATTAAGCAAGATAGACTAAGTAGTGGTTTAAGTTAAATCTAGATACTAAGTGGCATGTAGAAAAAAAATATTCTTTGTGTATTTGGATAAAATACATTATGTGTATAATTACATAAATTACTTCAGGTTAGTGAAACAAGAGGTATATAGATAATGCTTATGTGCATATGTATTTTTTATATCTACAGATCTATATAGCCAGCTTGGAAGGAAACACACTGAGACATGCAAGCAGAATAACAAAATATTGCCTGAGGACAAAAATAGTTTATTGGCAAAATTTTAACAGACATTTTCACTTATTTTTTGCCATAATTATTAGAGGGTCTGTCAATCCTCTCTATTTTTTAATACTCATCTGGATTTATTAAATTGCTAAAGATCTGGGGATCCTCTAGTTATTAATATTAAAAAGGGCATATCACCTTGCACAGGAAGGAAGTTTTAGCTGCTTATATCCATTTTCCAGCATGATTCAAAACTAGGCCAGCGTGGGTTGCCACACAGAGAGGGAGCAGGAAGGATTTTTGGAGCTGGAACATGACAGTTGTTTATTCTTATGGCAGACAAGGACCTGGACAGCTAACATGGCTAGAAAAGAAGAGAATTTGTTCCTGCCATGTAATTCCCAACACACGGGCTGGCACCATGCCGAGGATCAGCAGGCATGGAGACCAGAACCTCGGCCAGGCAAGCAGGACAGCTGGTTCCCCAATCCCAAAAGGTGACTGATAAATAATAGCTGTGGTAGCAACCAAAGTCAACAAAAAACAGGTATGCAGGCTTCCTTGGGAGGTCCAAGGCTGTGAAGAGCTGTCTGAAGTAGGAGGCATCTGGAAGATGAGGAGAGAGTTGGAAATGTTGCTCAAGTTGTCATGGCAAGGCAGTCAGCTACCCTGCTGCCCTCTCCAGGCGTTCACACCTTGCAAAAAGAAATACGCCACTGGCCACGTAACCCATAGCTCTGGAAAGATAATGTAGTAAGACATATTCAGGTTTATGAAGCAATAGATTTTCATTGATTTAGATGGTTCTGCTTGTGGAGAATTTCTGGTTCTGCTTTCTCAGCCACAGCAACTTAAGCAATAGTGGAAACAAGTTTATTTGGCAGTACAAGAAGATGCCGGTGTGTGGGACACAATGAAAAGAGCAGACTAAAGGACACTTTTCTGGCCAGGTCTTGATTACTGATATACACTTGTCCTTAAATGCGCAAAAACATGAAGGGCAGTAATTGAAAAAATGGCTGTTTACCATAGCACTGATTAAGCAATGCTTACAGGCATGAGTAAGGAGGATCTAAGCAAAAATTCAAGGCTTTTCTTGAACAGGGTTAGAAAGAAAAAAATTCCAAAGCGGATCATAGACTGTTTTTCTCTTGAAATGCATTATTTTTTGTTAATTGGTGTCGTGTTCTGAAAAAAAGCCCTGGCAGGTGAAATTTGTGTCTATAACTTGACTACCTTCTCTTGTATTAAAACACTCTGAGAAAATTCATTTAGCTGAATAGTGAGAGTCAGGTAACTTTCAGAAACAACTTCCAGGTTTCAGAGGTGGCATTTGCCACTCTGCATGAGAGTTAAAGCAAACAGAAACAGCTTTTATCACAGCAGAATGTCATGATCTGCACTTAGGGTTCAATCTTCCCATCGACTATGTGGGCAAAAAATTGACATGCCTCAGAGAGTAGGATTGAATTCTCCACTTGTTTTAGAAAGTGTTCTAAAAATAAAATCAATATAGGGAGTTGTAAAAATAACTTTTTTATACTTGCTAGGGAGAACTGCATAAATTATGGCTTTATTTCCTTCTACTTGAGAATTATGTAAGTTGTACGAAAAGCTCAAAATAATTTTATACAACGACTGTGCTTTTTTTTTTTTTTGCATCTGCATTTTTCTAATGATTTCTTTTTTCCTCCTTTTTTACTTTCTTCCCCCTTTCTCTTGTTCTCTCTCCTCCACTCTGTCTCTCCATGACTCAGGCAAGCACACACATGCACACACTCTTCAGTTTTAAGGGCATATTCCAGAGGCAACCCACAGTTTTCATGCTTGAAAGTGTTCCTGTGGCTTCTAGTATGATTTTTCTCAGCTTTGATGTCTAACCACCTACCTCTGCAGGACAAATTGATTTCAGTTGATCTCTTGGGTGCACACTTAAGGCAGGTTTCACTTGGTAAATCTCAGTCTCCATCCCACTGTTTGGATTTACTGTGGATACTTTGTAAACAGTAGCTACTTTTAAGGAGAAAGAATACAAATAAAACAATAATAGCAGTGCATACCCTTCAAGACAAGAACTGTCTCATTTTCTCTAGCATTATTTCTGTTACTATACCAAAGCAAATCATAATTAACTATGTACCCAAAGATTCATCACATTCCAGCTAAATCCTGCAATTTTCATGTCCAAAACCCCTCACTAGATTTTCTTAGCAAAACTGTTAAAACCTACATAACATAGTGAAGCTTCTGTACCCAGTCTCCCCAGGAACACAGGCTTCCTGGGGCTGTGTGTGCAGCTAAAACTGCATTCACAAAACCAGCAAGAAAACTCACACTAACCCAGGTGTGCTCCCACCCGCACAGTTCTTGATTATGTGATCACAAAACCACACACTGCCCCAAACCATAGGAATTTTTTCTACAAAGTTGGGCACATGGGTGTTTTACAATATTCTTTTAATCTAACCCAACTACTTTAATTGTTGTGCCTGAATCTTTATTGCTGTAATCGCCCTTCTCTCAAACATTCACATGAACAAATTGTTCAGCCTTGATGTGCTGTGTACTTACTAAAACGAAAACCTTGTTTTCTTCGGAGATGGTACTTCACAAATGTAAGCACACAGAAATATAGAAATGTCTTTTGGTGAGTTGAATGTTTGTGACTGTATCTCCTAGATAAAGCTGTACCTGCTTTGTGTTTCTCCTGGGACCAGCCCTCAGGTTTCTTCTTTTTAGGCTTGCATTCACGGATCAGTGTGTTGGCTCTCTTTTCCTTCTCCGTTTCCTTCTCTTCTCCTCACCTCTCCTGTCCTTCCTTCTTTCCCTTTTTTCATTTTCCATATTCATAAGACTCTGCCATTGTTTACTGCTGATCTGTAAGTCAACAGCATTCCAAGACACTGAGGTGCTGGAGCGTGTCCACAGAAGGGCAATGGAGATGGAAGAGGGTCTGGAGCACAGATGCTGTGATGAGTGCCTGAGGGAGCTGGGGTTCTTCAGCCTGGAGAAAAGAAGGTTCAGGGGGAACCTCCTCCCTCTCCACGAGTACCTGAAAGGAAGCAGTAATGAGCTGGGTGTTGGTTCTTCTCCAAGAAACAAGCTACAGGACAAGAGGAAAGGGCCTCAAGTTGTGCCCTCAAGGGTTTAGGCTGGATATTAGGAAAATCATCTTCATGGAAAGGGTTGTCAATGACTGGAGCAGGCTGCTCAGGGAAGTGGTGGAGTCCCCATCACTGGAGGTGTTGAAAAGAGGTGTAAATGTGGCACTGGGGGACACAGTTTAATCGTGGACTTTGCAGTTCTGGGTTAACAGTTGGACTTGATGATCTTGAATATCTTTTCCAACTAAATAATTTTGTCATTCAGTAAGTCAGTAAGAAAAATTTGAAAAAACAATTCCCAGAAAAAATACTTGGGGTGTATCTATGTATTCAAGTGTTACCTTTTCATTCTAATGAGCACAAACACAGAAATAATATTTATAACAGATATTCATCCTGCGATGAGCTTGGAAAGCATCATCTCTCTACAAAAGTACCACAGCTTCCTAAAACTACTTTAATGCATGATAAATCGAATTTGTTCACTTAGGCATTTTTGTAAGAGTTGAAACAAAATATTATGAAAATAATTGCTGAGTCCCAGAAATTACCGCAAAGTGATATATGACACATAATATCTATCAATGCAAGTGAATGTGCAGATTGCAGCCAACCGCTGAGAATATCAGGAGAGCAAGAACAGATAGCATTTTTCTTTTGTGAAGTTATCTTTCTGTGCTATCTGACTGCTGTGTCCCTGTTCACAGGAGAGAAGGCCAGGAAAGAGAAGATTTTGTAAATCACTGGATGTTAAGCTAAGACCAACAAAGCTACTCCAGTCAGGGCAGACTCATAACTGCTCCTGCTTTGCTTCAAGGAGCAAAACTGGCTCTTGGGAATGTGAACTGAGCACCTCAGATGTACAAAAAGAGGTACTTCAAAGCATGAAGGAAGTATTTGGGGAGTATTTGACAAATGACCCCTTGAATGTTAGAGAGAAACCATGTCCATTAATGCCCACGAAGCAGTCCTTAGATACACCTGTAATCCTTTCTCCACCAATATTAGCATGAATTAACTGCATTGGCTTGTTTCCTTTGACTTCCAAATCTGATGTAACCTTTAAACTCCAAGTCTTTTATTTGTTCTGTTACGCATTTCAGGTTGTCCACAACAGCTCCTGTAAATTTCACCATGGCTCTATATATAATTTCTCTTCACACAAAGCTGCTGTTGACTTAACATTATGCAGAAAAACATATACCTCATCTCTCCAGGCTTTCCACCCTAATTTCACTCCTGATATTGGAGGTGTATTATGAGTTTTATTTATCTTTGCCACTTTAGGGGAAGGATATGTTTATAATTTTGATAATGTTTATGGTTAAAGGATATTTTCTGTCCCCAAGTAGGAAGGCAAATAACCGTTTTCAGTCGCTACTTATTAAATATAATTGTAGCTACTAAATGGCCAAGTTTAGCCATTTTAAAGTCTAGCCATTCAGTGAGCACGGCATCCCCATCTAGAAGATATTTACACTTAAGAAAAATTACAGAAAAAATGGATATACAGGAAGGGGAGGGGGGGACAGAATGATTCATAGAAAGAGTCATGGCTCCCGTGGAGCTATTCTTTGTTTCACAACACAGTCTGTGCTGTAATCCTGTCTGCTCAAAAAGGAGTGTAAAAGGGTCGGTTATTTCACCCCTCATTTACATGGAAAGAGTGTATTTTGATCCCCAACTGCTGAACAAAGAAAATACAGTAGCCGATGATCTTAATGTTTACAGTAACATGCTTTTTCATAAAGGAAGAGGTCAAATTAACTCTGCTAGTAGTCCTCAGAAACACTACTTTTTGTCTTTGCTGTGACAAACATCAACCCGCCTTGGCTGTGACATCTGCCCTCATTTGAAGGTCCAAGGCTCTCCTATAGGTTCTCCTTTCCAACCAGAGTGGCCAATGAGCTGACCCAGCATGGGCATAACTGCTGCACTTGTGGCACGTCATCTTCATTGGCTTGAAGCTCCTCAAAACATGAGGATTTATGGGGGAACGTGGTTCTTTTAGGTGCACAAACTTTGAAGAATCACAGTGTTTATGGTTCTAAGGGACCTGCAGAAACTGGTCCAACACTCCTGCTCAAGCAGGGACACCTACAGCCAGGACCACACCTGGACAACTGACATATCTCCAAGGACAGAGACTCCACAAACCCTCTGGACAGCCTGTGCACGTGCTTGATTATCCTCACAGTAAAGCATTTTTTAATATACAAAGGAGTCTCCTGAGTTTCAGGTTGTGCCCATTGCCACTTGTCTTGTCACCACTGAAAAGAGCCTCTCTCTGTCCTCTTTACATTTTCCATTCAGATATTTTTGTACATTGATATGATCCCTCTGAGCCTCCTCTTCTCCAGGCTGGGTAGTCCCAGCACTCTCAGCCTGCCCTCACATCAGAGATGCTCCAGCCTCTTAACAATATTCATGGACATTCATTGGAATTCCTCCAACATGTCCATGTCCTCTTGTACTGATACTATCCCTTGGAGAGCCCAGAGCTGGACAAAGCCATCCATCCCCTTCTGCTGAGGGTAATGCCACAAGTGCTGAGGAGAATGATCACCTCCCTGACCCACTGGAAAGCAATACTTTTTCTCCAGCTGGGCAGCCCCCAGCACACACTAGTACCTGGGGTAGTTCCCTCCCCAGGTGCAGAACTTTTCACTTCCCCTTGTTGAACTTCATGAGGTTTTTGGCGGCTCTTTTCTTCAGCCAGTCAATCAGTCAATCTTCCCAGTTCTGTGTCATCTACAATTTTGCTAAGAGTGCACTCTGCCCTGTCATCCAGATCATTAACAAAGATGTTAAACAAGAATGAATCTCTGGGGTACACTGCTACTGTGAAGCCGCCAACTAGACTTCATGAGACTGACCAAAACCCTCTGGGCCCAGCCATTTCATCCAGTTTTGAATCCACCTCACTGTTTGCTCATCCAACTCATAATTCAACAGTATCAAAAGCCTTTCTTAAGTCCAGGTCGAAAATACCCACTTCTCTCCTCTCATATATCCTGACAGGCATTTTAGCATAGGTTACCAAGTTGGTAAAATGACTTCCCTTTGATGAAGCCGTGCTGACTACTCCTTGATAAGTCCTTTTCCTTCAGGTGCCTGGAAATTATTTTCAGGATGGTTCCAACACCTTCCAATGGATCAAGGTGAGTCTGAGCAGTCTCTAGTTGACTGAGTCCTTCTTCCCTTCTTGGAGATTGAAGTGGTATTTACTTTTCTCCAGCCTTTGGGAAGTTCTCCCGATTACCATGACAGATCTAGGATCGTTGAGAGTGGCCTCACAATTCATAGTGACAGCTGCTGGTTCCTCAGCACTTGAGTGCATACCTCATCAAGCCCCATGGATTTATGTATGCCTGGGTTGTTTAAGTGCCCCAGGATCTGACCATCTTCCATCAAGGGTACACTTTTCTTGCTCCAACCTTTCCTCTGCTCTCTTAGACCTCGGATTCTTGAAGGCTGTTCCTGCTAGTAACGACTGAGGCAAAGAAACAGGAAGTACCTCATGTCCTGCATAACTAAGTCCCCAATGTACTTCAGCAGTGGACCCACGTTTTCTTTAGCTTTCCTTTTTTCACCTGTGTACTTATAGAAGCCTTTCTGTTGCCTTTGCCATCCTTTACCACATTCAGTTCTGGTAAAGCTGCCTGTGACTTTTTTCCACTGAATGCTAGGCTAACACATATTGGGTTTCTGCAGCCCAGAGGATAATTGTGATGAAGTGTTAAGAGATCATCAAGACCCAGAGGATGATATTCCCTGTCATCTAACTGCAGACCTGGAGAAGTATCGGTTGAAGAGAAAGTACTGCTAATGTTGCTACCCAAACACTA
This sequence comes from Bombycilla garrulus, assembly GCA_013400315.1. Classification (NCBI taxonomy): domain Eukaryota; kingdom Metazoa; phylum Chordata; class Aves; order Passeriformes; family Bombycillidae; genus Bombycilla; species Bombycilla garrulus. Next base: position 27,112 of record VXBU01006348.1, read on the forward strand.
TGACGGGATTGTCAGCCTTGGTTGAAAACACCATTGAACTCAGACAAGAGCTTGTTTGGACAGATGAGTTGGATATTAAGAGTGTAGGAGTCATGTTTAAGTCACAAAAGCTGTGACACTAGACACTAATAGTCTAGTTTTACTCCCATAACACAGTCACCCTGACATTGCTCATTGTCAGCATCATGCTAGAGAACCCCTCTGCTGTAGGCTTTGACCCGCTTTACACTGAAAAGTCACTTCACAACAAAGTCCACAAAATTCTGTGAAGAGTGACATCTCAAAGTCACAGGGTACCATCTGACACCTGGATTAAGCTAGGGCAGACATCATTACCCTAGGGCAGGGGAGTCACCAGCCAGCCTCACATTTGATGAGGGTCTCAAGATCTCCCACCCATGCACTCCCCAGAAGATGTGGATATAGTGTAAAATATAGAGGGTGTCTGTGCATTTTAATTTATACTGTTTTTCTAATTGGCAATAAGTATAACTGGAGGAAGAAGAACGAAAATAAAGCATCACCAAAGAAAACTCACACATTGTCCTGTAGGTATTCAAGGGGCAAGCTCCCGACTGTGGAGCACTGTGATTGAGGGCACCCAGCTCTGACAAAGAGACAAGAGCCCACCCAGCTGGGTGATGCGGGAGATCCCTGTAAATTCAGTGGAGGGAAGAGATTTGATCTCTGAAGACTACATGCTGCAAAGGCAGCTGCCCAGAGATGCCACAGGAGAAGAGATCTGCCTGAGCTTCTCAACACTTCTGCAGGCAGTCCCTTCTGCAGCTTCCACTTCATTATTAGGCTCTCTTTGAGGAGTAGATATTCCTGGCAAAAAAGGTTTTGTTTACTTTTGAGAGAGAAAGATAATTTATCTTCTGTCCTGGAATTAGGTGGCATTTTGATTGCTTTGAATGCATTTAGATCATAAAGTAGCTCAGGCGAGAGGGTAGTCACCAAAATTTCCAGACTCAGGATTTTTTCAAGATTTTTGAAAGCTAACTCTGGGTACGTAACAAACTAAGGCTGAACAATGAAGTAGATTGTTTTGGGCAGTTACAAAAAATAGAGAAAAAATAGCCTTTGACACCTTAAAACATTGTCTAAAGCATTAAGCTAGTCACTGGAGAGCAGAGCTGTGATTAACAAGTTAAACTCTGATTGTTTCTCAGTTTAAAAAAAAAGATGTCCCTTGTGATTATTTGGTGGCTTGAAGAATGTCATTGGGTTTTGCATTTATACCAGTGTGGTGGCCCCTAATTTTTTTCTACCTTTGGTTATGGTTGTGCCCTGCCCCCCCCCCATTAATTTTCAAATTTGTTTTCTCCCTACAGTTACTCCTCCCCTAATGCCGTTCCCTCACTGTCTGTCAGCCCAGCTCCTTCCCTTTTTCCAGGCCCTTCCCTGTCGCTCCCCACATGGGCCAATCCATGAAGTGTCCACCACTTTGGAAATCCCATAAACCTCGACACCCCATTGGCCCATGTGACCCAGGTTCCTTTGGCCCCAGGTGCCATTGGTCCCCCGCAGCCTCTGTCATCCCAGCCTCCACCATTTCTCCTCCCCACCTGCTCCCCTATTGGATGTTGCCTTGTCTCCTCCCTCAGTTCTGGCTCCATATTTAAACCACTGCATAGGATTGCAGTCCTTCTTTGTTCCTTGGGTTTCCTCCAATAAATGTCTTCTTGTTCAACTGCGTCCCGGAGCAAAGAGCCCTTCTTTCCCTTTTGC
>VXBU01006348.1:28906-43357 GCA_013400315.1 Bombycilla garrulus
CAGCGCTGGCAATTCGCTATCCAAGACCCACTTGTCGTGTGACCCCTCTGGGGCACCTGGGTCGGTGGCACAGGACACTGTGCCACCTGGGAGAGCTAGCCACAGCTCCGGAGGGGCCACAACATACCAGTACTTGTGCTGCATTCACATAGTACTGAGGGTGCCATCACAGAGCTGTTGCCATTGTAATATATGGTCTGAAGACTGGCAGCGGACCTCATGTGTAAAGCACTGGAAATGTCAAAATGAGGTAGTAGCTTCCTATCTTAATATATAACAATCTGATGTCAAGTATTTTTATTCCTGTTTTATTCCTGTTACCCAAACTTCATAGTTTTCACTTAATTCTTCTTGAAGTGGGATTTTGCTATACTATTTGTATTAGAATTGTGTTGTACAGTTACCCCATCTTCATTGCTGTATAAAGAGAGAGGTTTCTTATTTCTGAATTTAAAAAGATGTATTATATTTCTGTTCCAGACAAAGTGCTGACAAATTTATAAAAACAAGGTGAGACAGTTGCACCCTTTGTCAAGGTCAAAGTAAATGGAATCATAATTTCAAAAGTGTTGATAATTGTATATGTGAGTTATAATGGTGATCAGAAGTTTTCCTAGATGTATATCTCCTACTAATGGTGTTCTCTCTCAGAAAGAGGCATATTAGAATTATCTTCTGCACATACATTACTTTTTCCCTGTTAAGTTGAACTTGTCTCCACTAGATTCCTTTAATTGCTCAACAAATCCTACAGTAGCTTGTTTGCTTAAAGAAACTTTCCTCTCTCCCTCAGACAACTCATCTAAAGCCTTCATCTCTGGGCAGCAGAGGAAGGTAAAGCTGTGCCAGCTGTACCTGCAAGAGGACCGTGCACCTCTCCTGTCCTTCTGAATTTGCTGCTGCTTCTTGTTCACTTGTCAATACCACAGCAGCAGAAGAGCCTCATGTTTGAAGCTGGAACTGTGATGGGGAGGCTCTTGCAGGGACCCAGCTGTGTCCTTCCCATATCAAAAGACAGAGGGTTCCATAGTGTGTGACAAATGTTTGTGGCAATCTCAGGAGTGCAGCCAGCATCAGCCTTCTGAGGCTGCAAGGCAGGTCCTTACAAAATAGGGTGAACTTTTCTGTGGTCCCCACAACATTTTTCTTTCCTTGGTATGGGATTCCATGCAGTTGTTCCTATTGCCTGTCAATAAATTGAAGGCTGGATCAAATGTAACTCAGCTTGTGTACATATTACTGCATGGTTTTAGGTTACTACATAATTGTAGTTTGTGAGAAAATACAGCAAGGAACAGAACCACTGAGCAAAGATCCTGCTGAACCTCAAACAAAGACTTGGTAGCTCTGCATTTATGCAGAAGTGACAGAACTGTGTGGGCATCTTTTTCATAACCATGAACTCCCTCAGAACCTCTCCTAAAAGGCCTGAGGAGAAAAGGTCTGTTCATGCCATTCAGAAAAAGGATTTCCATGAATGTGTCACATGGAAGGGCTTACATTAGTAGATGCCATTGGCATGTGTTTATATGATTATATTTTATACTTTTGTTATATAATTTATAACATTTATTAATAATGACTCAAAGACGTGAAAGATGTGCCAGAAAAAGCCCAAAGAAATCACAGTATGTTCCTTTCCCAGAATAGCATGAAGACTGAATTGAAGGCAAAAAGGAGCACTGGGACCATGGATCTAAGAAGAAAATCATATAATGAGTCCCATAAATGAGACATTGACAACTTCCTCATCTGTCCCTCCTTACATGTTCTTCTTCAGATGGAGGAGAATTAGGAAAAAAACCCCCACATGTGTAGAAAATCTGGGAAATAATATTCCTGATATAAAACCTCATCTCAGAAACTGAATATAAATGCTTATGAGGAAGAAAAGAATATAATGCATATTGGATCTGATGTCCACTGGAAAGCAGAAAAGGAAGGAGACAACTAAGAAAACATGTGGAAGAGGACCTGGTGATTGGCAACAGATTTATATTTTGATACCTTCCAATGTTACAACACTCAGTTTTGTTCTCACTGGCAATAACTCAGCCACCTTCACCAAAGGAAAAAAAAATGGAACTCATTTTGAGGAAAAAAAACCATTGTTTGATGGTCATTCTGACCTACCTTATCAGGGAGGTGATATCCAAGTGATGCTGATCCTCAAAGATAAAGAGAAAAAACTTTGAATTTATGGGTGACAGACATGTGTCAAGACATGTGGACTGAAGAATGGGTCAGATAGGTGAAGCAACTGTGGGAGAGGAGTTTCAGAAAACAGAAAATACAGAACTATCAGAGTAACAGGCATGTAATAAAAGGAAATAACATAGTATGGAATATAATATCACGTTGTTGAAAAGGACTATTTTAGTCTCAGAAAACACATATAAATGCCACATAAGAAATATGGCAGTGTTTGTTGAAAATCTGAGCCATTAAAATGTGAGTCAGGTGAAGAGACAAAGGCACATTTCTAGGGAGCCTCAGTGCATGGCAGAGACAGAGTACTTGTACAGCCCGGTAAAACTGACTGATGGACTATAACACAGACTGCTAGAGAGTGGAGGGAATTCGGCAGAAAAAAGTGTCAGCATTCTGTCATGCAGCAGACGTCAGGACAACTGCAGTTGATCCCCAGAATACATTTTAAGATAACAGAAGAAGCAGTGATTATGCAGGTATATTAAAGAACAGGGGTAGCAGAAAGTTCTGAACTGTTTTATTCTTTTTGTACTTGAGAACAGAGCAGAGAAACATTTGAGAATTAGACTTTTTTTGTAATGCTGATGAATGAAAATGAGCATTAAATTTGACCTAAGCTTGTGACTTCACACCATAGACTCCCAGGAACAGCATATCGGAAAAATTATTTGTTAGTCCTGCTGACTTTCAAAGAACTCTTCTATATTTCCAACAGAATTGAAGGCCCAGGAATCTTGAAGCTTGAGCTAGGTAGGCTTGTCCTTGCCTACAAAGAAAAAGAGTTTCTATTTCTCAGCGGGAACGCAGAAATTAATTCATAATTCCAAACCCCTATTTATTAGTTCCACTCACCAGTAATGGACAAAAAACAAATCCGTGTGACTTGGGGGACTGGTTACTGTGGGAGAGCATTAAGCATGAAAAGTGAAGGCACAGATCCAACAGGCAGTGGGCTGAAATTGGCTGAAATATGCTCCCAGCAAGTATTTCTTGAATACTTATAAATAACAACAAAATGCAAAAACCCCTAAACTATTCCAATCGGTTTGTTAACGATAATAGCGCATCATTTGGTGAACATATTGTTTGCCATCAACTGTTTGTCCATCCCTCCTACTGATGGAAGAGAGCTCTGGCTGAGTGGACAGATGTTTTTTTCTGCTAACTTTGACAACACTTGGGTCCATGGTCTTTGACCAGAGGAGCTAATTAAGTAGTAAAATCAGCTCTTTGTAAGACAGGAAGAAAGAAAGGGTAGAACCGCTGAAGAACATGAGCCGCTGATTAACTCACGAGTGTTTCCTGTATAATGCAAATCATTAATGCTTAATGGTCTCTGGACTAATAAACCAGAACCACAAATATAACAACAATATCACAAATCATATATGAATCCTACAGGATCTTTTTTCTTTCTTCATTAATTGTTCAATCTGTAAGGATAATTTCTTTAACTGCTTATTTACTAATCTTTGAATTTTGATTCCATACATTACAACTGAACTTGGCTGGCAGGTTCTTTGTAGCCTGGGTAATGGTAAAAAAAATAAAATAAAATAGCTCTCCTCAAGTACTGAAATGTGGAAAATTTGCCAGAATTAGCACAAACACAGACTACAATCAGCCTAATATTAAATGAACACTCACTGTATCTTTCCTCTGCCTGTTAAACTACTAATTGATGTGCTACTGATGAATAAAAGGGCTGGCATTTCAGCCATGAACTCACTTCACCGCTGCAGTTTACTGAGAGCCCCAAGCTGCTGAGCTCATTACAGATCCCTTCACTGAACTGGCTTTACAGGCAATTTTGTGAAGGGGCAGCATCAGAGCTAGCCCACTGATTGGGACTCCATCGGCTCAGCGGGGCTCCAGGAGTTCAGGGGAGAGAGCACAGCACTGAGCTAAAAATACGTCTTTGCCGCTGTAGTGCCAAGAAGATTGCCTGGCTGCTCTAATTGGGAGGGACCTGGAGATCTGGGTGGTATTTTAGCCTAATCTTGAGGTGGGACCTCTGCAGCATGGATGTGGCTCTGAATATAATCTCCTCCAGCACCGTCATTTATACCATTGCAGGCATTTATAATCAGAACCATCCTTGATTGACTCGTGGCTGTCGCTGCACCTTACACTCATCTTGCAGGAGTGAGGGGGGATGAGGGAAAGGGAAATGGCTGTGCATTGAGCACAGTGACATTTTAATGTGGTGTTGAAGTTATAAAATGGGACTAATTGCCCTGGCAGGACCAGGGCTTAGTAGGACTGCTTAGATATATAGTCCTCTCAGAAACTGACTGTAGAGTTGCTCAACAGAGAGGGTTTTCTTAAAGCCCCTCTGCTGAGATTTATTTTTCAGTCCTGTCCTTTTTCCCTCTGTAATCTTAGTTTTAATTCTTTGAACAACCTAGCCCTGATATCAGCTATCTCACCTGTATTTAGAGCCCAAAACTCCAATGTCTGAAAACTGGGGTGGTCAGAGGAGTCTGTGTTTCTGCTCATCCTTCATAGACTTGGTAAGGCAGAAAGAAATAGAGGAGAGAGAAAAACAGGAGGAGTGTAAGAAACAGTGACAGACTGAAAGCATTCATAAAATCAATAGAAGCAGAAGTAAAAAGTCTGACAGAAAAAGATAGAAGAAAAATTCAGTTGTGGGAAATAGTGAGCACCTAAGCATTTTCAATTAAGTAACACACTGGACTACTTTCTTTGCTGACTAGCTTGCTTGCTTTAACAGATATGCAGTTTTACAGGGTATGGCTTGTTTTGCTAGTAAAATGTATTTCAGCAAAACAGAATATGTCATTCCTCCAATTTTTTTTTATTAAGCAACTCCATAAAATACAAGCATGATCAGGTGAGAAATGTCAATTGCTCATTCATTGCATTAAATATCTATGCCATCGACCAGTCTACCGGCTGTCAGTCACAGGCTGAAATACTTAAAGTAAGTTTTATAAGTCTCTTTACGTGTTACTGCAACATTTTCATGAAACAGTGGAGATTGTACAGCATGTACAGCATGTATGAATTATAACAGTATAAATACTTAAAGAAAATGCAGATTCAATTAATTTTAATGTGTTATTTTTACCCCCCAACCAAACTGCTTTACAAACTTTAGCATATAATTTCTTTGAACAACATCAGTCCTCTGACCGTGCTGCTGCAGTGATCTTTAACACTGGACATAAACACTAGGCAACCTTCCAAAGAAAGGTGAAGAACAGTGCCCTCAACAAAGCAAGATGGAAAATTTCAGCATATTAAAATACACTTGCAGATCAAATAAAAGAGAAGTTTCTAGATTTTGAAATGGCACCTCTTTTCAGGCTACTACATCTCTGTTTGAAAATCCCAATGAAGAGGCTGATGTCCATAAGTGCTGAGGGCACACCTTTTGTTTCCCCATTAAGGCCCTGTACCTAAACCTCTAGCCCTGTAGTAACAGCTGATATGTCACTTTTCGTTTTTTACAGTTGTTGCTAGTTATTTCTAATGCCTCGATTATTAATATATTTCTAATAAGATCTTAAGACAAGCCACTGCTCTGGGTTTAAAATGGTCTTAATTCTGCACAGCTGCTCAAGAACATCTGGCTATGAACCTAAAGGTGTTGGAAAGATTTCAGAGGAGAACAAGTAGCATGGTTGAAAGACTGGAAAGTGTTATTGGCAGAGTATGTAGAAGAAAGGGAAGGTATTCAGGCTAGATAAATCATATTAAAGCCCATGTTAAAGGATGACTTGGTCATGTAGTGTCTGTATGGGGGCAACAGGATGGCTGTAGTGGACTCTTCAGTCTATCAGGAAAATGTGTTCATGTCACACTGCACCCAGAAGTTCAAGGTAGACAAATTTTTGCTCAAAGAAATGTCAAAATGGTCAATGGTGATGGCAATTAACTACTGAAATTGTCTACTGAAAATTGTGGCGAATTTTTCATCTTTGAAAATTCTCCAAATAAAACATGTTTCTAAAGTATACTCAATTTTAACCACAGGCTTTTGATTTGAAAGCAGAATTAATTCAGAAAAGATCAGAGGTTTTCATAGACCTAACACCTATAATATTTTCTACATCAATAAAATGTGATTCAAAACACAGCAGTGGGCCAATCATTCCATTTTACTGTTCAGTTAAATTCTATCCAGAGAGCTGTTGGCAACATTTTGTCCAAGGTTTTGCGCAAAACTGTCACTGATGCAGAGAAACAGAAGGGAATTGCAGGTACATCCTGGTTTCAGGTCTACAGAAAAGAGTGTAATTGACTTCAGTGGGAGTTGGTCCAAGGTCTTACTGAGGATTTGAGAAAACAGAAACATTTTTGTTTCTGGCCTCATGTATAAGTGGGTAAAGGTTTAGAATATTTATAAAGGCTTAGAATCCTTCTAATTACCATGGGGTTTATTGTGTCAGGCAGATAAATTTTCTGTGATCTCTCAGGTATAAAGTTAGGGATAAACTTGGGTATTTCAGAAGAAGAGATTCAGCCCTATCATCAAAACTAAAAGTTATTTTGTCTGTAGCAAATTATTTAGTTTAAAAGTATTAAAAGTGTACAAAATGAGTCCTAGAATTTACTTTCATACGCTAAAAATAATGGTGGGTATGGGAATCTTGTCATCATTTTTTATCATATGAGACAGAAAATGTACTTCTGCTTCCATTTATGCTTCCCTGATCACATAGGGTAGTCCACTAACTTAAAATTTTGAATGTTATATACTTTTGATATAATGTGGTTCTGAAATCTGAGTTTTTAATAGAGCCATGGACTCAAATTTCTGGGCCTGTAAAAGCCCAGAAGATAAGGGGCCAATGCGTATATCTCAAACACTTAAAGCTGGATAGCTGTGCAGCCAACCAAGGATTGTTAGAAAGAACAGTCTGTGAGAAGGGACAGGATGTGGCTGGAGAAATGAACCATATGAAGGTAGGGCAGCACTTTTCTTGGACAAATACCCTTGTTCTGACTCCTGGAGGAAAGCATGACCAGCAAGTGCAAGGATGAGGCTGAGAAGCAGGCGTGGCCTGTTGACCAATGGCCAACCCACTAGGGAAGGATCAAGGCCACAAGAGACCCCGAAGCCCTCTTACCCATTTCCAGAAAGATCTAGCAGAATGAAATGCCCCTGATAACTAGTTTGTGTAGAAAGTGAGAAACTTAGCCCCAGGTTGGGAAAACTTGTCTGTAAAAAGGTGGCCCTGTTAAGCCTGGGCAGCATTCCCTCAGGGCCCTGGGCAACCCATCAGGTGGATCGACACTGGAGCCAGGACTTGTGATCTTTCTTTTTTAACTTTCTTCCATTCTTTCTCTGTTTAATCCCCCTCTCTTTTCTTTGACCCTACCCATTATTCAAAATGCACCACTGTGTGTTTGTGCAGGATAAAAGACTTACGTTTTGAGTTCCAGGCCATGTGTATAATTTACTAATCAAACTTGGTAAGTTTTTGCACACCCTCTGACTTTTGTAGTTCATTTTTGACCACAAGCATCTGTGAATCTCTGGTCCTCTTTTCCCTTTTAAGGTGAGATGCCACAGGGCTCTTTAAACATATATTTTCTATATGTGAAATTAAAGAAAGGGGTAAAAATATATTTAAAGCAGAATCTCACAAGCTCTTAGATTCTACTGAAACTGTAAACTCTTCTTTTACTGACAAACTCTGAATATTTTAGATTTCACAGCATCAACTTCTCCTAGCACAGTGAGACAAGCTGCATTCATACAGAGAATGACCTGATGAATTCTCTTTAAAGTCATGCTGAAGTGAAATCTGGACAATAAATTCCAAAGATGCCTAGTATATAGTGGTAGAAAATAGCATCTTGAATGTATTAGCACATACAAAGCTTGCTTTTTAAAACTGGTTCATTGTCTGTTTATGGGATCATGATGAGTTCTAGATGCAAGAGGTATCTTTTATTAATGCTTTCTAGTGCAATACAAAATAAAAATCCCATATAGGTCTGTTTTACCACTGGATCCTGCATTTTTCATCCACCTGAAATTCCCACAATGTATGGAATACACAAGAAAGACCGGAAGGAGCTGTAATATTAAGTGACTGCAGTTCATCTGCTCTGGTAAAGGCAAGACGTGCATATAAAGTTCCCACTCCTGTGAGTTATGGGTCATTTGCTCATTAACGAAGTGACTAATCCAGTAGTGAAGAGGATGTCTACTGAAAATAAATTACATTATACTACTGACTGCTGTGATGGATTCTTTATATGCTCTTTGTGTTATCATTCAGAGGAGCCCTTTTACCCAACCCTTGCTGTTGCTGCCATGTTATAAGGAATTTTATCGGAGCAAACAGGAGTCTTCATGAGGCAAGAAACAATAGAACAAGCAGGAAATAAATAATAACCAGATAACCAGGAAACAGCACTAACACAATAGATGTTCAGTCATTAGTTTAAACTGTCGCATTTGTCCTGAAATGATCAAAACAACCACAGTGGAGCTGCAACAGTGAAGTTTACGATAAATACATGCTTACGCGTTTTGAAGGCCACTTCAGGAGAGTTAGAGGAATAAATAAGGGTATCAAGGGCTAAAGTTGATGTTGAAAATAGGTGAGATGGAAAACATTTCCAAGTGTTGAAATTTGGTAACATTTTAGAAGCTCTTACCACTGAAAATCACCCACCATTTGTGATGACCTAACACTCATAGGGTAAACTAGATGGGATGTTTAATCATGATGGAGTTCCTTTCCCCACTGGTTGTCTTCCCAGACAGAGTTTAATGAAGCAAGCCTGTTCAGCCGTTTCAGTCCATGCAAGTAGCAAAGGATAGTTTCAACACATTGAAAGATCTTTTTGCCACTGTGTCTGATCATGGATAAAATTTTATAGATTATGGATTGTTTAACCAAGCTACATTGATCCTGGATATTCAAATTCATAATATTTATGCAAACACTTTAAACTCTGAAAACTAGGGTCATTCATGACAAGATTTTTCTATAATTTAATCTGTTCAGTGCATACAGGACGAAGAAAAATGATGAGTAGATTCAAGTTTGCTTTATTGCCATGCTTACCAACACAAAAGGATTCTGAATCATATTTGTGGCATTCTGACTGCTTCTTCACTTTGATTTATCTTTTGTACCTCTTTTGCTGGAGATACTTGAAAGGAACTCTACCAGTCTGCAAGTAAAACACCTCTAACAGTGAGCAGAAAAGTTCTGGTTGCTTTGCTTTTCAGCTCTCAGTGTCAAGGGTAAATTTAATAGGAGCTAATCTGAGTCATCACCCAAAAAAAATTATTTTTTTTTTTTTTTCCCCGTACATGTTGCTGTTCAAAACACAGAGAGATCTGAGTTTTCAGTTGTGGTAATTTATGACCGTCTTTGGTAAGGCTTGCTGAATTTCTACTTATGTGCTTAACAACTGGAACAAGCTCTATATACTACTGCATAAAAAGTCCTCCTTCACCACTTTCTCCCAAGTTACACAGAAGCCTTGATCAGTGAAGGTATGGGATTGCATTCCTGACATTTGTCAAATAACTATTATGTAAATTATTTTGCTTTTTTTGATGAATTTGTTATACATTGTATTTTACAATAGATTCTTTTTTTCCCTGTTATTTACATAAAATTTCAATGCTGTGTTGCTAGAAATAAGGCAATGAATGCACCCATGCAAAATAGAGATTCGCCAAAAAAATCAAAAATGAGTGGAAATATGCTAGAAAACGTAAATTTTTGTATTGCTATCAAAATGCATTTATTTGTAAGAAATATTTAAAATTAAAAGTATTGCCATAAAAAGTAACCTTGAGTATCTCTGTTCAAGCATTTCTAATTCTTTCCAAGTTTATCTGGTTTCACAGGAAAAGAAAGATGTAGCAAAAATAACCTATTTCAGCCTAGTGGCAAGAGGCACAGTGGTATAAAAGCCCTTGAACCACAGCCCACGAGAAGTCATCATGCAGTGGCATCACTCAAGGTTGGATCAAGGCTTGAGCAAAAGATATTTTGAATTTTAAACAGATGTGAGACCAGAATCAAGTTCAATATACAGATACTATATCAATTGCACTGAAATGTGTTTCTCTATTTCAGCAGGATCAGAGAAAAATTCTATCAGTCAGCATCAGTATCTGTAAAACAAGTTGCTTTTCCAAAGAAATCTGAGTAGCTGAAAATTTTCTCTCCAAAAATATTTCCTTTAACATTTTCATCAAAGCTATAATTCAATTTAGAAGAAGAAAATAAATAAATACCCCAAACAGGTTTTTAGTGGTATTTTTATAGTTCAGAATTCTACTCTGAAAAATGAAGTAGGAAAGACACAATGCGATAAATGCAAATAGAATTAAATTGTCTGAAGGTTTTCTTTTCTATGGTGTAGACATTACACAATAACTGACAGGAACTTAAATTTCATCATTATTATGCATTTGTAGAGTTTCTTCAAAAGTTACACAGATAGTTAATTTGAGATTGCTGACTTAGATCACAATACAGTAATTAGCCAAAGTTAAAATTAAAGTAAAATCTGAAAGAAAATTAATCAAGTAATACAATACATGGTGTAGTACTTTTTCCATGGGCAACTCAACTGATAACCTTACAGTGCAAGAATTATCAGGGAAGAAGTGTTTTGATTGTACAACTCTGTTACAAAACTGTCTTTGAATTAAGGTGGCAATGCAATAGGTACTAGCTTTACTGAAAATAGCATGTGTGGTTTTTTTATATCTACTTTGAGGATGTATTTTTGCATCAATTTTTATTGTGGCAAAGGTTTTGAGGACTGTAGGATGTCTCGTAGTTCTCTACTGCTTTGGAGCAGTGTAATAAGTTATATATCACCACACATGTCTTACAGTAAAATAATCCTTTGAAAGGCTAGAAAAAGTCCTGAATAAAAAGAGTTAATGTAAACATTTAAAAGTAATTCTGCTCCTTATCTGAGTATGAGGTGAAATTAAACAGAAGGAGGAAAAGAAGAACCTGTATTTCAGCAGAAAGGGGGTCTTGTCTCTTCCTGGCATCTCTGCTCTTCAGTAATGTTTAATCTCATAACTGGGAGTTTTGATAATTTTTCATGACGGAAAATTGCTTGCCTATCTTTTCTGTTTTAACCAGAAACTGGAAGAATAAGAAAAACAAAACAAAACCTAAACTCTGTATACTCCATTTGCTGAAAACATGGTTTTCTTCCCCCAGGATGTGTGTGTGCCAGATGGCACTACACTGGACTGGATGATAACGAACACGAAAAATACAGTCAGTGCACGAGCAGAGATATCTGTGGCTGCATGTACCAGGACCAGGGCTGGTAAAGGGATGGGGCAGAAGTTCCAGCTGTGAGAGAACAGCAAAGTTCAGCTTCTCAAGGGAGGAGCTGATCTTGTTTCCAGTTAGTTCCCCCTGCCCAACATCAGGCCACTGGGAAAGGAGGTTATCTGAGCACCCTGCCCAAATGGCAGATCTGGGGCCATTTCCCTCCCAGCAGAGTCAAGGTCGTTAACCTGGGGCGATGGGAACTGGTTTGGTTCCATGAAGGAGCAAAAAGCCTGAGTGGAGGTGGCTAACCCACCTTTGGGCTCTCATCCCTGGCGTGTGAGGCTGGAAGGATGCTGAGAAGAGGTAAGGTCCAGCTGGCCACATGAGCTTAGAATAGGCCTCTTGTAGGAGAGGGACATGTCTGGCTCAAGAGTGACCCTGTGGGCCCGTTTCCTACCCTTGGTTTGTGCCCTGAGGACATCATCCATCTCACCATCAGCTGGGAATTGTGGTGGCCACAAAGGAGTCTCTCACCTCTACAGAGCCTCTCCCATGGCAACACCTACATGGGAGGCATGACAAAAAGCTGCTCCTCTTTGGATCTCCTCCTTCACAACATCTCTCTGGAAGTGCTTCAGCAGAGAGCCAGATGAGGATGCACCTACAGGAACAGGGCATTTGGCCCCTGGCCGTGTGCATTGCTGTTGTCTGCACAACTTTGTTTTTCCTCTGGGTTTCTGCATTCAAGTCAGTATCTGACCTACCCAGACCTGAAGCATGTGCAACACTTCCTAGAGCATAGATTTTGGGGGATCCATTTGTCTAAGAGGTAATGTTTTGAGGTGCTAAGGCAGAGAAGGGTGTTTACAGCACATATCACCTCTACTGAAATATTTGTATGAGGCAGATAGCAGTCTGAGTTCTTGCATTACTCATTTGACAATGGGGCTGATGTCATTGAAAACAGCCTTTCTTTTAACATAGTACTTATCCTTGGAAAACTTTCTGGTGAGGAGAAAGATCTTCCAGCCAGAAGATGAAACTGTACCTATGCATTAATTTATTTTCCCCATTCACTTCTATCTCTTTTTTGTTTTCTTTGTTACTCTCATTTTTTTCCTTCTTATCCACCACTGCATTCTGAAAGGGGCAACCTTAATTTTGGTAAGCCAATCAAATCACAGGGAATAATTATTTAGTTTTAAATAATTCCATCCTTTGCTTCCTTTGTAATTTATGTGATATTGTTACAGAATGCATTAACCAAGCTGAAGGGAAAAAGCTGGTTTAAAGGGTAGGAAAGAAGCACTGAATTATTCTTGGTCCTGCAAATAATGTATTTTAGAGTTTTTTAGCTCAGCTCTCTAAGAGCAATGAAACTTTCCTGTCTGCTCCCACACGAGCACTAAACAGTCTGCACTGAAGGGTGACACTCTCGTGTGTGATCGCTGTGTCTGTGCCGCAGGCAGTGTCAGGGGCTGGGCAGTATCCATCTCTGTAGGCTCACTGGAGTAAGACTATCCTTGAAGAAGAAGCTTTGGATTCACTATCTCCTGCGAGATAAGAGATTGGGAAGAGGAAACACAGCCCCCAGCATTTTTAGATATCGATGGCACAGACCTTTGCTCCTTGAGCACAGACTCCTAACATGAGGGTGGAGGAGAGGGGAGTTTCCTCTGCTCACCACATGGTGATCACAAATGTCACCTACAGACAAAAGAAAATGAAAAGGAACAATAAGTGAAACACGGGCAATGATTTAGTCTCTTGAAAATGCACATTAATCATCTGACAGCCCTCAGCTTCACTGAACTAAAAGTTCGTTTCTCATGGCAGAGCTAACTTTGGGACCAGTGCCGGGAAGCAAAGCTGGAGCAGGACTGGCAGCAATATTCAGGAGCGACAACTGCATGAGTGTATTAAGAAACAGAGTATTCACAAAAACTCCTAACGGACCCATAAATACCCAGCTTAGTTTCTGGTTTAATCACTCGCAAAGACATTGCCTGACTCTTTTAAAGCCGCGCGCATCTGAAGTTTTGGAAGCGATTGTGAATAAATACTTCACTGCCTGCTCACAGCGACGTTTCCTCGGCGTTAGCTCATTAGAGTGCCTGAAAGAGACCCGACAGAAAATAAGTTAAATGCAACTTAAAGCATCATCCGATTCGACGCTAAAAACAATACGAAAGGCGAGGCGTTCACCAAAAGGTTGCAAAAGGCGTCAGCTGCACCGCAGTTAGGAGTGGAGGGAGCGGGCTTGCGGGATGTGAGCGTGGCTGGGATCCCAGTCCCCAGTTGTGGTGGTACTTTTTTCCTTTTTTTCCACACACTTTTTTTTTTTTCCCTTTTTTTTTTTTTTTTGTGACTTCGAAAGATGTCACGGCAAAGTGAAATCTTTGTGGAGGGCTGATCATGCATTCAGACTGTAGAGTTTTCAAAATGTGATGTTTTGCAATGATGACATTAGAGTAGCAACCAAGGGTCCGAGACAGCAACGCCTGCTGCAGCTGGGCTTCGCTTTGAAATGCCCAAGACAATGGGGGCCACTGTTCTTCATCGCTTCGCCTTTCCATTCCATTTGCATAGTCTGTTCTGCCTGATTGACCAGCTTGGGCTGTCCAAGGGACCAGCATTGTTCACAGATCACTTCAAGATGGCACAGATGACAAGATTCAGGTGAGAGATGAAGTGGGATGATTCTCAAATGCCATAAGAAAAAGCTACCCTGGGAACTTTTAGCTCAAGAGAAATAATTCGAGAATTTAAGCAGTTAATTTTTTTTCAAGAAACCCATCATATTTGGAAATGCGCTGCCATGACACACAAATAAATAATAGGAGGTTTGTGTGATTCGTTGAGGTGTTTTGTTTTGTTTGTGTTTGGTTGTGTTGAGGGGATGTTTGGTTTGGGTTTTTCTGTCTTTCTGTCTTTTTTTTTTTTTTTTTTTTTTTTTTTTTTTTTCTCCCCTCCATCCCTTTCTCCTCAC
>VXBU01006348.1:43395-55108 GCA_013400315.1 Bombycilla garrulus
AAAAAAGAAAAAAACAATCAAACAAAAAAACCCACACACAAACAAAAAGAAAAAACTTAACTGGAATATAAATAAAGCTCATCATAGAGGCGAGTTTTTAAATTCTTTGCTGCCTGCTCCGTAACTAAACGCCAGGATTACTCAGTTAAGGTTCATAAAGTGCTTTCGACGTGGAAAACCCTCCCAGGAAGGCGAAGCGCGCAGAGCGCTGCCGGCCAGCCCTGCGGCGGCCTCAGCCCGGGCTCCGGGCGGGCAGCGAGGGGAAGCTGCAGCACGCCTCGCTCTTCCCGAAGTTGTAAACTCTCTGCTGGCACAGATTCACGACTGAAATGTCATGGTTTGGACTGCTTTTTTGCTTCCTCCCCCCCCGCCCCCGCACTCAGGTGCTCGAGTAAACACACACACATACGGCAGCTGCCCTAAAATGAGTTTCATTTGACACCGATGTTTTGACTTCATCTCAAAAAGACAAAATCTTTGTCGTACAAGTATGTTTTCCCTGGAGGGGTTTCCAGCACAATTTGCTATAATTTCTTTACACCTAACGGAACTGATGGGATCTGAGCGGTAAAACATATTCCCACAGTAGTTTCGCTCTCTCGCACTCTCTGTTACCCTCCTGGGGTTCAGCTCGCTCTCTGGTATAAATATTGCCAATGATTGTGCTAATACGGTGATTCTCGGAAGGCAGCAGAACTCTCTTCTCTGGTATCAGACCTGAAGCCATGCGACTCCTGCTTAATCTCTGGGTGTATTCTCTCCGAGCTGCTCGTCTTTCCCCTGCAGAGACTAATACACTTAATTACATGATTTACAAGAATTGCCAACAAGGTCCCAGGGGCCGCTAAAGACCGACCGCCGCCCGACGAGCGGGGCGTAAGGTGAGTGTCTGTCTGCCGCACGGGCACCTCGAAGAGAAGGCGCCTTCAGCAGGACTCGGCTCCTCAAAATGATCCAAAATTTCAGGCCCTTCTTCACTGTTTCACACACACCCCCCTCTCACGTTGTGTTCCGATCCCAGGTTGGTTTGAGGGGTGCCGTCGTCCCCACTTCCCCTCCTCCCGAGAAGGCGGCTAAAAGCTGCAGAGGAAACTTAAGTGGCTCTGGAGTTTGTTTAATTTCCCTCCAGTGTTTACTGATAATTCGAGAGACGCTTATCTCGGGGAATATAACGATTAATACAACCGCAGGTTTCCAGATAAGTGATTGTGATGGAGATTGTTGGCGAGAAAATAGACAATTATCCGCTGTTAGCTTTACATAAAGATCGCATTAACTTGAATTAGTTATCAGACAAAAGAACATCAGAAAGCTGCACCTTTCTGCCAAGGCAACCGCTTGCAGGCGGTGTGCTCCGCACAAGCAAACGCACCGCTGCCTCCCCAGCATCTCGCAGGCATGAAAGGGGCGGCGGGCCCGGGGCCTGGGGGGGCCCGCGGCACCGACACGCCGCGCTCCTGCGGAGGCACGGCCGCTGCGAGGAGCGGGGAGGGCGAGCCCCCGGGCCGGGGGATCGCTTTAATATCAGCTGCCCGGCCGGGCCGCTTTCATTTCCATAGGGCGAAATTAACATGGACGTGGGGCAGGCGCTGGGGCGGGGGCAATGCACCCGGGGAAGAAACGGCGTGGCTGATCGCCAAGGAAACCTCGCTGAAAGGGAAGGGTAGAGCATGTGGCTATTAAAACCCCGACAAAATAATAACATTAAGGGGAAAAAAAATCCATAATGATAACTTGGAGGCAGCTCGCCATTTGCATATGAAACCAGCGTCCAGAAGCGCGGCAGTCCCCTTGCCGCATTATGTGCCCGGCGGTCCGAGGTCGTCCCCCCCCCCCAGCAAGACTGAAAAGCCTTTTGATTATTTCTCCTCTCCCTAGGAAAGGCTGATTCCTCCGTAATTGATAGCGGGGAAGGGCCGTAATTAATTTTTCAGGGAAGTAAAGTGCAGCTTCTTCTCTCGGCTGGAGGGGAAGGGCTGAGAGCGAGGAAAGGGGGCGAGGGAGCGGAGGCGAAAGGAACTCCTTCCGAGAACCCCTAATTAAAAGTAATCACGCTTCACCCTCTCCGGCACCAAGACCCCCCTCGACTCCTCGCCACCCCCTCGCTCGCCGGGGAGGCAGGAAGGGCAGGGACCGTGGGCTGCTTTCACCGAGTCAGAAAGCATTCACCAGGCGTTTGTATTGCCGGAGGTTTCTGTGGGAATCGGGTGGCTCGAGTAATTGGGAGGGGAGGAGGGTGCACTCTCGGCTGGCTCCTCTCTGGAATTAAAGGCAGTCTTCAAAATAGGGTGTTTGTTAGAGAACTTCAGCTGGGAGGAAAGCTGCCATTTCGGATCAGTGCGTTCTCTGTGCCGGGTTTCCAGACAGACCCTTAGCATCGTGTTTGTCTGGGGAAGGGAAGGGGCACAGGAGGGAGGCTTTTCGTGTGGGATGGGGCAATGCGGGAAAAAACGGCAAGGTGCTTCAGGCGGCAGGCTGAAGACTAGGAGATGCTGGGATACAAATAATTTCGGGGGAGCAGGGGCACCTCAGGTTCGTGCCTGGAGCAGCCGCGAGGGGAGCGGAGAGGGGATGCCAGGTGAAACGGTTCTGCTCCCAGCCGGGACGGAAAGCCCGTCCCCAGCCCTGGGACGTGCCGCTGCCGCCGCTGGGTCCCCGCTGAATGGAGCGGATAAATGATCCCCGGTTCCCAAGGCAGACTTGCTGCTGCCTGGTGAGCCTTGGATTTGTGTGGTCCAAGCCTTTCCCAGCTTGTCCCATTCTGTCACCGGGATAAGGGGCTCCCTCGGCTCGTTTGCACCTGCGTCGCTTTTGGCTCCTTCAGGAATGCGCTGAAGCTTGTAATCAGCTTTGTGAAGCCATTGAGTGCACGGCTGAGTGAAACTTCCAAAGCTCGCAGAAAACTGGCCCGCTGAATAGGAGTCAGCATGGGGCTTCTCTCCAAGCCCCTGGCCTGCCAAATTCCAGCAGAGCCCCTCACAATCAGTCCACACAAGCTTTACTGCTCTCCCCACACTGAGAGAAGCGAGAAAAGAAAAGCTAAAATACCAGTCACCGAGGTTAGCAGTTTGTTCCCAGATTAATGGCAAACGCCTCTCTGCCCGATGCTAACCATTCATTCGGGTGATGTGTGTGTACATATATATATATATGTGTATATATATGTGTGTATGCCTATGGATATAACGTGTGTATGAATGTGTATGTAAGCCTACGGCTATAACAGAAAAAAGGAAATAAGGGAGAATTATTAAAATTTTATGTGACCGCAGAAGTTCTTATGGCAGCAAACAGGTAGCAGGCTGTTTTGTTATCTCACGGGTCACGCTATTCTCATCTCAATCTTTTCTGCAACCGTGTGGTTTTAAGACTCTGGATGAGTGTGACCCTCATCTGCAGTCTGGTTTTCCATCTGGAGTGGTTTAGTAACAAACAAAACTCCGGAGAAGAGCAAAAGAAAGTAACAGGCAGGTTTAAAAAAGAGGAAAAAAAAAACAACACAACAAAACAAAACAACAACAAAAAAACCAACCAACTCCACCGTCCCTAAACCCACTTCAGGATAACTCAAGAGGACCAAGGTTCTGGGGTACTTGCAAGACAGGTTTGCCACGCCCAAAGATCATGGCCGCCCTATGGTCCCCAGCTTGGGGGAAGAGGGGATCCTCCACTGCAGCCCGGATCACTTCCCCACTGGGAAAAGGGTTCAGGAAAGGTCCCACTTGAGGGAATCCCTTTATTTTGAACGTCCTTTACACTTGCGATATGTATCCCTTCACTCCTACGTTCCCAGCATCTGATTGCACAGGTGGGAGCGACGCTGAACAGCTCGTAGCACAACTTCATCATACCTTTCATCCAGGTTCTGTATTGGGTTGAAGATTCACATTTGTTAGGGGAAACAATCACTCCAGTTAGAAAAACACGTTCCTTTCTGAAGCAAATAATAAACGCTGTGAAATGTTCTTAAATCTAAAACTGTAACATGAGTGCCCTGTGACATAAAGTCTATGAGTAGAGACCAACTGAGCAAAGCTTTATCTTCCGGTCTTGGGACTTCTTATTCCATTTATGTCCTTCTTCTTCTACATGTATCTAAAACAATGAAAACAACATTGTGACAACATTAATACTTTTTGCAAGCCCTCCTCTCGGACTAGTATAAGGGGGATAATGGAGACTTCCAACATTTCCAGAGATGATGTCTCCTGAAGGTTTTAGCCATGCCCCTGAATTACGTAATGGAAAGCACATTTTCTTGACGTCCACATTGAAATAACCGCGGCAGAAGGGGCAAGAGCAACTCCACAGAGCTGGTAGGTGTTTCTTGTGAGTTCAGCGGGATTTTGTCACGCTTTGCTGTCATGCTTTTGGCGCCTTCTCAATTACCGCAATTTTCAGGAATGTCCCAGAAACTGGTGACGGCAGTCGGTGTTTTCGCCATTGCTTTCTGACGAGTTTGTAGGGGCTCACCGGAGAGTCCCTTGCACAGCGGGTGAACAATTTAGCAGCATCAACGCACCGTATTCTGATCCGCAAGTCCCTCTAAGGATAAGGTAACCTCTGATGTAAGGAGTTAGGAAGTAAAAATGCAGCGGACCATGTCTTGATGCTGAAGTCCTGACCCTTCAAACTGCTGCTGCACAAAAACTTCTACATATGGCCACAAACGGTTTAAAGCCACATCTCTTTCTGTCTGTAAAGTTTCTTTTCTTTTTGGAAGTTTGATGTGCTATTTTCGACCGTGTTGCTCCTTCCAACCATTCTCAGTGACAAGTCATGAGGATATGCAGTAATTCAGAAATTAGTGAAATTTTATTCTTGGTGGGGGCGTTGGATTAAGAGGCTGGGAGAGTGTGAAACAAGTCAACGTGTAATTGTATGATAAGGCTCTCACGAGGAATTTATTGGCCAAGTTGCTATTTCTATTCCTTCCTAATCTCGTTTAGCACATTCATTCTCTGCAATCTGTCTCCATAATCTTCTGTGACAGAATGGCAGCCAATAGAAGCATGCATGTTTGGAGAGAAGAGAAAATATGCAGAGGCGTGATAAACTGATGCTAATTATCCATATTTAGGACACCGAGTGCAGAAGATCAAGGTTTACAAATAACAAACCAGAGCCAATGATGATGGCTTCCTAGTGTGGAATATATTGGAGGGGACAAGATAAGGGTTTCACATGCAGAAGAGATTTATTGGTCAAAGGGTTCACCTTCCACTTTTCCACTTTTATATAGCAGTAAATTATTTGGGCTAAATTCACCAGAACATTACTCTTTTATTTGGCAATGTGCCATGACTTGCTCTTTCTTTGTGTCCTTTCAATGCAAATCCTTGTAGTGTAACATCAGTTGATAAGAAACAAATAATTGAAGTAATAGGTAATTCCCTTTAAATTGTGCATATAGGACAGTAAGGTAATCATCTAATGTAGAATGAGACCCGAGTATAGAGCAGATAGCTGAAAGTGAAACAATATCCATCTCGGCTATTAAATTACATTTATACCGGAGAAAAATAACCTGCAGAAGACTCGTAGGCTGGAGAAGAGACAACACTAGTCTAGTCACCCTTAGGCCATTTTCCTACAGACTTCTCAAATTTATTTAATTTTAAAAGACAGCTTACCACTATTTTCCTCGCTTCCTCTTTCTCTCTCATTATTTTTATTCTTGAAAGCTAACATTTAAATTAGTGACTCTGCATTCCCCTTTTTAACAAATTTTGGCTCTGAGAAATAATAAGGGAATTCAGTTTGGCAGTATCTGTGTAGTATGGTTGAGGGTCAGTGGAATGATCTTAGCAGTCTGCGGTAATTGTATTGCAAAGATTCCAAAATGAGAATAATATTTGTTGAGTTTATTTTTATTTACAAGTTCAGAAAGTATTCTGTACAGTGGCAAAATTCAGAATGTTGTTTCTATTGGTACCTTATTGTCAGGTGGAAGTAAACTGTTCTTTAAGTAATTCACTCTTGAATTGTGTATCAACACTCCTGTCTCCTCAAATGATATTTTTCCTGTGTTGGTGGTGCGCTGATACTCCACAAAACACACAACCCCGCTGTTGAAGCAGAAAACACAAAGGCCTTTCCGTCAGGAGCACGCTTTAAAACACCTCTTCTTTGATATCTGAAAAGATATTTCTTCCATGACTACTCGTTTAAGAGGAGTAAATTTTCTGACTTTTTGTTTTACTGCTGAATGACTGTTGATTTATTTCTCTTCCCCTCTGAGGTATTCCTTTAAATTGTTTTGTGCAGGGGCAAAAATACTGCAGTGCCAAGATGAATATTTTCACAGGTTTCCTAAAAATATTTCTAAAGGCAGTCATGCTTTTTCAAATTCCCATAAGCAGCTGACTTCCCCCAAAATGACCTGAAACACATCGTTAGGGAGGTAAGGTAGGCAAGCAGACGGACTGCGGCTTAGGTTATAGAAGTGGTCATTTGGTCACTAGTGACAAAAATAAAGGGGAGTGGAGGAAGGATGTGGACCACGACAGCCTGGGGACCAGCCTGGCTCTGGGGCTGCCCTCCTCAGTGGGCGCCGGCCCGTGAGACGCCCCCGGGCTCACTGGGCAGGGAACGCCTGGCTCCCGATTCAACCCCCTCTAAAACCCGCCCGGGGCGAGCGCCGCCTGTCCCACTCGGGAGGCGCGGTGTGGGGAGGCCCTCGCAGCCCGAGTGCCGCCGGTCCCCTGACCCTAGTCAGGTGAACCTTTGTCCCGTGTCCCCTCTCCAGGGACACGAGGCGTTTATCTCCTCGGCAACGCCATAGCCCGCCCCGGAGCTGTTCCCCGGGGACGTGGGGCTCCCAGCTCGCATCCCGGCTGCCACGACCCGACCTCCTGCTCTTCCTCCCGGCAGTGCCCACCTCCCCCGCCCACCTGCGGAGGGGCAGAGTCCGCTCCCCACGCGGGATGCGGGCGGGCCTTGGGGAGTCTGTGGCCGCTCGGCAGAGGCGCCGGGGCAGCGGCCCCCCGGTGACCCCGGGAAGGGGCAGCTCACACCGCCTTTCCAACCAACTACTTCTACCGCGGGGTGGGGAGGGGGTGTGTGCGTGCACGGGATAGCCGGGTCCTGGGCTTCATCGAATGACTTTTGGCAACTAGTTTTTCTAATCGGGTGGATTTTCGAAGTAACGGCCTCCCAAACCCGGCCCGGTTTGAATCTGCAGCCCCTTTGGCTGGAGGCAGAGCAGCGGGAAGCTTTGCTGCAGCTGCCTCCAGCCCTGCTTTCCGTGAGAAAGATCTTTTTCTCCCTGTTCGTAGGGAAAAGGCAGACGGTTTCCATCGAGAACTCTGAAAGTTTTGTTCAAATCAGCATTTCACAGCTCCGTTTGTCGTCTCCAAAGACACTGGAAATCCCTGTGAGCCGGGTGTTCTCGCTAAGCGAGGCGTGCGCACCAGCGGAGGGAATGCCGAAGTTTCCCTTTCAAGTGCTTTGTGGCTGCTCTTACTTTACTATATGATGCTCAATGAGGGAAAGAGCTCCGTTCCAGATGTTGTCCAGCTCTTTCACAGAATAGAAATGGAGCTTCTATAATACTTTTTCTGCCCGTTCTTCTTTTTGTTTTTAATTATTACGTCGTGCACCACAAAAGACAAACACGATAATCTGTGAATTTTAGCTCTGATTTACTCCCTCCATTCTTCCACTCAATTTTCGTGCCCATATCGAGTCCTCTTCCTGTTGGGCAATGAGCATGTTATAATAAAACTAGAAGGTCCGACAAGACATCTCGGTTCGACGGTGCCTGAATCTGGTGTGCAGCCATGTAAGTATGGAGAGGGACTTGCATTCTGCAAACGCCCGGAAAGTATGATGGGATGTTCCCAAGGACATGACGTCATTGCATATATTTTTGAAGCGGTTGGTATCCACATACTGTTTTTTATTACAGATTGATTTTTTTTAAATGTTTCTCCTTGTTAAAGGAGATCAACAAGAATATCCTGAGGAGCACAGACCGTGTTTTAAACAACGGACTCGGAGTTCGTCCATTTTCATGACAATAGGCTTACGTTTCAAACGTAGTATTTTCTCTTATTGATCATCTAAGGCTACCCTAAGATAGATGATAAACCCAAACATCTAAATAGACACATTTAACCGTGAAAATATGAACACATACTTTCATAGACAATATGAAATACATAAAACCTGTCTGAGATGCACAGACACATTTAGTTTATCAGCCTGAAACTACTCACTGAATAGTACAGCTACATAGCAAGCTTCTACCGACTTGTACAGAGCTGGGCTCATTTGGTCACACGAGGATGCCTTTTGCAACAATGCTACTTCGCTGCTGTCCTGATCGCGATTATGTAGATATATGGCACCTCCATCATGATCAGCTTGTCCCACTTATCTAGTCTGCTTTGGTCTGTGACCCCTAAAACTGAGATGTTGCCATAGGCGGGAAAATCAGGCAAAACATTTCCCTGCAGCTGCTTGGTCAAAACAAAAGATTAGGAGACTATTTGTTCCTGTGTTGGGACCCAAACTTAGTTAAACTGACATTTTGGTTGGAGGCGTAGCAGAAACTTCCTCAGCCTTGCTAGAAGGTTAGAAACTGAGAGGAACGTGAATAGAGGAAGTGCTTTTGTAGGGAGAACCGCATGTTCTACTCTTGCTACTTCGTTCTCGACTGTTCCATAAGACATGTAAGTAATGATTTGGCACGAGAGCACAGAACTTTCCCGTTCTGAAAACACAATCCGTCTCCATATCCCTCATCTTCACTCTTATGGCGGCTCAAAACACTGCTGAGGAGTTTTTTAGGCTAAATTCCACACTTCCCTTACTCATGCTCTGTTCTAAAACATGTAAGCTTGAGGTCACCTACAGCTATGTATTTTAAAATACATTTCCCACTTAGTTTTCCTTTTTACTGTCCTTCAAGGTAGAAAATGCACATGTTCACAGTGACTCGATTGCACAGCATCTTGAGGTTTGCATTATTTCCTACATTCTGTCATCGGGGAGGGAGGGGGATGAAGACGAACCATGAAGCTTTCATCTGCCCTGGGACTGAAAAGCTATTTAGGGGAAGGTAAAACTGGTAATGCACGAAGGCACAGATAATTAAAAAAAAAGCAAACAGACAAACCCTTAACAAAAGCAAAACCTCTCACTCTCTTCTGCTACCTACAGGTAAAATAAAAGGTAATACGGAACGTTAATCTGATCACTTGATCAAGGAATTACTCAAGATTTTTCCGAAAGATAAAGATACTCAGTGAGCAAGGAAAGGAGAGACCACGTTTGAGGTGTATGCAGGTCGGAAGCGTTGTAGATGGTTTCAGAGCTTTCCTCACCGGGTGGGAATTGTGTTTTCGTGTCTATACTTCGTTTTGAACTTCTGTACTTGGGGTTTTAGGTCTTTCCTAGCCTTGGGCTACTGGTCTTTGTAGCTCCAAACCTGAACAGCCATTAATTCTTCTAATCTGATTAGGATTGAACTATCCACTCACCAGTGGTTTTAGCAAGACAGTCTTCCTATAGACTTTTTCTGCATTGGAGTGATTAAAAAAAAATAAACCCAAAACAAAAACAAAGAACCAAAACAAACCATTCTGAAAACTGTGCGAGACAATTTTTGGGTAGGAAATAAACGTCTCCCTACTCCCCTTGCACCCTCCCGCAACTTCACCCCCCTCCGTGCATGTATGGTGCCTTTGTTCACCACTGGTTCCTAGTTGCTATGGAGTTTTACGCCTTGGTAAACTATATTTCACCTCCTCCCGGTGAATGCTATTCTTTTCCTAAACGCACACTTTGCAGACTCCGGTCCTTCCCCCCCGTGTCGGTCCCACTTCCTCAGCCCACGCTGGTCTGCCCCGGGCTAAAGCCGCGTTTTCCCACTCGGATCTCTGCTCACCCTCCAGCACTTGCCCAATTGTTTGACCACCGACAGATGCTCTCCTGCTTCTCCTCGGTTTCATTGTTCTTGATTTTATTTTTTTTAAGGTTTCTGAGGGACAGTCCCTCTATCTGAGAGCCGCAGCTAACCGTGGCACACGTCTTCTCCAAATCAATGAGAGGTGTCCGGGCTGAAAGCGTGGACAATGGGATTTTACCGAGCATGAAGCATATTACCCCCAAACCCGTCCTGACAGGCCGTGCTAAAGCATTTGAATGACTTTCTTGAAATGAGACCTTTCTGAAGGCTCCTCCCTTCAGACAAATACACCATCTAGGAAAGATAGGCATGAAACTGCATGGTGGCACCCCAAGGCTTTGTAAATTGGGGGTGGGGTGCATGTCCTTTGTCACAAGGCACCACTGCTTCCACCTCAAAGCCAGGGACCAGTGTGCTTTACCTTGGGGGTTTCCCCTCACTCAGCACAAGCTCCGGACATGTTAAAGGATGGAGTTTTCACTTCAGAGCTTCCAGACTTTCTGACGGCACATACAGCGGTGTGGTTCACCTCAGCCAGCTCCTACTAATTTCTAACCTATCCTACAGAGGCATCTCCAGGTGTGTCCTGGTTTTAGACATAAAGACTGGGAAGGATTTCCAGGTTTCCTGATAGCGTTTTGGCTACAGAAGTGGGCCCCATACATCACACTGCTCAAAGATCCTTACATCAAAGATCCTCAAGATCCTCCAGAATTTAGTTTGTTAATCTTTACTTTTGCAAAGTTTCCTCCAACAGTAGAATGATTCACTGCATGTAAAAGTCAATGATCTTTCCACTTCATCCTCTAAAGAAAGCCTCTCGTTAAATCTGTACCTGCACACCAGGTTCCCCAGCTCCTCTGCCAGCTGTCCTGCCCCTCGGGGCTGCCCTTGTGTTCCAGCTTTTCCTGACATTATTAAGCAGAGGCATGGCGGGACTGGAGCCAGCAGGCAGGCAGGCAGGCAAGCGGGCAGACAAGGCCGTGTCCGCTCCGCACCCACAATCTGTTACTCTTCCCAGCTCCCACCGCTCCCCTCGCTGCAGCTACTCCCGTCACACCAGCCTCCCGGCTCGGAGCTCTGCAAGATGACCGTGTCCTGCCACGTTTTCTCTTTTGTCTCCTCTGTCCCCCTTTTGGCCTTGCCTTTTCAGGAGTGACTTTTCAGCCAAGCTGGGCTGTCTGACTCCTATCCACTTCGGCCGTGTGAAACCACTTGCCCCAGACCTCAGTTTCCCCACGGGGAGCAGCATCCATCCCTAATCTCAGCGCAAACAAAGGGAGAGTCACTTAGTTTTGACTGGTACCCTCCGGTCCCAGCCTGGCTGTCCCTGGCCAGCCCTCGGCGGAGCTGCGTGCATCCTGCAGCACTGGGGAGCGGGAAGGGCAGCGTTTCGCACAGGGGGCCACGGGTGGCCACAGGTGCCTGGGGCTCCACTCTGCGCTTTTACAAGGGATATCTCCGAACCGGGCCAGGCCCATTGGCTTCAGATCTCCTGCGGTTTAGACGATGTGCATAGAGGCGCTCGGCGCTGCTCGTGGGGTAGCGCCGAACCCCCCTGCATCCTCACTTTCTGGGGTGCTGAGTTTTCTGGAAGAGGAGGAGCCAAAATGCCTTGAGGTAGAGGGACACTTGCTTCCCTCTCCATCGCCCCACCCCACCCCCCCACCAAAAAGGGGAAGATAGCTTGTGTTGTCTCCCCGCCCCGTGCAGTGTCTGTGTGCGTGGGCTGTGCGCGGCACGGCGGAGCGGCGGCGCCGGTTCCCCGCGGGGCGCGGACCGGCAGCCGAGGCGCCCACC
>VXBU01006348.1:72691-121933 GCA_013400315.1 Bombycilla garrulus
CTCTTTTCCAGTCCCTTTCTGCCAACATGACACCCGCTCTAGGAAAGAAAGTCGATAGAGGTTATTAAAATGGACACAAGTCAGCTAAAGATTTTCAGGTAAAGCTGAGAGTGCCCCGTTTTCCGTTCTGCTTCGGCTGTGCGGGTGTGTGCCTGCCCGTCTGTGCCGAAGACGTGCGGCCGGGAAGGAAGGAGGGCGGGAGGGTGGGAGGAGGGGAGCAGAGGGATGGCTTTGGCCGCCGGTGGAGCCGGCTGCAGCATCCAGGCGGGTCGTGGCTGCCGGGGCTGAGCCCTGTGGCGGGACCGGCCGTGCCGCGGCCAGAGCGATGGGAGCGGGTGCCGCGGGCAGCCGCCTTCCTACGGCCGGACTGCCTCCTTCTTCTATTAAGGGGCCGATCTAGCCCTCACTCAAAAAATGAACTACACCCCTCACCCTCCCAACATTAATCTCCGATTCGGTTGCTAGCCAGAGCGTCGCTTGTCTCGCAAAAGCTGCGGGAAGTACCCGGGTTTCAAATAAACCCCAACAATTGCTGCAAAGACTTCTGAGCCTGCAGGAATTACCTCGTCAGCTATTTCGAGGTGCTCAGTCACATACAATCATTAGATCATGGAATAAAAAGTAGATTGCTTTTAAATTTAAACCACCGTTGCCCTTTACAGACTCGTATTGACGCTCGGAGTGGGAACAGGGCAACGGACGGGCGTGTATTAAGGACCCGAATTAAATGTTACATCCTCATCCGTGGGGCTGGAAGTGAGAGGCATCTCGGCCAAGGCTCAGCGCTCGCCCTCCGCTAGAGCTGATGCTTGCACGTCCTTACAGAGCTGCCCAGAGGGACCCCTGGAGGTGAGGGCAAAAAGCGGGGGAGGACCGCTGCGGGAGTGCCGGGATGCCCTCGGCGTCCCCTCCCCAGAGCCCGTCCCTTTTCCCCGGGGGGGTTGGTCTCTCTGTGAGCCGTGCCTGGCTGCGTACCTCTGCACGGAAAATTCCCCTCCCTTCTTTTTCCACCCCCCCTCCCTCTCCTCTCTTTTAAGTGGATTTTTGCTCTCACTTCAATAACACGCCGGCTCTAATTAGCTGCAATATTAAGAAACGCTGCTAAATGACAGTTTTATCGGGTTTGTGCAGATAGGAGGAACTCGGGGACCCAGCGAAATATCCACCCAATGCGTTTGGCGCTGGATCCCCGCCAGCAGCCACCGCTCGTTCTTTTTATATGGAAAAATGGCAACATTTTGGAAAGCAGCTTTAAAACTTTGACTTATATTTTACATGCTAAATAACGGGGAGAATGGCGACAGCGTTACAGAAAGCTTCAACCCTGCAAATATTTGAATGGGGCTTTTTTTGTAAAGTAGAGCAGCTGTCAGTCAGCTGGCTTTGACAGCCTGCCACAATTTTGTCATTTAATAGTGGGTGTTAGGCTAAGTGCAAAACACTCTGGCAAACAGATGTCAAACCTACATCTCATATAAATGGGGGTTGTAAAATTGAGTTTTAACCCACATATAGGGTTTTAAAAAGCGGTGCCAGTGTGTAAACTGTATACAAAATAAAGATACTGACAATCTCCCGTGTGGGCTTGTTATTTTAAGTAGGCTTATTTAGAAATCTGACCTCCAAATTATGCTAAATCTCCCTACATTTCAAACAGTGGAATATGAGAACAGTGCTTGGGAAAGTCGAAATTAAGGACAAATATGGTGGCTTGTTGAAAGGGTCTGATTGCCGTGTGTATGGAGAAACCAAGGCTCTTAATTCATGGAACTTGTTGTTGCTCTTCCAAAGGAAGGAAGGAAGGAAGGAAGGAAGGAAGGAAGGGAGGAAGGGAGGAAGGGCTTTGGAGGTTTCAGAGGTTTCAGGACTGTTTTCTACAGCGGGAACGAGGGATTTGATTTAGAGAAGGCGGCAGGGGAAGGAAAGACGGCAGACGCAGAGAGCAGGCAGCTGCAGAAGCACAAACTCCGTAGGGTGAATGAAGGACCGTGCAATGAGGCACCCAGACCCACTGCAAAGGGTGGAGGACACCTGTCCGGGACATGGCAAGAGATTTTGAGTGGCAACAGTCACGATTAATTTCTTCTGAAGTTACCATTAGAAACATGAGCTGCTTTTCCTTTTGAATTCACATTTCCAAGACTCATGTCTTCACTGAGATGTGGTTTTCTCCTGTACTTTGAGAGACCTTCCTGGCAAAATTCCTTTCAGCATCTAAAAACTGTCATAAGGATTTACACAAAAAAATGTTTGTTATCTCAGCTGGTTAAGACAAAACAAGAAGAGTAAAGATAATTCATTGCACGAATGATATTATATGGATTATATCAAATTCCCCAGAATAAGTCTGCATCCACACTATCATTTTGCAAGCTAGACATGTAGCTTCCTAGACAAGTCGATATGAGGGGATTAAACGAAACATTTAATTGAAAAGAATTGTTCATATTAATAATTAACTACAGTTAACCGCACGCTCAGCTGATTTCCTCATCGAGTATTCACTTGCAATATTTGCACTGTCCTAGTTGATGTCAAATGAGTAGAGGAATGCACACGGGGTGATTATTGATCATAAGCGGTTACTGCTGTTTACATTTAAATCCCATTTGATCCCAACTATCTCCACGCTTGTCTCCAAATCCCCAAAGCTCTGCTGCTTGATTACAGCGTTTTCCTCTTTGCCGGTTTTTGTCTGTTGCTTTGCGGGGGCTTTCGACACTTAGTTCTCGGAACGCCGATTGCTGCCTGAGCCTGGCTCACCCTGCCGCAGGTGCTGGGGAAGCACGGGGAGCAGGGGATGCCCGCAGCCCCGCGCCCGGCGGGAGCTGCCCCCGGCCGCCACTGCGGCTTGCAGTTCACACTCCCGGGATGTCAGAGAGGGGCTCGGAGCCTTCCCCAGCCCTTACCAGGACTCTTGGGTCAGTACAGTAGACACACTGCTGCTGGGTCTGACCTGAAAGTCGCCGCTTCAGAAACTCCAGAATTAAAAAAATGTATTTAAACCTCCCAGCGGTTCGCCTGCAGTGCTCCACGCTGAGGGCACTGGACACTCCTGGGGTTCCCAGCACCTGCCCCGAGGTAAGATCTCTTCCACGCCTGGACAACACCAACTACAGCCTAGCATTGGATCACATTGTCAAAGAAGGAATAAGGTTTTATTCCGGAATAATTGCCGCTGAGTTATTTAAAATCATTTTAACTGCAACTCTGATGGGCAGCGCGGGCTGGCTCCGTGGCTGGGAGGAGCCTGGACTGTCTTTATTCAATTTCCTCATTGAGAAAAATGCCTGTAGCTGTTATCTAGCCCATTTACCTGCAAAGAAAGGCTATGGTAGAACGTGACCCTTATTTTCAAACAATTAAGTGATCAACAAATTTGGAAAAAAAAATATTTACATCCTTGATAGATACTAAAAATCTTCTCTTGCTACTTAAAAATGGACATTCTGTTACCTCTAATGTGTTTTCCTTTTTTCTACCAATATACTTACATGAGTATCTGACTTCTTTCCATCATAGACACAGCTGTCTCTTTTTCAGCATTTTGCCATGAAACAGTTGCAAGCCTCAGAAGTCAAAATATAATCAACATAGCTAAATATTTTTTCCTAAAAGCAGCAGTTTCATCAAGTCTTGAAATTAAGTCCAATGACAACCTGCCTGTTCTACAGTTGCTCTGGAATACAGAACAGCACCCTCTCTAACAACAGTGTCATGAGAAATCCAGGCAACTTGTATTTATTCCATTATTTCAATTGTTAATATTAACAGGTTTTCAAGGTGGAAATATCACCAAACAAAATCAAATGGTAGAGCTGGGAAATTACTAAAACTACATTGGAAATGTAAACAAAGATTATTCCAATTTTAGTGTTTAAGGATTAAATGGTGTTTGTGCTGTAGACAGGAAAAACAAAGTTCACCAAAATTGTGTCTCCCTTGGGCTTGGTTCCTGTGATTGCTGTGGAATGATGCCTGATCCATACTGGAGTGAAATCAGAAGGAAGCTACAACTTCTGTAACATGCAAGCTACAAAAATCAACAGGGGGAAATCTAATTGTTTGTTTGTGTTGCTTCTCTCATTTAATTTTAGAGCAGTAGATGGTAATGGAATTGTTTTCTCAGTGTGGTGAGTTTCTTTTTGGAGGGGGTTTGGTCTTAGATTTGTTTCTTGTTTCAATAGCGTTTGAAGTTGAAACTGCACCATTCAAGTGCAGAATATTCCAAGACCAAAGTGCAAAACAGTTTTTCAAGTGGCTTATGAGAGAAAGTATGGAGTGAAAATTAGGTTATCCCACTGCAATGCAATCCAGTCATTTGATGAAATCATCAAAGTTGGAGGTAGTGCTTTAAAATGGAGCATGGCTTAGCATCAGGCTTAGCTTCAAAGAGACTGAGGCAACCTAACACTCCTCATTGAAGAAAGAAGTGTTAGAGACTGTCATCGTCATGAACCCACCAGAACACATTACAGCTTTAAGAAATCAGTTTCTTTCTGAGTTTCTAAGCCCATGTACCAAAATATCAGATTTTTACAGCAATGGCGGAAATGGTTGCACATATTTTGTATATAATTAGCATCATATATTTGTATTTCCTGGGGAAGGTGACAGTATATTTGCCATTTGATGCCCCAGCAGTATATGAAAAATGAGGGTATATATTTTCTTCTGTTTACTTTAGAGATGTTCCAGTGCTGAAGAAGCTCCTTCTCAAATCATCAGAATGAGTACATCACAACGAGGTGTAGCTCACTGAGACAGTGACTGCTATGAAACTATTCCAACCTTTCAGCTCCTCTTGCAGTGAGGATGATTCACTTTTGCTGCTTTACCAGGACTGCCCCTGGGTCACCAGGGGGTTGGATTGCTCTTCTGTTACATTAGGTCCAGCCATGCTGTCAGTTTGTTGCCTTATGTTCCACCAGTGTCCCAATGCTCTGATTGCTGCTGCAGAAATCCTGGGCTTTTGGCTGGGGGGGACATCTCATATCCTTTGTGAGAAAACCTGGAGGAAGGAGAGAGGATAGTTTTCTCTGGAGCCCTGTTCTCAAAGCCAAAATATGGATATCAGCCAATCTGAGCTGGGAGCCATGGACTCAGACCCTGCTTCAGCTCTCTAAAGCTGTTCTCATTTCACGATGCAATTCACTGGCTATTAATAACGATTAAGAAACACCCCGAGGTCCCTGGTAAGTCTGTCAGATTTGAGCATTTGTAGGGCTCTAGGATATTTAGACACAAAATTGTCACTGAAATGAACATAAACTCTGCATCCAAATCCCTGGACTTACATATCCTTGAGCTGAAGATGTGAGATATCAGGCTCAATCTCCCCAAGCCTCCACTGAACCATAGATACACTGGCTACTATAGCACACAGGAACGTCACAGGGGAATTATGAGAAAAAACTTGCTAATACTTTTAAAGAGACATAAAGAGGTAACAAATGTGCTATTTATCACCATGACACTCACTGGCTGGGAAAGCAGGAAATAATGTTTAGAAAAATCTGAGGAATACTGTCTTGTTTGGAAATATCTCTGCTACTAATGTGATGACTGTCTAGTGAAGTTGTGGTTGCTGGGAATTCATACACTGATTTTATGGAAAGATAAAAGAGTGGAGTTTATATGGAATAAACCCTTTTGAATAAAACAATCTGCATAAATGCTTTAAGAAAGCCTATAATTATGATAAAAATGTTGCTCAGAGTTAAAATTATGAAGCAATCAAAATTTATAAACAGTCTCTCATCGACTTTTAATCATACTTTCTCATATACAAACTGTAGAAAACATATAGTGGCAATATATAACAATACATATTTTATTTTTGGTAATTTAGGGTGCCATGCCATTCTCTTTAATCAGACAAAGCTTGTCTTGTCAAGTAGTACAGTACTATCCTTAAATGTCAAAAAAACGCACAAAGTTCTCTAGTTTTATATACACTTATTTGAGGTTTTATCCTGCTGGCAGTTAAACACCTCTGGAGAGGTGTTGTGCCCTGTTTGGGCTAGATCCAGAACTTTCTTTGGTCATATTCTCACCAAGAATCTCTGGATCGGGGCTTCTATGCTCACTGCCTGCTCTAAAGATGCTCACTCAGTGTAACACAGGATCCCACCCACACTTCCTCCCCTGAAACTCCCTTGTAGGCATTGCTCTTCATTTGTCATTCATTAAGGAGAATGCTCAAATTATATGCAGCATGTAGGACTTGGATGGCAAGAGATATTCAAAAGAAGGAATATTTGTAATGGGAACCTTGCCAACTTGAATGGTAGCCTACCATGTCTATAAGCTTCATTGTTTCATTTGAGCTGAACTAGCTGAACACGCTGGGGATGCATCCTGATAGTAACATGTCTGCCTTGGCAAGTTATAAAATTCGCTGGTATTATTGTATTATGAAAAATATTATCACAAATGTGGTCAGATAGGTCATTATAATGAAATATTTGCTTCAATAAATATGTATTTTTAATGCAGTATTACTAGATTATTTTCTGGAGCAGAATAGTATGCAGAGTATTCCATCTGAATTCCTTATGAAAATGAGATCTATTGAATTGACTGGCACAGCTCTTATTGATAGGTTAACTGTTCGAGTCTCCTTAATTACCAGAGTGAACAGGGTTTTCTGCTAAAACATTGATTCAACTGTTGCTTTCAGCTAGACATAATAATAAGGTACAACTGCCCTGAGTTTCACAAGGTTTATACCTTCCAAACGGAGTGTGAAAGCATGTCCATAAATACACACTTTCAATGTTTTCAAGGGGTGACATCCTTCTAGGACTTTCTATTGATTCCAATTCTCTTCAGGTCCTCCGCTTTTATTGACCAAACAAAAGTTGCCAAGTGAGCTAGTGAGGAGGAGAAGGACTGGAGAAGTGTCTTTGCACAGTCTGTGGGGCAAGACTCTAAGGGGTGTTCATCCTATTAGTCTGTGGAGTAATATGAATACCCTGTGACTTTTGCAAAGAAATTGAGTTGTATTTTGCATGAATTCTGCATGCTTGAAGGGGAAACATTTTTGGCTTGGAAAAGTGAAACCTCAGCTTGATCCTCAGCTAGATGATTTAGATGGCAGTTTTTGAAGGACAGAGAAGCTTCATGCGTGCAGCCGATGAACATCCTCTGCTGGTGTCTGACTATCAAGCATTCTTGGATGTGATTGCCATGCTCCTGCCTGTGCCCTGAATCCAAGCACAGCGCAACTTCCTTTTTCAACCAAAACTACCCCCATTGTTCCTTTGGGACTTCGTGATTTTGGGAGAGACAGGCAGATTTTTTTTTCTTCTTTTTACAGCCCAATTTTCTGACACTTTGCCCTGTTAGGGGTTTACCTATAGAAGGATGGGTAGAAGTTATTTTCTGTGATTAATATGACACTTCATTTAAAAGACTTCTTTACTATGAAATCTCTACATTTAGCAATCTATAATCACTAAATATAAACATAACTCTCACTTTGTATCTATATGTGGGCCTAAAAATGTGGTTGTGTTTCCAGCTGAGACAGATGAATGTCATGAGTACTCTGTGTAGGATTCAGGGCAAAAACACTACAACAAAACCTAAACAAACCTAATGCATGAAACCTAACATTTTGTACACTTACATTAAAATTATATTGAAAATTGGGAGCATGAACTACAAAACTAGGCTTCTTTCTGTTTTACAAACTGCAATGTCTGTTAAGAAAAACTAAAGCATAATTGCAAATTGGAATTTCCTGCCTATTCTTACATCGACATTTGTGTTTTTTCTCTTATCATCTCCCACATGTAAATGGAGCAGCTTCCTAACCCTCTTGTTATATATCACATTCAATGCAACAGTTTAGCAAATTCTCCAATTGTGTTGGTGTTTGCTTTCACAGACTTGGAAAGCAATTTGATGTGTCCTTTTAATGAGTCATTTTCATGCAAGGAGAAAAACAGTGGTTGGGGAAGTTCCTAAAGCATGCTGCTCATTGATTTTACAATTCCCTTTTGAATCTATGCTGCTTAAAATCCAGATTGTTTTGTCAGAAGAGTTATTCTAACCATCTTTTCTTCTAACTCTTAGGTTTGAAGAACTCCAGCTTCCTTTTACTTCTTTGCAGGGGCTGCAATTTTGTCACTGAATTGCCTTTGCCACAAAACAGTGAAGTGAAATTCAAGGTTTAGTTTAAAAAGTTTTTTAACACTTGGGTTGCTAATGGTAACTGTCAAAATGTTAGAAGGATGCAAAACCATCTGTTCATGATAGTTCAAGGGAAGTGCAGATGGTAGTCTAGTAGGGCAGAAGTTCTCTTCTGTAGCAGGTGTTGGCTCTAAACTATAATGGTGGCAATATAAATGTAATTTTTAAAGCTGTGCTCCTGTGCTGATCATTTCAGCGGTGTTTCTAATGAACACACAAACCTACATATCTTGCTTGAATTCTGAGTTGGACAAGGGGTGGCTTGAGAAGAAAACTGATTGCAATGGATAGTTTCTTTAGAGGGACAAGGAATTTGGGAACCAACAAAACAACCGCGAGAAGAACAGATGAGCCAGACCTCCTACACTGGTCACTGAAGCAACTGCAGTGGTCATCATAATCCTACCTATGGTCACTTGTACTCTTGCACTACGATTCCTTTGGGGTTTCACTTAACTGACAAGATGGAGAGACAGCACATACTGAGCTTTCAAGCACTAGTAAAGGAGGGCCTGAACTTTTGGTACAGTGGACCCCATGAGCTGTGTCACATTGAAGAATTTAGGGGTGCTTTCCTACCCCTTTGCTTTGGCAAGACAACTCAGACATGGCCTAGCTCCACAATAGGGGTAGACTGAGGTGCACACCATCCAATCCCCACATTCAGTTTTTTTTCAGATGCACCAGCAAAGCTGTGGCATGTATGGCAGTGAGTATCCTCATCTAAAGCCCTGAGATTCATGGCTTTTGGGCATCCTATAACATCCTGCAACAAAGGATACAGCTCCAGTCACATAAGGAGGTGGGAGAATGTGCAAAAAATGCATAAAGGAAGGTGGTCCCTGTAGCATGTTGCGTTTCCACACGTATGTGGCATTTAGCAGGGGCTGCAGGCAGCGTGTGTGTGCAAGGGATGAACTTTTGGTCATGTTGTCAGGGCACCAGGAGTGTGTGCTGGGGCACTGGGGAAAGAGAGGACACAGACTGCCAGAACAACTCATCTGTACTACAGCTCTCTCCCTGGGGCAAGCTGGCGGGTCACAGGGAATGGGCTGCAGGATTGAACAAATGTTTTTCTGGATCTTGCTTGCTGGGTACATGCAAAGCATGCCAGTACAACTTGTGACTAGAACTCAGTCTTGCAAAAGTAAATTTTGCTGGAATAAGGGACCATTAGAAAGCAAATTCTCTAGGATTCATGTGAGCTCATTTAAAAACAAAATAATATCGCATTATTTTTCTTTTAAACTAAAGGAAAATCTTTTAAAAGCAAGAATTGACCATAATTTAGTTGAAATGTAGGTGAAATTGGTAGCTGAAGCTACTGCAAACAGAATTTATAGTGTGCAGACTCTATAAATTGCGTTCAATATATTTTCCAAACGACACATAAAATGACATTATTTATTAGAAATCCTATTTCAGTACAAAAGCTTAAAGTTGCTTTTTGGGCACAATAGCATTGGCTGTACTTAGAGTCTGTATATTAGAATGATACAGGTCATTGTGATATTGTAAAAGTCTTACCAAAGAGCGAAACCACTGCATACAAACTGAACTACCTAACCCAGCCATGAATTGTCTAAACAAAATAATTTGATACTGGCTGTTTTCCACATTTTAATTAGCAACTGCAGACGGCTGTTGCATAATCCTATTTAATGTCTGTACTTGATACTTCCCAAATAGCTCAGTGATTGAATTCATACCTTAGTACGGCTAAATGCATTAGCTAAAAGAAAACCACTAACACTAAGATTCACTGTCTTGCGTAAATATAATGGAAGCATGTCTCCTTCACTGGCTTAACAGAGAAACTATTTTAATTTATAGTCTGTTGGTTGCAAAGATGCCCCAAGGTATTTTGTATACATGCATATTGATATCTTCTGTGTTTTCCTCCCCAGCAGAGTTTCTTTGCAACAGAGATCTCAGTGTCCTCGTTAGATAATCACCACCCTCAATGACATCCAGCCTGATCACACAGTTGGTCACAGTAATCAAAGATTCAGGAATTCTCAGAACAGCTGTCTGCAGATAACCCTCTCTGTGCAATGGGCTGCCTTGGCCACATTTCCCCTGGAGGCAGATTTACAGGACGGGAGGGGAGGGCAGGTGTGGAGCTGGCAGCCCACCTGTCTGAGTGCTGGGCCCCCAGGTGCAGTGAGGGTTGTGCTGCTGCTCCTGCTGCCCACTGCTGCTGCCTCACACTGCTGTCTGCCACGAAGCAACCAGCCCCCCAGTCCTGCTAATGATGGTGGCTAACAAGCTGCTCACATACCTGTGTGCAACACAAGTCACATTAATTAAATTCTCATCATTTAAGATTTTTGGAGTCACAAACAGTGACAGTTCCACCCTGCCTACCTACTGGTATCATTTTCTTTCCTGTGCTTTTTTTTCCCTCCCTCCACACAACCCTGCTGTTTTAATTCAGGTTATGAGGATCAAGAGAGTTGGCATCTCACTGTTGCTTTCTTATTTGAGTCCTAATGTTCAACTAGTATTTTGTTTAGTTTTCATATAAAAGTATAGAGCTTTAAGTGTTTGCTTCACCACATTAAGATATACATTTTAAAATGCTTAGCTGTTTCTTCGTATGAGAAAAACAACTTGTCAGTTGCTCAACAGGTACATGAGCATTAGTAGAGAACTTATGTGCATTTACTTAGACAAATAAAAATTTATATAAAAATCACCTTTTAATGTTTCAAAATGTAGAAATGAATATGATAAAAAATTTAAGTGATTAACAAGATTTTAATGGTTTTATTATCTCAGCTCAGTTTGTCTCTTAAAACAACCCAACAAAAAAAAACCAAAACCAAAACTACCATAGAGTAAACTACTTGTTATGTTTTATCTTATCTTATCTTTCCCAGAACATACTTTATTACAAAAGTATAGAACACCTGTTGTGCAGCTTTCTGTGCATTTTAATAACTATTTTGAATTTTTTTGAAGGGAGGGTACATATTTCAGTTTATTGAAATATTTATTGGCTGATAGAATGTACAGATCTCTGTGACATAGCACCTATGATTTTAAAAGAAAACGCCTTGCAGTGGGTTTGTCTTAAAACCAAAGAATTTATTTCTGTGGCCAACATAAAGTTACAAAAAGCCACACTGGCCTTGTTCAGGAATAACAAGGTACAATATTCTATCTCTTGTCAGTGGTGGAAGAACAGATATAAAATTTTGTGCTCGATTTTTATAAGGAAGTCCATTTTGTGAATGTACTATGGTTTAGTAATAAAAGGAAGCATCAACATAAATTTGTATCAACACTGACATTGCTTGCTGAGGCAAGACCACAAAAAAACTCACCAAAGCTTTTATGCTGTTAATCTGTAAATTAAGGAAAACCTACTTCTTTCTGAAGGTCAGCAATGAAAACTGCCTCACAGGTGATCAATTAACTAAACTTCCAACAAGACCAAGAGATATTTTTCATGTCCTCAAGACATTACTTCTGCATTAAATACCACCCCTGGCTGTACCTGTAAAATGATGCTGCCACTGTTACCTGGATAGTGTCATTTGTCCACAGTGGGCAAAGAAAAACACAGCTTAAGCCCAAATAAATGTTTGTGGACAGGAACTGAGATGGACATCTCAGAAGAAAAGGCATTTCCCAAATTCTAACGTGGCTTTTATGGTCTTGATTTATCAGTCTTTTTTTCCTGAGATCTTTTGCTGGATGCAAAAGTGAGTTTGATGGGAGAAAACAATGGCATGAGTGGATGATGTGGAGATTCTACACCAAAACACATCTAGAATTAAGTCAATATTCTCTTGAGAAGGTGAAAGCCAATAATAGAGATAGTGTAATATACTTCTGGTCCACAAGAAGATTTTAAGATATTTTTTGTTTGTTTTGTTTTCATGCACTTCTCTTTGGGTGCTTTATTTCAGGCAAACTCCACAAAGAAATTTATAAAGATTCCCCTCATTTCATTTATGTCCAACAAATATTAGAAAAAAAACCCAAAAGCATGCAAGGATACTAGATTAATTACAGGGATCACTGTGCTTGTTCATGTTTTTCATGGTATTTATTTAAAGACAACAAAATAAGTGAGAAGGATCTTTGCATTTTATTTATCTAAAGTCTTATGATAAAAAAAAGTTTGTGATTCCTTTGAGCAGCCAGAAGTGGCTGATATCCGGTACAGAAAAAGGAATCTTATTCAAAATAGGGTAATTCTTAACCTCCATTTCTACTTCTTCCATTTCTCTCTACACTCCCAAAGACAGTTTATGTGTTAAGTTCTGATCCTCAGAGTGAAAGCAGGTATCTTCTAAAGACATGGGAGTACATGGAGAATCTTTAGGAATTAAGAGACTCTCAAACTCCATGCCTTTTCTTTTTCTATTGGCCTGGCTTGGAAATAAAAGCTAAAAAGTTATCTTAGGAAAATCAATTGCATATCTTTGACAACACAGAAAGTAAAAACACAGTTCAATGAATGGAATAACTTCTATTATGCTTGGTTTGGTTCTACTCAGTAAATTTCACTTATACAAATGTGTTTTAAAGTTAATTATCTACTATAATTCTAATATAAATATATTAAAGGGACTCCTCTATCATTCTTAGTCTCCTGTGAAGTCATTTGGGTGTCCAAGTGATTGAACTCTAGCATAAAGCTGTTGACGTTAAAATAGGGTGTAATAAAGAGAGCCAGTTAATTGCTAGAAGGTCAATGAAGAGAAAAGGACTGCTCAATATAACAGTAGCATGGCAAGCAACTCCTAGGAAGTGAAACAGCTGACAAAGAGCAGACATATGGCTGACCTGCATAGAAGAAATTAAAGGTGACGTATCATTTTCTTATTTTTAGGTAATTGAAGTTGCAGGTGGTTCTGTGATTGACAATTCATACAGAAGAATTGAGTGAGATGTATCTTGCCAGGAGCCCGTGTTCTCAAAGTCTGTACCTGAGCTGGTCATCTGAACACCCTCTAAAGTCACTGGAAACAAATGGTTTCTTACCAAAATACCTGTCTAAAACGTAGTTCTCTAGAACTACACATATTTGTCTTCACTGGAAATGAAGAGACCTGGAAGTAACAAGTTCAGATGTGAACATCTGAAACTAGATGATAGAAATCCTACAAAAGCGTATCTGGTGCTGGAAAACCAGTAGCAGTGTAGGTGGGACAAGGGAAGACCAAGGATTAACAGCCTTGGACACCTACCAACTGCTGGCACACTAGATCTTCAGCAGGGAACTTCAAGACTGTCCAGAAACCTAGTAGTTGTGCCAGTCCCTGGTTTTATAGAATATATCAGACTATATACTGGGGTTCTGAAGTTAGAAGGAAGACCCTTGTTTCATGATCCTGTTTCTAGATCAATCTTTCTGTATGAAGTGCTAAATTGGCAGTTTGCATCAAAGTAGTAGTCTTGAAAGGAGAAATCCTCAGGAAGCAATATATGCTCTTACACTGGTTAGTGATGCATGAAGCAGCTGGAGTAGGACCACAAATCTTCAGTCCTGAGAAGCCATAGTCTTGCTTTTATCGTTGACTCAAAAGTATACGCTGAGGTGAAGCCACTGTCTGTAGATAGGGCTGTTCATAGGCATCCTTGAAGACAAATCTACTTTACAGACTCCCAAACACCTTGAGTTGTTTTCAAGTTAGGCTTTGGAGGTGTTTATTTAGAAGTTTATAGGTCCTGCTGATTTTATTGCACTTTTGATCTGGTGAATGCGCTGTAATACTGTGCTTTGTAATCTGCATTACTGCCAAAATATTTTTCCACTGTGATTTTAGGCTCTTTGGATATTTGGAACATTAATGCTTTGCACTCACAATTCACTCTTGGGCACCAGCCTGCTTTCCCAGGCCTTGGCCATGAGCAAATGTAGGGGAAAATGTGAGTGTTCAGATACACATTCATGTATTTATACTGTGATCATGAAATTGAAAAGGCTCTCTCACAAGTACAAAACAGAAGGTTAGGCCTCTTTTCAGCTGAACAACATATTCTCCTCCCTTCAGCATCTTGTTCCCCATCAAACCACCAGCATGCACAAAGACTTGTTCTCCACTGTGCAGTAAAATCCAACTCTTACCTTTTTCAATCAATTCTCTGGTGCTATCTTAAGGCAAGGAACACTTCTTGTTCTTCATTTTGGCTAGTGAACAAATGCTTACAAATTTCACAATTTCACATGCTGGTAGCTGTGCCAGTCTATGTAGGTAAAGTTCCCCCTTCTCTGCTTCTATTTAAGCAAGCAGAATCTGGCATATGTCTCATCCGTGTTATGGTATCTTAATTATATGTCATTGTAGAAGATACCTAAGAATTGCAGCCCAGCTTTTGATTATTTGCTTCACCTAGCTTGTTTGCTGTCTAACTCAGTTATTTATTACCTTTATCATATACTAATGCTGTGACATGATCAAATGTTACAGAATGGCTATAATGCTGTTGCAAATTTAACTGAATTGGGGAAATACAGTTGATACAGGCATTGAAATTCTTCCAATCAAGTCTAAGAAATTTGAACTGATTTGACACTCTTTTTGGGCCAAAGGAGCTTTAAAAAAAGTCTTTTGTGTAAAAACTACTGGTTTATATATCTTCTTGATATACTGAATTTACTCTTTAATCTATTTAATCTTCACATTCTAGGCATTATTCACATTGTCTAAAAGTCTTGGCTTTGTAAATAGCTCCTGAAAGGTCAGCAAGAGTTTTGCATGATGCTTATAAAGCTAGGGCTCTCAATTTGGAGATCCTAAAGATCCCTTTTTCTCCTTGGTGAAAGAGGCATACATAAGTAACAAGCCCACTTCAAAGGACAGAGAAAAGAAA
This sequence comes from Bombycilla garrulus, assembly GCA_013400315.1. NCBI lineage: Eukaryota > Metazoa > Chordata > Aves > Passeriformes > Bombycillidae > Bombycilla > Bombycilla garrulus. Next base: position 87,722 of record VXBU01006348.1, read on the forward strand.
GCAAGTGTGCATCTATCTTAATATGGACTTTCCAAGAAAGTGTCCTGCTGAAGATGAGTTTTTAAAATAGGAATTTTAGTAAAAATATCAGTACTTCTGTAACTATGCAGGCTATGCATCTCAGTTAATGTCAAGATTTATAGACAGAATAGGTACCTGTGCTCTTAGATACAGATTGATGCTAATTACAGAGAGGAATTCAGGGATCTAGGAGTTATGCTAATATTATCACACACTGATGCTGCAGGCCTTCAGGCAGTTCTCTGCAAAGGACCATATAATAGGATGATAAGGACAGATGTCAAAATCCTCACTTAACGAGTGAATGTGGTAGAAAGAGAACAGAACTATACTGTAAGGCATTTGATCTTCTCTTTAAAAAACACCTGTACAGCAAGGTTAGATTTTTGCCTAACAAAAATGAAACCAGATTACTGGCTTGGAAGACTAAGTACTATGTGTGCTTACTTAAACAAGGAGTGGGAAGAAACAGGTGCTGAGAAGCACTGAGGTTCTATTAAGACATCTGTTTGACATTCAAAGTTAGCAGCATTTTTCAGAATGGGTAACACACAAGGATAAAAGCTGTAACAATTACAGACAGACTGAGGAATACAAAAGTAACCCTCTAAAGCTCATACAACAACTAAAGAGCATGTGATGTGGAAAAAATCATAGGGGTAAGGTTGTAAAAATATAATAATATCAAATAAAAATCCTAATTAAGAACTGGTATGTAGATAACGATAAAATTAATGTAAAAGTCCATGCACCATTACAGAAGGCCTAAAATCAAAAACCAATTTGTGAAGCACTGGAGAATCTATAATCTGTACTGCACGATGGAGTCACAAAACAATGGCACATTGTTTGTCACACACGTAGCCATATGGAGAGAACAGACTGTGACAGAAGTGGTGTGGGAGTGACCTTGCACCTGGAAAAAACATAGATTACATTAACCCAAACTTTCTGAATAGGAAAGATCACACGTCAGATCTTGCCTCAGTACGGACCTCTGCCTTCATAACCACTGTGTGGAAGACAGCAAGAGAAAGACTTTGGATTAAATCCTGATGCCAACGAGCGCATGACTGGCTTTAGGATTTCACTGTCTTGATAGTGATCCCAAGACTCCTGCCTAACCCTACCTGCTCTCTGACTTCTGAACCTGCAAGAACAGCCCTTGTTGCAGTAGGAGCAGGCTCTCAGTTCCTCGCAGCATCCTCCCAGCCTGAGTGCATCCAGCCAGGCACAGCCCTGCTGGCGTCCCCAGGATGTGAGTGAAGGAGCCCTGGTAGGGATGGAACCCTGGCAGGAAGTCCAGTGCCGGGACAGTTTAGGACAGAGTGGGAAGAGACATCAAATTTTATGGGATTGAGAGAGCAAAGCATATTCACAGATGCCAGAGGCTATGACACCTAAGTACCATAAAGAAAGTAGCAGTAGTGTTTAATAGCAACAGTGAGAGCAATCATAATAGAGATGAAAGCACACTCTGAGTTAGCACACAAGCTGCTAAATTACTGATAACTTCAGAGTGCCTTTTTGGAATAGCTGTTCTCAGAGAGAGAACAACTGGTTCTGGTTTTAACCTAGCAGTTAAAATGTAAACTTTTCAGCTCTCTGCACAGAGGTGATATGTTAATTACTGTATAGGAAACAGGAAACAAGACCTGCTAAATGAAATTAAACACTTCCATAACACACTGGCACAAAAAACCCAAAACCCAAAACCAAAAACAACCAACCAACCAAAAAAAAAAATAAACAACACCCCCCCAAAAAAAAAAATACCCCAACAACCCAAAAAACCCAACAATCAGAAGGGAAGCTGCCAGAATCTGTAGGCTAAATCATCCCTACCAGTATGGAAAACATCTCAAATGAGGGGAAAGCTGTGGGAGAGGTTCCCTATTTAGAATTGTGTTCAGCCGGTGCCTTTGCTGTTTTTCTGGCATTTCTGGCAAGGCTGGTAGATTTAACTCGGAGTTATTAATGTAAATAATTGTTCAAACTCACATCTAAATTAGATAGTACAGGAGGGAAGATATTAGCCCTAGTTTTTTATCCTCATGGTCTTGAAGGTTTTTAAAGGTAACACAGAAGGAGGTGGTTTAAGGTAAATCAAAGAGAGTGTCTGTATTCTCTTTATCCATAACAAGAGCTATGTTATTGATAAAATAAGTATATTCTTGCCTCTTCCTTAGTACTTACTCTCCAGTCAGTGCTACTTATTTTTGGACTAAAGTCAACTAATACAGTGAAACGAGCAGGGAAACACCTTTGCCATGGTTCTTGAAATGATCAGCAAAAAAAGGTTCTTCAAGAATTAGAATGGTTTTGGGGAAAATACACAGTCAGTCTAAATGTTACAAAGATATATATTATCCTAGGAAAATTTGTTGAAAGTACAACTCCTAAATCCTAAAGGCAGTAGAGATGAAAAAGCCCCAGACTTTGTGTTCAGACTGTGTTGTAACGTGCTCCTCCAGAACCTTCCCTGGGCCAATTAAGGTGTGTATGATTAACTCTGGATCATTGGTTATGAAGGATGGTGATGAATATGTGCAGACCATCAGAGAACTCATGTTATGTGACCTTTATCTGATTTTCACTCAAGTTAGCATCCCCTTAGAATGAAAAAGGTGAAAAACACTGCACAGAGAGATATAAAGGTTGCTGAGTCATTTCAGTGATATTACTGAAATCTTTTCCAAACAAAAATGGCAAGTGTTTACACTGTCTCTGCTAGTTTGCTGAAACTGGCTATCCCAGAGTTAATACAGCCTTCATCATCAGCCACCATTTCCCCTGCAACTGTTATTGCTGTTATTTAGAAAAATGAAAAATACCCCTACACAGCCATATTTCCCCTTCAGCTCCACTGTTGGAAAGCCAGGCCACTGATGAGGACTGAAGACATCTGATTTAGAAAAATCTTTTTTTTGCAACAGGGTCTAATTGTGTATATTCTGGATTAGAAAACATTACAAAACATTGATCCTCCACTCAAAGCTCCTGAGAGGTATATCTCAGAAAAAAAAAAAAAAAGAAGAAGAAAATAATCTAATCTATAGTGGCCTAATTTTGATTTTGCTGTCATTACTATTACAATAACAACACGAGGCCCCAGACATAAATAAGACCTTTTGGAAACCTATGAGAAGATGCTCTACTTGCCACCAAAGACCTTACATTCCCAGGATTACCTATAGGGCCCAAGTCTGCAGTACAGAAATCCCTTTGAAATACTTGCACTTGAAGAAACCTTTAGCTAAACGGTACTCTACCAGCTTCAACTCTCACAGCAATGAGTTTCTTCTTCTCTTGTGTGAGCAATCTTTCTCAAAGAAGCACATTAACAAGAAGAGGTGTGTTCCTGATAGATCATGAAATACTGAAAATAAGATGAAACCTCAAAAGGGATTTCTGGGATTCTTCACCACAGATCCCACCACAATCTACACCAGCAATACAGCAGTGTTGCATATCTTGCCACTACCTTTTTAGGCCATTTTTTTTTTTTAGGAAAGCCACTGCTTGGAACAAGGGAAATGTTCTCAGGTGAAAAAAATCCTAACATGATGAATGCATTTTATATTTCGAAACTGCACATTGCTTTGATGGAGAAGATGCATTTAACGATGTTAAAGGTGGTAGAACTACTGACTGACGTAACATTTCAGGACTGATTATTGAACACTATTATCTTTCCAATGAGGTCTGTTCTTTTTGTGCTGGTTTTGTGAGAGTAAAGGCTTTGCTGTACACTAATTCCCTGGGGCAAAGGGAAGGTTTAAAATCTCCCACACTTCACCCTGAAAGGTTGGTGCTACACAGCAGTCTTGGCACTTAGGTTGCATTTAGACAAATCGATTGTATCTTTCTCCAAAGCTGTACACCATTCTGACGTGAACACAAAGGAAACCAGCAGCAATAAACTGAAAAACAAGAGAAAAAAAAATCATATTCCTTGATTTGGGAATACTAAATTCAACCAAGAGGTTTATTTGGGGAACATTATCATTCTAGGCGCACTTTGTAATCAACAGAGAAGAACCGGCACTTCCAGGATGTGATTTGAATGAAGAATGGTCTCACTTTTCCTTCATCAATTTCCTTTCTCTCTCAACTACCTTTGCAGAAGGCCTTGAACAACTCTGCTCCTAACTAGGCAACTCTGCTGCTAGTCTCAGGTGCTTATCACTGGGTGCGAGAAAGTCAGGAAGTATGTTCACATGTTTTTGGTGCTTAGTAAAAAATCTGGCAGAATTAAACACTACAGTCTCTACAGTGTGTCAACCATGTCTACTTGACTGTATGAGTGCCTGTATTACAAATTAACAGTAAAGAATACTTAAACAGCATTGACAGCTGGGACCAAGCCTCAGGACTCTCTCATGCCTGCCCTCACCAATGGGCTGAAAAACCAAGCTCCCTCTTACCTATTCTTTCTGTGCTCCATAGCCTCACACAGTGAGCAGAATGAAGAACTTCTCTAGCTTGATGGGTAGGATAAACTCTGAGGAAAAAGGAATTGCAGTTCAAACCCCTTCAGTCCAAGAAAGGCTTAAAATCCATGTTTCCCACTTCTTGAAGAGTGTTCAAACAATGAAGTTATTCTGAAGTGGTTGCTGGCTCTTCCTCCTCCAATCATTAGCTGCTTGCTCTCAAGAGACAACTCAGTGCTCTGGATTTCAAGTGGATGAAGGTGATTGAGGTTCAGTACTTGTTCAGATCAAAACAGAGAGGTTTCCCAGGTGATTGGAAGGTGGAAGTTTCAGTGACCTACTCAGACAGTGGAGAGAGAGAGGTTCCTAACTGCTTTGAATTATTTCAGAAGTGGCCACCTTTCCCCACCCACTCCATTTGGAATGGAGATGTCTATCTCAGAGGCTCTGAATCATCCTGCTTGGCCAGGGACTGCCTGGAAGCATAGCAGCACCCAAGCTGAGCAGTTCCTGCTGACAGTTCAAATACTGCCTTCACTTCATGACACAGTTCTTAGCCATTTCCTTTGAGGAGGTACCAAAGAAGTGGCGCTTCAGTGACAAATGTCCCCCACCTTCCATGATCTATCTTAGCATGCTAGAATACAGGAAAGGCTGCTTTAAGCAAAAGACCCCCTAGGACCCCTGATTCAAGGTGATCAAGTTAATTTGCTCCAATTTCTCAAAATTTCCCTTCCATAATGAGTCAGTATATTTGCAATCACACTACTAAGTTCACTGGGGAACTGAGAAATGTGCTCAGCACATGCATACAGGTATGTGCTGAATGCCAGCCTAGACATGACATTCTCCAGGCCATCTGCTAGCATAGCAGTGAGCATAACAGGTAGAGAAAAGCGTGTTCACTCTACTATAAATGGCTAGTTGCGTTAAGTATAACATTTACATTTGCTTGTAGTTATCTGAATTCAGAAGCACATTTGATGTGCTGCACTCATGCCCGTAGATCCTCTATTTCCTCTCCCCCCTCCACTTAATTGCACACTTTTTTTTTTGCTAGCTACTCTTCCCTTTTCAGTCCTCAGCATGCAAATTATGCCCACTTTCACTTATTTTCTGACTAATTTAGAACTAAAATTTATGCTGCTGTTCACGTCACGGCTGAAATTGGCTCAGAGCTTTCCAAGGGAGTTGCATTTGTTGACAGCAGGTATGAATATATTTCTTAGCTTTGAATGCCTTCATGTGAAAAAAAAAATTGCAGAGCACTGTCAAAGCTGTGGCTGATACACTGCATAAATGTATAAAGTAAATAACCATACTTACTATGATGAATTCTAGTCTTAGTCCCTAATAACCACCTTTTGCAGGTAATAGTTGCTGAACTTTTATGTGGAAAATATAAGCCTGGCACCCTAGCATTTATGTACTAAAAAGCAAAGGCTGGTTATCAATATGCTTTCTTAAATCACGAAATTCACCGCATGGCTAGGTGGTTAAAATATTACCAATTACTGCAATATGATGATGGGCTCCTCCAGTGGGAACAAGAAGGAAATCCCCCAGGACAGCATGAGCCCGAGAAGTAAGTTCTATTCTAGATATTTTTTAGGCAGAAGGTGTTGAGCCTCCTTTCATAGGATATTGATTTAGATCTTTGCATTATATATTGACTGGCCTGACTGACCTTTGTCTGAACTGCAGCTGAACAGTTTTCAAAGCATCTGCTTACCAGAACAAAAGTAAACTGCAAAAGCATATTAGATACAAAGCAGTGACCTCTCTAGACTGTTTTTTCCCATTGTTTGCTATTTAAACACCAGTTTGTAGCCTGAAAGGCAGCTTATGCAGGCTAACAAATTAACTGAAAGAAATGTTAATGTTTTGGTCATAATATATAACCTTTTAGAGAAATTTTGCTGTTTCAAAATGTAGAGAGAGACTATTTACTTTGCTAGCAAATGATGTAAGAAATTCCGCTATGAAAGAAACTGGCAAAGATCAAAATCTTTTACCATTGCACCTTTTTGGAACAAAATATTCAGTACTTTAAAAGGTAAAGACTGTGGATAAGAAATCAGTAAAGATATTAGCCAGTGTTTTTGGTTGCAAAGAAATCAGTAAAAACACCAGCAGCAGTGCATAGGGCACTTTTAGACACCCATGAAGAGTACAGGTGGGATAAGGAGATGTAGCTACTGTCCTTATTCTTCAAAGAAAGTATTTATAGTAGCACTGAAAGCATGTGATTCTCCCTGTTACTTCACATTCAGCTTTAATAAGCATTTAGCTTGGTTTCAGGAATGTACTTACTACATTTGAATTTAGAAAAATTAAATAAAAAAGTAAAATATTCACTGCAAATAGAAAAAGGGACAAATTTTAGAGATAATCTAAGTTTCCCATTAACTCTACTCTAGAGAACAAATCTTTTCAGTGAAATACCAAATACAACTCCCTGTGAAAACAGAACTGAAAAAGTCCAGCAATGAACAGGTTTCACTCAGTCACTGTTTTCCAATGGGATTTACAGCTGCTGTGCTGAATGAGCTCCTAGAAGGCCCTGGACCCATTCTACCAGGCAGCAGTGGCTGTACTCATGGCAAATAGATATGAGCAAGCACATACACATGCACTAACACCTGTTAGGACTACAGCTATGTTACTATTCTGTTAATTATTCTCTGTTATGCAGGAAAGAAAGGCAGAAAAAATTATTCCAATGAAGTGGCTGAAGGCATGGGGGCCGGTGCCTGAACCAGCCTGGAGTATTTTCTTTCCCTGGGCCTTGTGCTGAGCTCATTTGGTTCCTGACTGCTCTCTTCATAATTAGGTTTTCCACAGAGTAGTCATACAGCACAATGAACATACTGAATGCTGAGGTCAGAACCAGGCTTAGAAAAGACCAAGGGTCTTGGCACTTGCCACTGGCCAGAACAACTTTTCACAGACACAAATGATTGTCCCAACTCCCAGAAAAATAATGCAGTTTTCCAGCTGCAGGCTTAAAAGGCGCTAAGACCACTGAATAAACTGTTGTGGGTTGACCCTGGCAGGATGCCAGATGCCCACCAAAGCTACTCTATCACTCCTCTCTTAAGCTGGGAGGTAGAAGAGAAAGAAAATATAATGAAAGCCTCATGAGTTGAGATAAGAGCAGGGAAAGATCATCCACCAGTTACTGTCATGGGAAAAAAAGACTGGGCTTGGGGAAAAAAAAAATATTACCAATCAAATCAGAATAGAATAATGAGAAATAAAAACCAAATCCTAAAAACCCCTCCTCTCCCTTCTTCCCAGGCTCAGCTTCACACCCAGCTCCTCTACATCACCCTCCCAGTGATGCAGGGGGTTGGAAAATGGGGGCTGCGGTGACTTCATCACATACTGTCTCTGCTGCTCCTCTGTCCTCAAGAGGAGGACTCCTCACATGCTTCCCTGCTTAAGCATGGGGTCCCTCCCAGGGGAGTCAAGTTCTCCATGAACTTTTCCAACATGGAGTCCTTCAACAGCCTTCAGTCCTTCACAAACTGCTCTAAGTGTTGCTCCTTCCAGTTGATGCTGTTCTTCAGGAACTGTTTGCTCCAGCTTGTGTGCCCATGGGGTCATGGCTCCTGACACCTGCTCCAATGTGGGCTTCTCTCTCCATGAATCCACTTTAGAACTCCATGGGCTGCAGGGTGACAGCCCACCTCACCATGGTCTTCAACACAGGCTGCAGAGGAATCTCATCAGCACCTGGACTTCCTCCCCCTGCCTTCTTCATGGGCCTGCAGGACAGTTTGTCTCACATATTCCCACCCAGCTGCATTTGCAGTAACTTTTGCCCCTTCTTAAGTACATTATCACAGAGGTGCTACAGCTGTCACTGCTTGGCTTTAATTTGGACTCTTCTGACATTGGCTCTATCAGACATGGGGCAAGCTTTTAGGAGCTTGTCACAGAAGCCACCCCTGTAGTCCCCCCAGTACTAAAACCTTGCCATGAAGACCCAATACTAGTCCTTAGGAAAGAACTGTCTCTCCCTCCCGTCAGGCAAACAACCCAGGTATTTGGCAACCTAAGCAGCTGTTTTCTACTTTCCCTAAAAAAAAAGTTAGAGTCAGAAAGAAGGTTAGGGTGGGGGAAGAGCAGAAGAGATTAGGTCAGAGCTAGTACTCAAGGTCACTTGGTCTGGGAGGTGTTGTGAGACACAGGTCTCTGTGCAAAGGGTGTTGATGGGAAGAAGCAGAGCACCCATAGAAGTTTACAGGTGGTAAATTGGGAAGAATATTCAGGTCTGAAAGTGATGCCAACCCTAACATCTGGAGCGCTGAAAGGTTTGTGGGTTATGCCCTCTAGCATAATTTTTTAGCAGAAGAAAGAAGGCACAATGCAGGAAGGGGGTATCAAAAATTGCCAGTGTTTTTGAGAACAAACACTTACAAAAATCGTGCCATATTTTCTGTCCCTGAAACCTAGCATAACAGAGATCTCATCAAACCTGAACTAACACATAAGCAGCCCGTCCAGGTACACACTGGTCCATCACATGAACTGTGGGTACCAAGCCAAACACTAAGTAAATAACATTTAACACAGAGACTCAACTCCCAAAGAACATTTGCCAGGGCTGGCAAATTTCCTGGCTCACTCTTTGCAGAAGGTGAGAGGTCAATGCACGACAAAGTAATGGACTGATAGTATGTCTATAACCTAAACTTACATAAAGTAATGAAAAAGGGTATCAGTAGAAGCAGGTATGGGTCAACAAAACTTGGCTGCAAAATTCCAGCAATTTCTTTGTTCAAGTCTCTGGCCTCCATGACACAAATGCACATGGTTGATGAAAAAAACAGATGTGCCTTCATGTTTGGTTCATCATTATTAGGCTCTCATTAGTATAAGCATGAGTAACAACTTGCTGTGGAGTCTTATTACAAGTCTTCAAAGGTATCTGAAAAAAAATCTTCACTATAGCAACATAGATACCAGTAGCTCACCTGCAAAAGTATGATACTTTGTCATATGAACACAAAATAACAAAATGAGCACTGATCCATTAAACAGATTGTTCCTGACAGGGCACGACATTAGGGCAGAGTCTTTTAAAGATCAAATTCATGTAGTCATGTCTCAAGCTACTGAAAAAACTTATGGTTGTAGCTAAGCAAGATCCTCAGTGAAATACACTATCAGAATTTATTGTTACTCATTGGTCAGATGAGACCAACAGCACCACTACAGAGAGAGCAAATCAAGGATAATATTGAAGTAATTAGTAGTTAGGTCCACTGCGTCACACATATTCTATGACCACACAAACATGACAGCAAGGACAACCCATTTACAGCATACCAGAAAAAGGAAGCATCACAACAGGTACAGGTAAGCACAGAGGCAGTTAAATCGTGGATGGGCTTACTTATAACTGTGGACACTTTCGTACATTTAAGAATATTCTCTGTCAATCCACTTGTTCTCAGGGCCAGATTCAGCACATCTGCTTCAAGAAGGTTACTTAAGTATCAAAATGCCAGATTCTAGGAAGGTGGCTCGGGCCACACAAAGCTGTCAGCTGGCAGAAGTCAAGCAGTGTCCTTGCCTACGGGGTGAATTTGCAGCTCACTGAGAGAAGCCGCAAAGCAGCGGACTGCACCTCAACCAACACATGGTCCTGAGCAGGAGCACTGGGACCTGTTTTGGAGCTGCATGTATACAGAGAGAATAAATTCTACTGACAAATATATGTCTGCTGTTTTCCTACTTGTACAGGATGCCTTCAGAAATGCCAAGGAAAAGATGTGGAAATCTGTGATCCAGATTCCTAATGTGCAGCCTAGAGTCCTGCACTCATGCCTTGATTTTGATGGAGTCCAGGGACAGAAACAAAGAAAAGCCATAAACCAGTGGGGCTGGCAAGGGGTTACTTTCATCCTGCTTGGTGGAAGTGAGATGAAAACTGCACATGTAACAAGAAGACGTTCAAAGAGGCACCGGAGTAGTGCATTGGCAAAGCTCCTGCTGGAGGTGTCTGAGGGAGCAGAAGATGGCAACAATTAAGGGAGCTGTGGCAGCAGAAGTAGGCAGAGGATTTGTCTTGACGATTTAGGAGACAAAAGAGATGGGAATGTATTTATAGAGGCAAGCTGGATTGGAGAAGGTATTTTCAAAATAGAGGTTGCAAGAACAAGGTTACTGTGCTCGTGTCTCTGCCACTGAGTCATTGCGACAATTTCCCCATCTGTAAAACTGAGATAATAATACTTACCTATCTTACAGAGGGAGGGGAGTGTGTTGTGAGGATTAATTAGCTAAGGTTTGTACAGCACTTTGAACATGTAGAGAGCGATATAAGTGCTCAGTACTAAGATTATTATTAATATGGAAGGAATAAGCCAGGGTGGGGGTGGAGAGTGAGCAAGCTTTTAAAAGATAAGAGGAAGGAAGTAACAACAGGATGACAGAGAATAGGGAGGGATGGGATTAAGGGACAGTTTCTTAAATTAGAGGTAAACACAGGGAGACTTTACTGGAAGCTTAAATAAAGGAAGAAAGCATTAGTAGTGGAACTGTTAAAACTAGAGGCCTATGAGCTCTGATATTATTCTCCTCTCATTTGCTCTTGTTTTGTCAGTTTTACACCACACTATGAGATTTTTGTTGTCTTCCCAGAAGTCTTTATCTGGAACACTGGCTGCAAGGTTCACAGTCTTCATCTGGAACTGGATGTGAAATAAACGTGAACTGTCAAACTTGAACTTTAGCTCTGGCTCTACAACTCACACCGCATCAGTAAATTGTGGATCTGAAAACAGACTTAAAAAATAAGTAGTTTCCTATTTGCAAAGTTTATGTAACCGTATCTCCCTCCTCCCCTGTAAAACCACAAGAGAGAAAAATCAACCTCCCTCCCAGGAATGCTGTTAAAAATGGAAAAGCCCATGTATTTTTAGCAGATCTACAAATCACAAAATTAACACCATTTTGATCTCCTTTCAATGAGGTAAAGTAGATGAGGGTATTTTACTGGCCAAGGAATTGTGACAGGTTGTTTGAGACTGCATGTTGATTACACATAGAACAATTCCAAGACACTCTGTAGTCTGCTTGTCCAAGGCACCAAACAACTGCAGTGGTAATTCTGACTTTGTTGTCCAGGAATTTATAATAGAAAATTATATTTCTCCCTGCCAAATTCCTAGCTTCTATTTTGTGACTGACAAGTTAGACAACAACTTAAATTGTTCTGTATTTTACCCAGAATAATCAGATAAAACAGTGGGGGCAACACTGTTCACCCAGCAAAGGAGATACAGTGCAACATATTTTAACTAAGGTAGGCAAAAAGACTTCAAAGTCAGTGCACCGTACAGAGCTTGTTTCAGCCTAATAAAAGCAATACTATTGAGACAGATCATTATCCTTACAGACTAGTTTGTCCTCAACCTTTCTTTGGGGATCATGGATTGAAACTAGCATGGTTCTTGACGTATCTTTTTATTCTCTGATAGTAACAGCACTTGAAATGACCTTTTAGTTTATCATTAGGTTTATTACTCTGTATAGCTGCCTCCACACATATGATCCTATTCATAAACATAAGGAGACACAATTTCAAGGAAATAGCTCATTTTTCTGCTGTGCTCAGATCCACAATAATAACCAATGGATCAGGATAGGGTAAGTGATTGCTAATACAATGAATGTTCTTACCAAAGGAGCCGGCTTGAAGCAGGAAGTTTTTATAAAGCTAAGTATTACTGAAAAATAAGTCTAAAAGCTCAAGAATAGCTTCCATTTGCAGTGACACCTGATGATGGTAGCTGGTGTTACTATGTGGGGTGTCTGAAAGAGTCTGAGAACTCACCTTCTAACAGTGAAGATCCCTAAAGGCTCTCAAGCTGGTTATCTCTGATACAAAGGCTGTTCCCATTTGAAAATTTGGTCCTAATGTAACAGGAGAATGCATCAGAGCTTTAAGTGAAGCAAATACACATTTGCCCTTGAACTGTAACAAAATCTAGTAAAGCAGAAAAAAGGGAGACTCTTTGTTGCCTGTGAAGTTGCCTGAGAATACTGCGAAAACACTTTTTACAGTGGTACTATCAGGGTTATGTGGGCATTTACTCTACTTTATTTAGGATGTTTACAAAAGAACCTCATGGCTTTCCCTCTTGGGCCCAGGTTTTTAACAACTGTCTTCAATAGCAAATGATGTATTTCAAAATAAGTATGCTTTTAGCAAGGCCATACTCTGTCTCTCTATACCTGACAGAACAAAACACTCACCATATTTAAATATGCAAGAAAACAAAATGTTCAACAGCAACAAGGGGATGAGGGTCCCCAGCTGTACAGCATAAATGAATGCAAAGATTCATTGTAGTTTGCGTACACTCCTACAAAGGTGTTTTCTTCCAATAATTTCAGTTGGAATTACCTACCACCACCTAAGTCAAACTAACTGATTTGGATAACTACACAAATATTGCCAGTATCTTAGTCAGAGATTTGCATGAGAGCCAGCTTATTACTTCATGTATGAGTGTGTATTGCTGCCCAGTCTAAAAGAGCAGTAGATCTCTGTGCAGCTAAAAGAGGGGCCGTGTGGTGCTCCCCTATTTCTTCACTTCCGTTGCTTTTGGCTGAGAAAAACATTCATGCAATGTTTCTCACATAGGGCATCAAGATGTTTTTCCAAGGAACTGCCAGCCTGGCTATCTAAGCACTGTTTCAGCCTTCAGACCCCTAATCTTAACCTTAAACCTTCATTTTGGTGTGGTACACTCCTTACTCTCTTACTATGATGGGCCTAATGCCTAAAGAACAATTAGCAGCCATTCTAATTTTTGCAAAGGGGACTTGCTGTTATTATTAATGCTGTCAGGTCCATTCATCTCAAGGGTTTATAATGTCTGCATAGCATTTAAATGGCAAAATGGAATCATGCATTTTGGGCATTTTAAAATCTGTACAGCGCTTCAAAGAGATTGTGATGCCTGGGGGAGAATTCATAGCTCTTATAACAACTGATGTTTCAAAAAGCAATACATTTTTATAAAGAAGCCGGGCATTCAGGAAGGTAATCTTAAATAAGAATTCTTGGTGAGACATTGCAAGTCAAAAATTTGAGGGTTTGTCCATGTGAGAAAATTAACTACGGCAGAACTATGGCCGTAAAATTATAATGCTGTGTAACTCCCTATGATCCTACACAGACTGTATTCTGGAATAATAGATTGTTTTTGGGGGTTTTTTGGGTAGACCTTACACTGCTTTGGAACTAACATAAACTCTTTCTGCCTCATAATCACTCGGCCCCCTACTACTGAAATCAGCCTTCCATTTTCTCTTTTGTTAAAATGCCCCTTCACCAAATTACAGCATAACCAATGACTACAGAAAATGTCTGCAACTACTAATTATAGGCAAAAAAAAAAAAAAAGAAAAAACTGAAACCAACACAGAACCTGACACGGTAAGGGACTGCATGCAAAAGAGGGACAGAAGGCCAGAGCCAAGGCTACCACATTTTATGCACAGTACTATGGAGAATGGTTAAGGTAATCTCTGACCAGGAAGAGAAATCACTATACTCCATCAGAGGATTTGAAAGTCCTTCCCTTACTTTTCTGGGATTTGCCAGTTTATTGTGTGTAGCACTGGCAGACGAGCCCTAAAAATGTTTGTTGCAGTGACTTAACAGAGAGGCAACACATGGTTTAGGGAAAAAGCTGCGGCAGTTCAACACAGAACCTTTAGTGAGTGAGTTCCAATTGGCTTTCAACTTAGTATCGCAAGAAACTTCGAGAGAAAATGGATTGAAGTATTTACAGTGCATAGAAATCACAATAAAAATGGGAACACTTTTTCAGTTATCTACTTGATGAATAGTAGGAAGGAACAATATTAAGCTGGAAGCTTAAAAATTTAATACGGGATAATGCAGTAGGAGCAGGGTTGGTTCAGCCAGGGATCTGATCTTGTAATAACCAAACAAAAATGGAACTTGAGTGGTTTATATGTATTATCAGAACTCTTCAGGTCAATGGAGGTTTTAGTAAGAGGATATACTTTTTATGTAAACTCTATAGTCTTCTGATAAATGTTTAATATTAAACTTATCTAAAATTTTAATAAAATAAAACATACAAGGGCAACATCTACATGAAATAGTTCAAGTTGCTTTTACCATGGCTCAAAGAAACAGTTTATACTGTGTTTGCTATCACAGAACCCTGTTCAATAAAAATGGGAGTTGGAGTCACATAGATCAAAAAATGGAAGACATAAATAAGAAAATTCTCGCTCACAGATGAAACTGCCACAATACATTGTGCAGACTGGTGCATCAGTGCACACCAGACCATGGGCTTCATCCTACAGACATAGCTTTAACTGAAAGGTTTTACCATTTTGAAGTTTGTAGTCCCAAATGTTTTATGCTTGTCAGGAATGGGATAATAATGAAAACTATAGCTACAGAATGCCCAAAAATATTTGTATTTTAAGTGGCTTTTATTTTCATATGTTTTTAGGCTTATATAATTTTTTTCTTCTAAAAATGTTCAAATATTCAAGTTTATTGGTAAGAATATAATTAAATAAATAAAATGTAATTAAATATGTATCACAAAATATTCCCTAAAATAAGTTCTTAGCAAGAAGAAGCTCACCTTTTCCTAAGTACTTCCCTCTTCCTATCACGAGACAGAAACATAGCACGTGAACCATGTATCCTAACACAAGAATTTGAATTCAGAATCAGAAAAGTGTCTGAGCCAAACTCTAAAGAATAAAAGGTAATATCAAGTCACACTTCCTATGTTATGTTCTCCTTCTTCTAGTCTGGAGAAAACAAGCAGGATTGAAGCTGGTAGTGAAGTGACTTGCCAGACTGATAGAAAAACAAGGATTAAGAGTCCCACATTACCACTCAAGCACCATCTGCAGTGAGTTGCACGTCTTGCTCACTCCTGTAGATTTTGTTCAGCTTAGATAAGACCTGTGAATTGTCATAGTTAACTGATGTAATAAAAACTCCCAACTAGGAATGTATGATCAATGTGAAAACATGAGAAAACTTGAACCAGGCCAAAGCAGTCAGCTAAGGACAACATCAAGAATTCACATACTTGTGATGATTATGCACACTGCTGCTACAAATCCCACAAAGTTTCAGCTCCACTATCCTACCACAGCTAAAGGACTTTATTTGTCTATCTATATTTTCAGGAAGGTGCCTCTGTCAGGGAGATGCTGGCAGCATCAGTGCACAAGCCAGCCTGCGTAAAAAATGGTCCCCATTGTTGGGAACTTCAGAAATACTCCAGTACTTCAGCTTTTGTTACCATCTCACCCTTAGGAATGTTGTGCTTTGCTGTGTACCAGCTAGTCTGTCTATTACCCTTACTGCAAGTTTAGCTAGTGTAGAAACAACCACAATTTTATTTTTCTTTTTTTTGTTACGAAATTCCAACTTGAGCACATACTTACAAAGGATAATGAAGACCCTTGAAGACAGTATAAAATCAGGTTTAATGTAGCTATCCCAAGGCTGAGTAAATGGTCTTTTCCTCTCTACTGTCTTTATTTCTCTGACAAGCTGTTCACACTTAAATTGTACAGAGCACCATTTAGTCTTGATGTGCACTCTAACTTCGGAGAGTAGTTTAGTCAAATAGCCACCTCATCACCTACGTCCAAACAACTGTTTAGCAAGAGATACCTTATAGCCAGTCAGCAGAGAAATCCTTAGTGTATGGTGGAAAAGAGCTGCTGAAACTGCTTCAAAATGAATGAATTAGCAGATAGTATGTCGGCAAGGTGACCCAAAGCCACAAGCAGCAAAATGCATGAGAACATGAAGCCCAGTATTTTGTCAAAATGGCAAAAGGAGATGTCATTCATGGATAGCATGCGAGCCTAGTCATTATTTGCAGCCCATTTCTTTTGTAGAAATGTTCCCTTAGTACACAAATAACTACACCAGGGATTTCAGGGGGCACATCCCTGTCTAAGTCCTTCTAATCACTTTGTGGACTTGTCCATTAATTTTTCTGACTCCTGTTCTGAAGACCCTCTGAGGGTCTGCCTCTGCAATCTCTTGTGGTAGGAAGCCCTGGAAATTCACTATACAGTAGGCAAAAAGATTGTCTGCTTCTTTGCTTTAACTCAAGTTTCCTACTGTTTTTACTGAGTAGCTTCCACTTCATATAAAATGGAATTTGTTGAACAACAGTTCCGCATTATCTTTGTGCCAGAACTTCACTCATCTGCCACCTTCCCCCCTTTCTTCTCCAAAGAGAAGAAAGGTATGACTTCAATTTATGACACCTCAAAATCACCTGTGTTTTATGTATTTTATTCTAGTAGAGCATTTTAACCTTGTAGATAATGTCCTCATAAACTTTGAGAATCTTTAGTTAAAAAAGCTCCACACATCAATAGTAATGTTCATACTTCTCTCCATGTGGAAGCAAAAGGGAGAACAGGATGACTGAATATTTCTAGTGGTTATTAAATGTGTTCATAGAAATAATATGTTTATGTTGTAAGATTTGAGACTAGGTAAGCAATCACGAAATTAAGGACTGTACTATAATGTTTATGGAAGGTAAAAAAATTGTGAAGTCATGTGCAGCTCCTCTCAGAATCAGCACCTCAGAATTAGAAAAGACAGTGGGGATTAAGATATGACTGAGAATGAAAGGCCCAATTGCTCTCTGACATCTGGGAGCCTGGATGTCTTTCTCTAGGAAAAAATCCTTCACTATATAAAAATTTCCAGACTTTAAGCATCATTTTGAGTACAATTTAAGCACCATCATATTATTGCTGTAATATAACTTCTTGGTGTGACTTTTCTTTCAAAATGTATTCTAAAATACAGAAAAATTTGAATAGACTTCATGAATATACACCCTCCTATGTATCATTATACCATCTGCTGAAGGTATCTCCTTTCCTTTAACTTAAAAACCTACTTTTATAATCCTCAAATCAACCACAGCAAGGCATCTCACCTCCTTTTCTCTCTTTCATCCCTACAGTTGTCGTATATTTTCATACAAATACTTAACCTATGCTTACCAGTGACATGAACAACTTGAGTGCCATGTCCTGTGAAGTCTGGGGACCAAGGCCAGGTCATTGCCTATTTCAATATCTATGTCTCCACACATGCCCCTGAGTAAATCAGGCACATATGAATGGCATTTATTTCAGTCCCTTCCTTGCTCATCTCAAACCAGTTGTTTAATAATGGCTATTTGCAGGCTGAAATGTTTAAGCCTTATGTTTGACTGTGCACTAGAAAGCAGAAAGAAACTTCCAGCTCATTCTAGCTCCAGGGACCTGCTACACCCCTCTTTTCCAGCCTTTGCTGAACCCTGAAGCCCTGATAAACACAACCAGCTGAACTTGGCTGCTTCTTTGCCCTGGCTGTCAAAGGAATTATCACACCCTAACTGCTTAATCTGCCTTTGATTCCTCTTATGTCTTGCTCCCCTTCCCATGCTCTGCTTCGCAGTGTAATTCTATGGCTTTCTGACTGTTGCCTCTGACCTCCCTCTGGATTTGCCCTTCAACTTGGTACAACCATATTGAGTTTCCTGTTCTTTGGCTTGGCTTCTAATTCTAGGTCTTGCCTAGATGCCTGACTTAACCCTTCTATTGCCTGACTTTGTCTTGCCTTGCTCTGGTTAGGCTCTACATCCAGCTCTAGCCAGATACTGGAACTATATTTGACCACGTGTTCACAAATACTTGTTCCAAATCTTTGGGTAAACTGCTTGGACTTCCAACTCAAACCCTTCTAGCATTCTGTGAGTCTTGTGGTACAAGCAGGGGAGCTTTCACAGAGGGCTGAATGTGGGTCAGTGTCCCCATACACAAGTGATAGTCAGACCTTGTGATGCCAGAGTATGCTGACAAATTTTCCTCACCTCAGACACCCCATAGAATTTGGAGAAAGGATATAAGGATCATCCACTAATTATCTCTAAAATGATGATTAATGGAGTTCTCAGCTCATGATGGGATATCAAATGTGAAAAGATAAGCAGAAAAAAGAGCATAGATTTTAATTTTCTTTGTTATATATGGACCTTTTCTACTTTCACTGAATTTAGAAGAAACGTTTCAAATATGTAACCATCTAACTGGACAACAAACTTTGCTACTGTGACTGCATAGGCATACAGACAGTGAGGTTTTGACAAAGGCAGAAGCAAAACCAAACTCTAGCACTTGGATCCCACTGTTTTATAGAACTTGAAGGTTTCATGCTCAGAAAAATTAGCCAATTTCTGAATAAAAGGGACAGGAAAGAGAGAATTACTTGATTTTGTTTCTCTTTGCTGAGATAATGAATATTATACTGAACATAGGAAAGTACTAATCTTCTACTTTTTGTAATTCATGGAAAGCAATCTGAAAACTTACCAAAGACAGGAGAATTAAAGTGTCCTCTATCCATCCAACTACGTTTTCCACTATATTCCCACTTTTTCCACCTTTCTTTCAAATCTGAAAAGAAGGGACTGGTGCTAAGCTTCCTCTGTTCTCCAGTCCTCTATTTAAATTTGTGATATGAACACCTAAAGGTCAAAATGCAGAAGTCTGTCCTCAGTTCTTATGCAGGCATAACTGTTGTTAACTTTTGATAAACATGACTCATTTTTGTAACATTGTATGGATTTGCTTCTAAAATATTTAAAATGGTTTCCTCCATGTAGGTTATACAGGACATGGGTATTTGCCCACTTACATGGGTGATGTAGAAATGTAGTGCTGTTTGAGGTGGTATGAACAAAGCCATTGCACTGATGGTTTTATCATGCCTGAGTAATGTATCCAATCCAACTTAATTTTGATAATATCACTATACTAAACCATGATATATAATTTTTATATATTCTAAGTATTTTTCAGCTACATGGGGTACAGAGTAGAACAAAAAACCCTACCCCTAAATGACATAATGACATTACTGAGGCAGGTTCCTGTAAAAATAGTACTTACAAAGTATAGTATAGTAGTCACTATATGTTCATTCCCTCTCCCATCACTTAATTACATCATCCTTTAAGACAGACATATAATGTAATTAGAGATTTGAACAGTTCACAGCCAGATCACTTAAAGTAACATTGTTAATGGGCTTTAGAAGTTCTCCCTTTAATATCGCCAGTGTTATAACTTCTAATTACCTTAATAATTAGGGCTGTGTCAGTCATGATTGAGGTAACAGTTGCTACCACTAATGGGTATTAGAGGTCTCTCACAAGGCATGTTTTGATGTTCTCACCGAGTTGCTCAGGGCAGGCAGGAGCTATTTGTCCCTAGAAACATAGTGGTTGCTATGTGGTGGCCTGGGCAGAGGCATCCTTACTAACCACTAATACTGCCACCATCACTGCTGTTTTCACTGAGGAGTGACTCTGTTAAAGGCACTCACCATGCACTGCCCTTGAAATGCAAATGTGGCACCTATGGATGAAATCTGTTGAACTCTAATTGCTATTGTTACTATTGCTACAAAAAACAAGTAAACTTGAATGTCAAACCTGACTGATAGTCAAAGAAACCCATAGGTAATTCTTCCCCATTCCCAACCCGACAAATTAGCAATGATTATCATTTGTAAAGTTTAAGATGACATTTGTTTCATTATGCATGAGTAATTCAGAGGAGTAACTACAACTAGGTTAAAGGTCTAAAGGAAAGCAAATGGGATTTGCAGCTATTTTGCCAAGATATAAGGCTAGAATCACCTTTTCAAGTATGTTTTTTTCTAAAGACTTCTGGCATAGATTGAAACAAATCTTCTATGAATAAGAGTCAAAGTTTCCTCCTTATTTGTCTGAAACTAGTTCAGAGATAAAGGCCTATTTTTTGGCCATGCTCACTTTGAGGCTTAAGAGTTAATTCACAAGAGAGTGGAGAACTCAGGATTTACTCTATTTCCATATCTCAAATTCACCAAGATTTATGTAGCTAGAGACCAAAAAAGGTTTGGAGGACTATTTAACACAGGTAGATAGGAAAAAAAGTCAACTTCATTGAACAGACTTTCACCAAATTGGTTTTAATAATCTAAGTTGTCCCTGAGGATTGGGGGAAGAATGACTTCTCTTATTTACTTTGGTTTTTGGAGCTTTATTATACTGCATTATGTGACTGTGATGGAAAATATTAAATCCTCAGGGATTGGAGGAGCATTTACTTCTTAGATTTGTTTGTTTTCCAGACACAGATTCAACTGATTTCCTGACTCAGGTTAAATTACACTGAACAGGTAAAAGGGCAACTCTGTGATCCAGAGAAGAATGCCCTGGGGATAAAAAAAAGATTGATTTATCCCAGTCCCACTAAAAACACCCAGGAACTTAACATTTATTAGACTGGACATGAAGGACATACTCATATAGATAAGATACACATGGTAAATTAGCCCTTTAAGGTACAACATTGAAATCAATACACTACACAGACACCACAAAGACACTCTCATTCCTCTTCATCTAAATTAAAATCTAGGTAAAAAATAGGAAAAAAAATAGGAAAACAAATCCCAAACTCATGTATCTACTTGACCAACAGGTGTGAACATTTCCCTCCCTCATCAGGTAAATATATAATATGCTCATGGTTTAATCAGATTTAATTTCTACAGACTTCCGATATTAGTTTGGCAAGTATCTTTGCTTCTTTGTGTCCCTTTTGAGTGAAAACAAAGTAATTATAAGAGTACTACCTTAGTCTGCTTTGACCTGAAACAGTACTAGATACACTCTTTTAGATATAAATACAATCTCATCAAAAAAATAATTTCAGTTAAGAGTGATCAGATATTTCCTGTTGATTACAAGATAGAATTCCAGGCTTAAAAAAATCCAGGATTAAAGTAATCTTAAAGACTTTTAGATCAGCAAGTCATACACATATCTATGTGTTCATATACAGTGTATGTGCATATGTACTTACCTATACACATACATATACACATACAACTCACACAAATTATAGTGACACAAGTGCCAAACATTTTGCTCACACATTCCTAGAAGTTTTCACAAATCTTTTCTAGCTATTTAGCTACAAATCTATTCCGTTAAATTTCAGAGGCATTTCATAGTCATGACAAAAACTCTACTGCTATACTCTTAAACTACAAGAGAGAAGGTATTAGATCTTAGATCCCATGAAACTATGCCAAGATCATCTCAGGAGCCCGAAGCTACTTGTAATGCAACACGAACAACAAGTAATTCAAACTACTCTATGCAATATTTACAAATATGTCAATCTTAGATGAACAAGCTGAACAAAGCGTATGTGTACATGTATTGCCATAGAGGAACTGAAAAATTTATCCCTCAAAAGGAATAGTCCTCAAAAGGACTGATTTTCAACTTTTAAAAAATTATTTTGTGTTTGATTTGGACTGGTTAATTCAATTTTTGATTTTGCATCATATGGATAGAAATTAATTGCAGTATATTATACACATTCTTAAAATTACCTCCACATAAAGGACAAGTAAAGGCAAAGAAAAGGAATATGATGAAAGAGAGTCAAATCTATGCCATCTCTATGCAGCCTAAGTAATAGTTTAAGTGATCATATGGGCAGGCTTTATTACACCTCAATCAGGTGCCTCTATCTGAATGATCATCTAGGTTTTCTTCATGCCCACCAGAGTGGAACAGGTACTTCTAACGGCACAATTTAGCTCATCCTTGGTGGATAGCCCAGAGAAGTTATGGAGCCTGTTACATGCTTGGAAATATTAAAAACTTGACTGGATGTTTCAAACCATTTTGATAGCTTGTGTGCTACAAGTGTGCCTATCTCTGTCCACTGGCAGTACAAAGAGCCTGTGCTTACCAGCCTTGCCCTGCTAATCTCACTGATGAGGAGAGCTCCTGATGCTGCCCCTCTGCCTGCTCTCAAACATCTCCTACTAGGTGATACTGCAAAGTCAAGCACTGCCTGTGTTTTCAGGACCACAGATTTCCCTAGACATACAGAGAAGCTTTCATGGTCTGGAAGTGGTTCACATGGCTCTTAACTGTCTTTTTGAATTACTTTGGAGCAGGAACAGATATGTCAAAACCTGTCAAAGTCTGAAGAATTAGACAATGCACAGTAGAACTGCCAAAGCCAGTGCAAAACACAAGAGTGTGGATCATTTTAATTACAAAACGACAAGAATGGTCACTTTTTTCTTGCTGCTTACTCTATGAAGGCCCTTACTTTATTTTGGCCTAGCTCAAGTGTACCTCAGAAAGTGTTTTGGTAGCCTGTATCCTAACTAGATGGCAGCATATAAGGAATGAAATGCCTTTGTCTAGGACATCCTATGGGCATACTTTAAGCTTTTACTTCCCAAGGCATGGGAAACCATCTCCCCTGCTGATACTCAACACAAAAAAATGGCAATGTCTCACCTGTGCATGCACAGGCTTTGTCTAGCTGTTGGAATGTATGTTGACATTGCACCATACAGTTATAGTGCCCTCAAATCATTCAGATGGAGGCCTGGCCAGATTATTCAGTGGCATCCAGCCAGATGCATGTCTGTCCTTCCTTCCAGTGAAACCTAGAAAATTATGGAGATGAGTTACTGGTAAATCTCTGTCAACACTAGCTTTATAAAAACCAAATCTACTGTACCATTTGTGCCAATGTCACACTTTGCCCTCTGAGATCAACAGGAGAATTTCATATGACTTTACATGAAACGTGACACCTTCTCACCTACCCCTAAGAGTGAGATGCAGCTAGAAGGTGCATCCAGATGCAGAAACAGAGAAAGACCTCCAGGTGTCAAATGCAGGCTGGGCAAAGCTGCTTTTGCCACCTATTCATCCGTCAATCAACAAGCTCCCTCTGCAGCTTATTCTCAACCCTGACATACTCATCTCCTCTGGCACCCCAGAAAGGAAAGAAGAAATTAAGAAAATGAACATAAGATAGTTTCCCCCATATCCCAAGAGGATATAAAGTTTGTGTTTTCTATCAGATGTAGTCAAAAATTCTCTAAACCAGAATATCTTTTGAGTACTGAAATGTTTTACATACATTACATATGCAATCCATAACTGAAAACTTTTTACATACATGGATGATAAATATTAAAAAAATCCATCAGTGTTTTCTGGAAGAAGCAGTATTGGTTTAGATCCTCCCACTAGGTAAAATGAGGATATCTCAAATTGCCAATTCTATTGACCATAGTTGAGCTAAGAAAAGTATATTCATACATATCTTTCTAAAAAAGCCCAGCAACATTCCTGTCAATGCCACACTCTATCACCAGGGAGTAAAAGGAGAAAAAGCAACCTCACTCCAAACTCTACTGTGATATTTTCCCAACTTTCAAAATGGCACAAGCAATATTTCCTTCTGATATTAATATATCTAGACTGCCAGTATTAATAGTGTTTAAGGTAAAACTACTTTATTCTATTATCCTCATGCATCAAGACTCATCACTGGAGTTACTAGAAGGCTGAACATCTGCATGTTTATGAAGAAAGGAGTGATGATTAAGATAAAATCATCTCCTTACTGATCTCAGGCTGCTCTCTCATTCTTTCAGATTAAAAGAGTAAAATTAAATAATATCATAACATTAAAGACCTCAGAGCTTGCTGAGAGTGAGTGAGTTCATGACAGGCACAAACATTAATAACTACATCTATCCAACATTCTTCACTGACAAATCATTATACGAAAGGCACATGCCTGTACACATGGATACACACAGATTAATCTAAGCATACTTCTTTTTGCTATAGGATTTCTACTTGTTTTGTTCTTTTTGAATGTAAGTATATTACTCCATCAAAAAATTCAACATCTTGAAGAATAGTGGAGAAATGAATAATGTATTCACAGGCTTGTGTGTGAAATGTGAAAATGTTGCATGAGTCAACTGCAATTCCACAGGTCTGTTTCCTTGCAGAGTTTCATGCTAAATAAAGCCCCATTTCTGCCCCTCTCTATCATATGATTTAGCAGGTGCACTTTTGAAAAAATGAGTAATTGCATTTAAGTCAACCTGCATGCACTGAAGTTAAGCACCGCTTAAGTGTTTCCAGGATTAGGGTTTAAGCTTCCAATTATCCCTATTGCAGCTGTGTGACATATACCCCAATGAATATCTCATCAGTTTTAATTCACGTTTTCTCTTTCTGGGGACTGAAAATGGCAAACATGAGTAGAGGCTGAGTGGTGTTGTTTCTGTTAGGCCTACACACCTAATAAAACATAATATTTACTCTCATTATTATCATCAATAATTGAGTGAGAGATTCACTAATGGGACCCAGTGATCATGCTACACATGCTACCTCACTTCATGAAACAGCCTGAAGTTTTAAATTCAATATTGAGTAACTTCCTAAAAATTGTATATAGATAAATATACAAATATAAATATTTATATGTGTGTAGTGGGTTCAGTATGTCACTAGAATGAAACCAGCAATTTCTAGAGAGGTTTTATGGCTGAGGTCATTCAGAAGGTCACAATACCTCAATCCTACTGATACTTAAATAAATGCACAACTACATTGGTTTACCACTAGACCCTGCTGTGGTCTTACGTATAAATCAACACAAAGCAGGCAAAACCAGGTATCAAACTGTAATTTTTGTCACAAGATACTCAGATAAATTAATGAAATCAGGACCTGGTCCATATTTACTTGAAAAGTGCACAAACTCTTGCTACTACATTACTTGTTGAAATTTAGACACATGTAAGTAAGCTGAATTTATTGTCTGATGGCAGTGAAACCAGCAGAATGCCCTAAGAGACATCAGACAACTCTTAAAAGTCAATAATACTTAGTATTCCTGCCAGAAAAAATACCCAAACAAACCCAAACAACTCTTAAGTTTGTAGGGATCTGACTTTTTTCTTTGTTTAAGTTTGCATTTGACAAACCTGCTGACATAAACCCTGGAATCACAGTGTCTTACCAATTAGAAAGGACTATGGTCTTCCACACATGAGTGGACATCTGGATGCAAAGATGTAAAGGTTAAGTTTGGTGCATGCCTGGCTTTCCTCCAGGATAGGGTCTAGACACAGCCAACATGAAGATGAAATCCAAGAACCTGAAAACACTTCAGAATCTGATAATAAAGACATGGCTCAATTCATTCTCAGGTTTAATGGCCGTTCCTTGTTCTGCCTTCCTCTTAGCAGGATTCAGGTTTGGTCTCAATAGGAAGTCACAGAAGAACTCCTCAGACTTTTGGGATTTCTTCTTCTCAATGACCAAGAACAGCTATTAAAGCAAATGTCAGCGAGAGCTGTGTTCCAGTTCCTTAAGTTACATATTGTAGAATCATAAAACGGTTTGAGTTGAAAGGGTCCTTAAAGACCATCTAGTTCCAACAACCCTGCCATGGGCAGGGATACCTTTTAGATTCCTCAGTGCTCCATCCAGCCTGACCTTGAACACTTCCAGGGATGGAGCATCCACAGCTTCTCTGGGCAACCTGTTCCATTGACTCACCACCCTCACAGTAAGGAATGATTTCCTAATATCTATTCTAAATCTAAATATCTAAACTGCTCTCTTTCAATTTTACTTCATTCCCCCTTGTCCTGTTACTACGTGCCCTGTAAAAAGTTCCTTTTCATCTTTCTTTTAGGCTCCCTTCATATACTGGAAGATACTACAATTAGGTCACCCCAAAGCCTTCTCTTTTACTGGCTAAACAACCCTAATGCACTCAGCCTTTCCTCTCGGAGAGTTGCTCCATCCCTCTAATTATCTTCATGGCCCTCCTTTGAACTCACTCCAACATATTTTGATGTGTCAAAAGACCCCAAGAAGCCCCAAGTCCAACACTTTTCCTCCCCAGACAAGCAGCAGATGTTCCAGTGATTAAGTTTCCTGATGGTGTTGTCTTATATGAAGATGATTGAGTTATGGTGATACAACAGAATGCAACATGGTTGAGAATCAACCTATGAAATTTAGATTTCCATTTCTTTCCTCTTGCACAAGGTCTTCTGATGTGTCTTCTGATCTTTATCCTTTTCCTATCCCATCAGCTACCAATCATACCATTTTCCATTGCCCAACCAATTTACAAAACATTCTTTTTGTCCCTTTTTGCTTTCCCTGTGTCATTTTCTTCTCACTGGCTTTAGTCCAAGCAAATCTACATTTTTACTTATGTGTCCCATTTTTCTTATTGTATGTATTTACTGTATCTCTTCCCTCTATACTGCCCTACATACCTACATCTGTATATATCACGTTGATTACTATTCCCAACATTTGACTTCCTGTAGCTTCCAATACTTTATCTGGAATCCGATTTTCATCAATCCACTTTTATTTTTAAAAATGGACACAATATTACTTAACGATATGAGGCGCCTGAAACAACAATTATTAAAATAAGTTAAAAATATGCCACAGAAAATTTTCTATTACCTTGTTATTTTGAAAAATGCCACTGTGCCCTATTTTTTTTGTTATGAAAATGGTCCCATCACAAGTGTGAAAAATTGTTGTATTTGTCATCGCAAATTTTAGAAGGTTTGTAATAAAAATAGGGTTTTAATTGCAAACTTTTGAAAACTGTAAATTTGGGGAAATTTTGACAAATAGTAATACAGAGACTCTTAAACACTTGCATGTTACATTAAAAACAATTAATTTAATTTCAGAACAGGCTGATGAAATAGATAGTATTTCAGTGGCAACATTTGATACTTTCCAAAGCAAAACCCACAGATCCCCATGTGCTTGCACTGGGTCATTGGACAGAGACTACCCAGAAGATGGATGTTACCAGACATTGTAGAGTAAATAGTAGATGCTAAATTTTGCTCTGGTATAGGATTTTGTTTCTATGCATATTTATACCAACAAACCCATCTTTAATAAAGTATATTTTGTTTGCAGAATTGGTTTATGACCATTGGCTAACATAAGCAGCAGCTATACTCAGATAGCTTTGAAACACACCTCAACAGGACATCTGTCCCAGAAGACCCATTCAAGTGTTGCTAAGATTTCTAAACATTTAGAACTCCTTTCCAGATTAAAGGGAAAAATAAAAATCAGGGACTGGAATAAAATGAAATCTTCTGGCTTTTAGTGGCATTTCTTAATCAAGATGTAGTTACTGCTGCTCTGTGCTCAGAAATAAACTCACCATGTACCCTGTTATATTCAATCTCAGCAACAGAATCCAGGACCCAGTTACTGGAAGTGAGAAATACAGTCTTAACCCTCCTGTTTGTTTTCCATATAGCACAAGGAATGCTGTGGGTAAGAGAAGTGCTCATCATCAGCCTACATAATATTCTGCAACTATAAAAAATTGTGGCAGACAACAGGAAAGAAATGAATATATTTAAATGCTGCAGTGGAGAGAAGGAGCAGAGAAAATGTAACACAACAGATGACCTCCATCAACCCAGTTTTTCAGGCTGCTGCTGCATTGGGCAACAAAACAGTCTATCTATAGGGGCTCAAATACACTAAGCTTTAAGCTGCAGAGGGTTTGTAGGAATATTAATGGCATAGTCCATCACCCCCCAAAAAAAACCAACAATGAAACACTGCAGAGAAGCTAGTAATTAGAAAAGCATCTTGAAAGGAAAAAAAAAAAAACCAACAGAAAACCCCAAAAAACCACAAAAAGAGAAGTTTTCATGCATTATTTGAGTGTCAGCTCGTACATAATAGAAACCAAAGGCAAGTAAATGTTAACAGTAATTTTACAAGATTTCATCATTTTTAGTGCAAGTTTTCACATTTTCTTTGCCCATGGCAAGGTGTGTGCATGTCAAAAATTCCTGAAAGCAAAGGTATTTTATATTATGGATCTGACCAAATAGCTCCTTTACTCTTAGAAATGAATCTGATAACTCTGTAGGACATCTGTGACATAGGATATCAATTCAGTGCATGACATGATAAAAGAGAAGACCAAGTCTACCTTTCTCATAAGAGGTGAGGTCTTCTGAAATCAGTTTCACATAAATTTGTAAAGAAATGGACTACCAGGTTAGGAAATGCACATCTTGAATGAGATCCTGATTGTATTGCAAGATGGTGAGGAGCGGATTAAATTCTGCTGCATTGCAGCTTCTCATAGCACCTTTTCATAAAGCCACAGGTAATTTTAAATATCGAAAAAGTGCACCATTTTTGGAAGGAAGGGTGGGAGAAACAGGGTCTAGATGGAAAATTTCTATCAACATCAGCAGAGCTAGTCCTGCCTGGCTCTCCTAGGACATTGCTAGAAGCACGGAAGAGTACGACAGAGAGAGCAAGGCTTATCAAACTCAGTTGGAGGAGGGACAAAAAAGGAAAGTTTATATTTCCTCTGATTATATATAAGAATTCCACATTTTGGAATTGTGGACAAGCAACAAAATGGTGAGTCCTAACACATGAGCACAGCGCTTGTGCAGTCATTCAGCTAAAAGGTTTCTGCAGAGTAACCCTTTGTTTTCTGTCTTCTAGCAGACACCTACTTCATCTCAGTACTCTGAGTGGTTCAGCAACGAGCCTGCATTACTTCTCCTTTATCAATATTCACTTAAATGGCCACACATAAGAAAGCCTATAACATTTAGTGGGGAAAAGTAAATTATGTCCAAGGGGGTAAAATGTTAACTTCCACATATGCGCAGATGTGACTTTAAATGCAGAGCTGTAATTATTCCAATTGTGATGCTACCACTTATAACCCGTGTTCATTACACTTTTTTTGATTGTATCAACTTACTTTCTCTCTATTCAGTTGTTTGGCCAGCTCCATAGCACTCCAACTTTCGTAACTTAGAAAGGCAGGCCATCATCAGACCAGAACAGCTGTATCCATGTTAAGGCATTATGCATCTACCATTGTACAAGTAAATAAAGTTAACTAGGTATTACTATCATAACTAGTGCAGTTTTGCAATAATAAAAAAGAGAATAAAAATGTTATAATTGCTAATTTTAATTCCAGTGAGGAATGTATCTATTTCAAAAATAGCACCAACAATATTCCAGTAGTTTATTGTTAGAGAGGTAAGGAATCTGGCTAAGAGAATTTTGGTCCTATTTGTGTTTGTTTCCATCAAATACATGTACAGTGCATATTCTTTGAGTGCTACAGCAGTATCGAAATACAAGAAGGAAAGATAGCACTTGCTAATTTAGAAGCAACATTATTTTCTGTCTGAACAACACAATTTTTATTTTAAGAATTCGAGAGAAAGACCTGGCTTTACCAAGACAAGAATCTGGATTTAAATCCAAGCACTAAATCCATCCAGGAGGAGACCATACCAGCCCAACTGCCCTGTAAAGATGGTGTGCCAGCAACAAATATTGGAAGACATCCTGCCACTCTGTCCTGTGTGATTAGTAAGATGTAAGAACTGGGTCCATGAAGCTGGTTTTTCTTTTTCTCTCAGAATTCTCTGATACAAATTCATCTTTCAGTTTACAGCCTTTGAGAACCTCTCCACAGTAAAGCTCACAAATATTTCTTTTGTAGATTGCCTTTGCATTTTATAAAGACTAGTCTTAAAAAGAAGAAAGTATGAAACAGAGCTGGGTTTTTCTTCCTTCCTTGTCAGTAAAAAGGCACAAGCACTGCCTCAGTTTTTCAGTTACTCTATAAATGATGTCTCACTGCATTTTCTTTAGGAGTATATAAATATGCTTAGCTTTGGTATCTTAACGTACACAGCATACTCTGCTAAGAGATCAAGGCAAGTTCATGCCCCATCTTTAAATTCTATAATGCCTTAGGAAAATGACTGCTACAAATATTTGGGGGTTAGAAGTGCACACAGAAATTACCAGTAACATTTCCCCTTTGATTGTCATCATTGTGAATAACAAACACTGTCAAAGTAGATAGAGAGCAAGATGACATGATACCATATAAAATGACACTACAAAAAACATACCTGTAAAGGAAAGACTTGAGAAAATGTTATCTTTTTTATTAGGAAATATAGATCACTTGTATGATTATGCAATATTCTCTGAGGCTTTGAATTAAATAAACACTTTAATGATTACCCTAATTACTTCTGTTGTGATTCTACCTTTGAGCCTATATGAAACAAACATCTAACAATTAGTTACACTAATTTAATCATCTGGTTTTAAATAAATGGTTGTTAGTATTTCTTTTAACAAACTTGTTTTAGAAACAGCAAAGACAAAATTGGTTTTTTTCAATTTAGTATCCAACATGTCATTTAGTTTAGTCTAACATATTTATTTGGGTTTTCTGCCCAGCAGCTGAAGTCCTCTATCTGGTGACAAAAGAAATGCAACAAAAGCTACAGCAGAAGGTGGAACACATTATTTGGTAACACATCTCAAACACAGCCTGGACAAACCACCTCTGAGGGTAAAAACACACATCACGTTTCAGCTTCCAAGCCCAATTTAGTCTTCAGTCTCTCAACTGAGCCTGTCAATTAGGGTGTCAATTAGGCCTTGATCCAGCAGAGCACCGAAGCATGTGTGTAATCTGAGCATGTGAATAACCTTGCTGCTCACTGCAAATCAGGATGATAGTGACTAGGGACAAATGAACAGGACCACCAGTTCATTCTCACATTCAGCAATTATAACACACTTTAAAATATTTTCTTGAAGCAACATACTGGAAAATTGTGTCATTTGTCATCTCTGCTCCTTTTGGAGCCACTATAAAGCAGAGTTGCTGTTAATATTTTTTTTATTTTTTTTTTTTTTCTGGCAGAAAGAAACTAGATATTCAGTCCTCTAAACCTGCATGAAAAATCACCTCTTTCCAAACTACACCAGATTTAAAATGGCATCTCTCTTTATTGAGCTATACAATAATAAATTTTTTTCTTATGTGTAGTGCAAATGCAAGATTTTCAGTATTTGACTTTTCAGTGGACTTGGCACTATCAAGGCTGCTGCTTCTAGATATGTTATTAGAAGTGATTCACTGTTTTGGGCCTCAGCTTGCCAGTAGTATGAAGAGCATGATCCCTCTCTTTCTGCAAAGCACGGAGGTCTTTAAAGAAGCATTCCTCTGGAATAACTTGTTGTTGTTGTTGCTTAGGCATACATACTGTGGTTCCTGAGACAAGTCAGTAGCAATTGCAAACTGGCTATTCCTACCCATGAAAGTTAAAAGTGTAGCTACAGCATGAGATTGTGCAGTTAGAGAAGCACAAAGAACTGCACAACAATGTGCCTGCAGAAGTACTAGTGGAGGCAGGGCTGGGAATGTCACACGCAGGAGCCCCCTGGGCTGTGGCAATAGTTCCATTCTCTGGACTCATCCCTTAGTAACTAGATGGGAAATACAGAAATGTCATCTCTAAGAACTTTTTCCTGGACTCTTTAAAGCTTATTCCCATGCCAGTTTCAAAATACCACAAATGTTTGGGATAAACAATGCAACATGAAACTTGCTAATGACAGAAACAAGCCAGCCTTTGCAACATGCTTCCAATGCTAGTAAAAATACCAGACAACACAAATCCACATTTTCCTCTCCAAGTATGATCTTAGCCTGAGAGACCGATAGCCCGACAAATTCTTTTATCTTAATTGCAGAGCAAGTGATATAACAAGGAATACAAAACTAGGTTCCGGGTTTTGCTACACCCAGTTACAAAATGCTTCCATGCTGGGTAATACCACTCAGAAAATAAAGGGATCCACTAAGAGCCTGATCTTGCTCCCACTGGGGTTTGCAGCAAAACTTATGCAGAAAGAGAATGAAACCTAAATTTGACACCAATGTTAAAACTGATGGACTCCTTTCTATAACCTGTCAAGTCAGTGATAGGTTGTTTGTACCTTTGATTGTTACAGGGAAATTACCAGATCAGAATCCTGAATCCTTGTAATAAATGAACTTTTAAAAATGTAATACTTGCATCTCAAACACTGTGTCATATGTTTTGTCAGGCTAGTGTAACACAAAAGGTTGTGATGTATACATTAAGATTTAAATGCACTCTCTGGAAGTGACATGAAATGTGCAGCCTTTCCATTGTTTTTACACAAGAAAATTAACTCATTATTTCTATCTCAAGATTCAACCTCCAAAGTATCTCAACAGGAATGTTTTTTACCTTCTGAAAACTGCTGCACATGAAACTTTTTTTTTTGGTAGCTTCCTATTGAAGGAAAAAAGAGTTAAAAAAAGGGAAAAAGACTGGTATTGGCAAAAACTTTTCTCCCCAGTGCATTGGCATGTTTACTTATCCACACATATTCAAAGCTCACCAAAACACTCTTCCTCTTTTGAGCTAAAACACCCTCCTGATTTTTTTGTTAAAGCAGAAGAAAACACGTGGTGGAAAGTGCACACCCTCTATGAAAGCAGAAAGCCACTGAGACAGAAAACAAATCTAAAATGTGTACAGGGCTACAACAGTTAAATCTCAAAGCTGCTGAGAAATTGCTTGGATGCTATGAGCAAAAAGTGTGGTTCCAGAGTATAATCCTAGTGATACACTATGTTCTTTGCAAAAGGTTGTGAGGCCTTGGCCTAATAAGCATAATCTCATTACACTGCAAATAAAAGTTTCCTATTTATCTCCAGATTTCAAATGAATCTAATAAGGCTTATGATACAGTCACCCAATACCCTAATCATATTTCTGCCTATCTAAAAGCAATCAGTAATTGTGTTATAGCAGAACGTGCTGACAATACCTCTGACACAGAAAGGAGAATGAGAGCCCAGCTGTACTAATTAAATTAAATGCTAGGCTGATGGAATACATTTGCTGAAGCTTGGAGAGTATGGGTGCAGAATTAATAAGCATTACAGCTTAGAGCAGGAGATGATATCATAATGGATGCAAGGTTTTGATGTGGAGAGCCTCATTCAGATTCAATGTACCATAATGTACGGATGTGACAGCTGCTTAGAGAGGTGCAGAACCTTGAACAAAGTGCACAGGAACTTTCTCTCCCCCCTCCTTCTTTTTTTCCCCTCCTTTCCCTCCTCCCCCCATCTTTTTTGTTACTCGCTTAGGAACTGTATTTTTATGTTATCTGTGAGCTCAAAAAAAAAACCCAAACCCAAACTGTTGTGGCCCACAGTTTATTATTTATTGCAATCCTACTGGGTTGCACTGTGGTTTCTTTTCTTCCGATCTCCTCCTGTCTGCCGTTTTAAACTTACCATCCCTGCAAATTAGAGAAAAGCCCTTTGAAAAAACATTTTATAACGCAGTATGTGTGGTAATAAATAATTTCGCCTCTCTTCTCTTATTTTTAATGCCAGAAACTCCAACTGCGGAGGAAATCCTGCAAGGGAGACGAAAATCCAAAGGCAGACCACCCCTGTCACTGCGGCCAAGCCGCTGCAGGGAGGGCTTGGGAACGAGCAAGCACCACGGGAGAGAAGGCAGAGCCGGCTCCCGGCCGAGCGCCGCGGCCCCGCCGCTCTCCCTGCCCGGCCCGTGCCAGCGCAGCGCAATCCCCTGCTCGTAAAGGGCGGGCGGGGAGCGCCGGGCTGGGGCTGCTCCGCCAGCTCCGCCGGCCGGGGCTCATTACCATGAGAATTTTGACAGGATATTAGATTTACTAATCCTGAACTTTCCCGGCTGACCCCTCATTCGCGAGCAGACAATGCCGGTGTCTGCCGGCCAGGCCCCTCCGCCTGCCCTCAGCATGCTTCACCCCCCGCCCCCGGCACACGCACAACCCACACACGGACACCCCCGGCCCGGGGCTCCTCTGGCCGCCGCCGCCCCGCCCTGCCCGGCCCG